>VWZP01009638.1:768543-842549 GCA_013396995.1 Dicaeum eximium
GGGGATTGGGTTCCCACTCCTGCTGGGACCACCAAAAAACCCAGCAGTTCTCTTTGATAAGTTTGGGGTTTCAGAGTAATTTAAATTCATTTTAGTTTGGGATTCACATCACCTTTTACCTCCCAGCTGGGGTGCAGCCTTACAGCACTCGTGGGATGCCACAGACACCTGGGGCTCCCCTTGACTCCATTTTTAAGTCCACAAAATTCATGTGTGCTCTCCTTGCTTTTCCAAACGCTGATCCTAATGCAGCAATGAAACACCCAGTGTTGAAGCATGTCCAGTGTTCAGTATTCCTCATTTTTTACTGGTGTGGAAGAGGTGATTCCATCTGGTTTGATAGTTGCAGTGATGTGCCCACGGCTGCTGCTCCCACAGCTCCAGGTTCAGCCGTGCCAGCGATGGAAAGGACAAGGGCAAAGGCTGCTCAGCAGGAAGGACTCGCTGGGCTCCACCCATGGCAAGGAATCAGAGGTGGTTGGTGGAAAAAAATAAAAGGTTTGAACTATAAACTCTGGATTAGTGAGTGTTGAAAGAGTTGTTTTTTTCCATGTATCTAAGTTGGCAGGGTTTGCACATAGACAGTAATCACAAGACATGAGAGTTCCTGGATGTGACAAGGCAGGTCACACTTTAGAAAGGCATAATCTGTTTGCTCTATTCAGATGATGCTTTTTCCATCCTTGAAATGGAGAAACTCCTTCAGTGGAGCTGGTGTCTGCCCTTGTGACCATCCAGGCCCCTGTGACCTTCTAGGATCTTAAGGGAGCTATAAAAATGAGGGAGAGGGACTTTTTTATATGGACAGATAGTGACAGGACAAGGAGAATGGTTTTAAACTGAAAGAGGGCAGGGTTAGGTAGGATATTGGGAAGAAATCATTTATTGAGAGGGTGGGCAGGTCCTGGCACAGGGTGCCCAGAGCAGCTGTGGCTGCCCCTGGATCCCTGGCAGTGCCCAAGGCCAGGCTGGACAGGGCTTGGAGCAGCCTGGGATGTGTGTGGCAGGGAATCAATGACTCAGGGTTTGTTGGAATCACCACAGAGGCTTTAAGAGCTACTTGTTGGGCTGTGGGCAGCAGTTCTTAGTTCAGCTGTAATGTTTCAACCAAGTGGTAAAGAAAACTGAGAAGGAAGGGGAAACTCAGGCTGTCCTTGAGGATTTCAAGTCAAAATCTGAAGCAACACATTTTAAATGAAAAGCTGTGACCTTGAGAACACCTGAGAATTTAGAGTCTGGGTTCAAGTTTTCATGTTTGGCATATCCATGTTGAGAACTTGAGTTCTGCTGGAAGTGCATTTGCTTGAAACTTGAGGTTCTTGAGGTCTCCTTTAATGGAAAATCCTAAATAAAACACAATTAATTGGCTTCTGTGTGTGTGATGCAGGCCAGCTAGTGGAGCAGGCTGTGCCAGCATGGGCTCCTTGCTGGGATCAGGAGCTTTTTCATTTGTTTTGATTCTTTTGCACACTTCAATATGAAGCTATAAAAGTAGGATTGGAAAACCTTTTGGACCAGAGATTTGTTGTGAGGAATTTGGAAGGGCAGGTTTCTTCAGCAGCCTGCTCTTCCATTCTGATACATCAGCTGTGGCTCAGGTGAGCTCCACAGAGAAATGAGCTTTTGGTGTTTCCTGCAATCCATGGAGGGAATGCAACAGGAGAACTGCCTGGCTATTTTCAGGTGAAGGCTCATGCCAGGTATTCATAAAAATCCATGGAGGTAGCCACAATAACAACAAGCTTCTCCTCCAGCCAGTGGAATAATGCTCAAAGCATTATTTTATAGACATTATTCCAGGCCAGGGGGAGGCCTAATTCTGTTGCGACATCAGACTCCGTATTTTGTGATTGGTTTTTCTCACCTGTGTTTCCTTAGGATGTAACAAAAGCACAACATGATCAATGCTTAATTTATTGCCTCAGCAGTAGCACTGGAGATCTGGCACTGAATCAGAAGTGAGGGAAGGGACAGTGGTTTTGAGCTTAACACGAATGAAATTGTACTTACAATGTATGTATGAAACAAGAGGGAGAGGAAGGCTGGAGTTTCCATCAGCCAGCCTGATGATATTTTCAAGAATCAGTGTCTGGCTGACCCATTAGCTGCTGTCAGAGCTTTCAGGAACTCTTAGGAGGACTGCTGAAACATCCCAGTGCTCTGACCCCGGAGCACAGCGTCAGGAATTGGAGCTCCTCTGCTGGAGAGAACAATTCATCCCCATCCCCTTGCTGAGGGGAAAGAGGGAATAGCTCTAACAGCATGAAAGGATGTCTGGAGCCCTGTGTTTGTGCCCCTCCTGAATTTTAGGCAGGGTATTGTGTTAATTGGATTGGCTGGGAACTGGTCACGTTCTCAGCACTTGTCCCAAATTTCAGTTTCCCAAGGACACAGCAGCCACAGGTGGATCAGACAAATGGGACTAGGACACTTATAATTGTATTATAATAACTTGCAAGCTGATTAAAGTGTTTCTGTGTGCCTCCAGCTTCTGGAAAATCATCCCTGGATTCTTCACAGGTAATTCCTTTATTTTTAGGAGTGAGACCATCTGTCAGTTCAGAAATACCTCAGCAGCAGAGTCTGAGGACAGCTGGCATAGCCCAGGTGGGCATTGGCAGAACCAGAGAAGAGGTTTGCATCCCCCTTGTTCCCACCTGCAGCCACACATTAGGAAGTGCTGCAATGCAATTTGGGTCTCAGGGAGCCAAGGCAATAAATCAGTTTGGGATTTGGCCCTGGGATACTCCAAGTGAGCAGCTGTTTCAAAGGAATATATCTCCATGGAAGCTGATTTTAGGAAAACTTCAAGTCATGTAAACTACTGCACTAAACTCCAGGTGTGGGTCCAAAACCAAGCTGTAAATTTGGATTGTTTGGCAGTTCTAAGCACTGAAGAACTCGATTCTGATACAAGCTGTACACGTTCAGCCTCTCTGCCTGGATCTCACCTGGATCAAGATTCACTCATTACTTCATGGTTATGAGGTGCTTTATGTGGAAACCTCAATACAACCAGGTTTTACCCAATTAGTGAGGAATTAAGGGCATGATTTGTAACTCTCAGGTAGGAATCCCCTATGGATGGCATGAGCACAGCAGGCAGTGTGTGCCTGAAGTGTGAACTGGAGATGCAAACAGGGAAAAGAGAGTGAATCGTTTCAAGCTGAAACTGAAAAGATACTTGTTGGTTTTGAGCCTCTGATTTGAAAACTGGGGAGTTCTAGAACAATTTGCCTTTGAAGTCTGTAACAAAAATAAGAAAATAGCATTTACTGGATAACTTAATGCCAAGGAAAACAATGATCACTTCTCCCAAACTGGAGATGAGCGCCCTGGGTAAGTGGCTGCTGTCTGAAGAGGCAGAATTGATACTTCAGAACTATTTTATCATTTATTTGCCAGACTACATCACTGCTGCTCTGACCCAAGAGCCCCAGGCTTGTTCACACTTTTTAGATTAATCCTTAATAAAAATACAGCCTGTGTGCGTGTTTTTGGGCAAAAATGAACTTAGTCATAAAATGTCTGGTTAAAATTACCAGCTAGAGCTCCAAGGTCTCAGCTATCAGGGTCCCAGAATAAATGACATGGCTGGGGCAGGAGGAGATAGCTGAAGTTATTTCCAGCAGACCTGAGTAAAACTTGGCTGCCTTTTGCTCCCCATCAGTAGCATAGGATGAAGCAGAAGAGATGCATGAAAATGAGCAAGACTTCTTTTAAGTCTTCAGAATATTTTCTTGGTGGTGAATCAATTTTGAGAGAGGAAAGAGTGTAATTTATTTCTGCTCATGGCATTTGCACTGGCTATGAGAAGAGTGCTTGTTCTTAGGGGTGTAGTCCTGCTTTTCCTTGAGCTGTATCACTTTTTTTTTTTAATAGTGGGGGCTGTGCAAAAAATTGCTACATTATCTTTGGGTTTCCTTACTGCCCTTAAATCTTGTGCCAGTTATTAACTTTCATGTTACTCACATATTTCATTAAATCTGGTTTATTTGGCATAGGGAAGAGTAATTTACCCCTGTAGTGAAGTCATTCAGAAAGCTGATCCTTGGAGCTCAAAGAAGCTGGCATGTCTCAGTGTGGGTACACCTAAAAAATTGCATTTCTGTGCCTGCTAACTGTGGTTGGTGATGCCTGGGCAATGCCCTGTGCAAGTAGAACATTTCCAGGTTTTGAAAGAAGCAGCACCAGATCTGAAGAACCACATCTCTTGCTCCCAGTGAAGGCTGTGGACAGCAGTGACAGCTGCTTCTTATCTCACAGTCAAACATTTTGAAGCCCTGGAGGCGAAATATTTATGCTACTGGACACTTTGTTTATTCAATGGGCCTTTTTTGGTTTCTCTTTTTTTACCAGAGAACTGCAAATGAGTGACTTGTGTGTCTCAGTGTAAATAAGAGACTCATGACTCCTCATGTCAGAATTAGTAATTCTTCATGCTGCTCTGAGGGGCTGAAGGAAACACTGATGTGTGTGAACCAACAGAAAGTAAACATCAATTAGAGGGAGAAACAAGCTGCTTCATCTTCAGTTTTACATAGAAAACTTCAAGGAAGAAAGACCCTAAAGTGTGCAACTTCTGGGAAAAACCTCCAAGGAGGGGTAGGCCTGCATGCAAACCCACATCTTCACTGGATTCTGAGGAGCTGCAGAGTGAGAAAAAAACAGTTCTGTGGGAATCAAAATGTTTACAAACATCATTCCCCTTGTAAACAGCCTGTTTCCAGAACAGTAGCCACAATAATTCAGCAGCAGTGTGAGGCAGCTCAGGGAGGTTTGGGGTGCAGAAAGCAGCCTGTGCAGCTGGCTCATGAAACAGCAAACAGCATCAAACCTGGGGAATTCCTGAGGGGAAAACAGTTTGGATTTTGGAGAAAACTGGGCAGAAATGCTATATGGGCTTGCCTTTTTCCTTGAGTGACTGTGGCCTCACTTGTGAGCATGGTGGAGATGTTTTTATCTCACCTCTCAATTTGTGAGGGTTCCCTTCTGTGGGACCCTTCTGCTGCTTTACCTGACTCAGACAATATTTCACCAGCCCCAGCAGTACCTCATCAGTCATGTCTGGCAAACCCACTCTTCTTGAAAAATGCTTCTCTTCTGAACACACCCAGGTGTTAAATTCAAGAAGCACTCACCAAATCCAATATTTTCGAGTATTGAAATCCAGTGGCTGACTCATCACTTTGCACAAAGAAAATGTTGCTTCCAGTTACTTTGTTTGGGCTGACTGCGAGTTTTTCAAGCAAAGCAAGTCGTTTCTGGAAAACCCTGCAAAAGTTTGTGCCAGAACAGTGGAGAAGCTATCCAAAAGGCCAACACCCAGGCTAGTCTGAGAGACTAAACTACTGGAAAGCCCTGGGGTTTTGCTGATATCTCTTGTGTCAGTTCTTTTAGGGCCTGGGGCATTCTGGAAGTGCTGGATTGATCCCAACCAGCTCCTGGGCACCTCTAACCTTCCTGCTCTGCTTGTACCTGGCTTGGGGTGTGTTGTAACTTGATAGTCTTTTCCTGCCCAGCCCCTTCAATTAATTTCCTTTTTAAGTGTGGAATCTTAGGATGGGATCCTGGCAAAAGAATCCCTGAATACCTTCAGAGGAGGTTGCATTGCAGGGAAGAGCTTCCAGGGTGGTATTGTTTTCCCTCTGGTCTGAAGCAGTGTGAAAGGTTTTGTGGGTTTTGAAGGGCAAGGGAATCAAAGATAGGAATGAACAGTGTGAAGGTCAGACTTTTACCTTTTGTAGAGTTATCTTGGAACAAAGTACCTGCTTGAATTGTTGTTCCCAGTATTTTTGGGCAGCACTGGCCTGTAAAACTCAGATGTCAGGACTCCCAAAGGCAGCTGCTTCTGACAACTGTACAGGAGGATTGGTAGTGGGAGTAAGGAAATCGAGGTGACATGGTAAATGAATGTTTGTTCTGCCAGCAAATCCTGTTTTCCTTGGAATCAGGGGTCAGAAGGTGGCGTTGCAGGCAGGTTTGTGCACAGGAAGGGCTGCAGTGCTCTAAGGCTGGACACACGGATTTTCAGTGACACAGCTGAGGAGATATCAGATATCTCACCTTTTATAAACTTCCCTTTATTTATTCCCTTTTATTTATTCCCTTTATTAGCTCTGCCTATTGAGCTGGAACAGAGCCCATTGCTTCAAAGGGGTGCTGGGTGCAGGAGGGGATGCTTGACTTAATTTCAGGTCTGATAGAGCTCAGAGACCATTGCTTCACTTCAGAAATGGCTCAAAACTCTGGCTGAGTTCTCCATGTTGAAATCACGCATCTGGCTCCTTTTCCTGTTACTAAAACCAATAAATATTAAGACCAGCTTTAGAAGCTTTTCTTAAAAAGAAAGTCTTACTTGTTAAAAGCCTTTTTAGAGTGGCTGAAACACTGCTGCAGGTCCTAAATTTAATTCAGTCATTGCTGCATTTAGGTTGCTTCTATGCTGTAAAATGAAACTGATCAGTGAAGAGAAAGCAGTGAGATAAAAATCTAGGAATGTCTGTGTTTCATTACATGGCCAGTCCCTAATGCTTTCAGAGAAAACAGGAGTATTTAATATTCACCACTTTGTGATGAGTGTTGGTAACTCCCCTGCAGGGAGTTAAATCACTGCTGTCATCTGTGCATCTCTTGCCATTGCAAGGCTGGGCTGTGCTGATGGTTTGAGGTTTTGGGGTTCCCAGCTCAGTAACTTGGCCAGGGATGGCCCTGCCCAGACCCCCCAACAACCCCACCCTGTCCATCCCTGGCAGCGCTGTCCAAACGCTCCTGGAGCTCTGGCAGCCTCGGGGCCGTGCCCATTCCCTGGGGAGCCTGGGCAGTGCCAGCACCCTCTGGGGGAAGAACCTTGCCCTGATCTCCAGCCTGAGCCTGCCCTGGCCCAGCTCCAGCCATTCTCTCAGGTGTGATCTTCCTCCCTCACTCATCCAGTTCTCTCCCTTAGATTTTTAGTCTCTTCTAAGATTGATTGAGGGCTTTTATCATCTTTTGAGATTCTACTTGATTGGTCACCGGTGTGAGTGCAAATACTTGTTGCCCAGAGCAGCTGTGGCTGCCCCTGGATCCCTGGCAGTGCCCAAGGCCAGGCTGGACAGGGCTTGGAGCAACCTGGGACAGTGGAAGGTGTCCCTGCCCAGGCAAGGAGTTGAAACTGGGTGGTCTTTAGGGCTTCTTCCAACTCAAACCATTCCATGACTCCATGATTCCAATGTTCTTTCTCCTCCTACACCTTTCAGGGCTGCCATTCTTTCACATCCAACATTAACATCAGACCTTGCAATCAGTGCAAGTCTTCTCCCGTGCTTTACCCACACTGAGATAGTCTAGAAGAAAAATTTAGCTCAGAACAAGGTTTTCCCAATTCCTTTTCAAGGAAATTATTTCTCTAATCTTTGGTCATAATGTGATTTTAAACCTTTTCATAGAAGATGAGATCTGAGCTTTGGTGATTAAAGAGCATCCAACATGTAGCACTCACCTCCTCATTCTCCTGTAGGTGAGTTTTGTTTACCAGTTCCAAGTCCTTTATACTTTCACACCGTCTCTTTTCTGTGCTCTCAGGGACGTGTGAGCTCCTTGCATGCTCTTGCAGAAATAAGCAGAGTTTTGTGAATAAAAGACAGGGTTTGACAATGCTAAAGGAGACAAAGCAAAGAGAAACTCTTGATCAAAGAGGTCTTGCACAGTTTCAAGGGCAAATACAAAGACAAATGCTGGTTTTATTCCAAAATAAGAAAATAAAAATCCCCCAGCTTTACAGGAAGAGCTGTGTTCATTTCCCCACCTTGCCAAGTAGTTTTGGATCTGTGAGTGCTGAAGACACCAAACACTTTCTTTTTCCATCAAGACCCCAGGAGCCTTCCCTGACCACGCTGCCCTTGCTCCTGAATGGTTTGTCTTTCTCTCCCTCTGCTTGCAGAGCATCTTTAAAACAACTCTGCCTTGTTCAGACTGTTGAGGTTGGCTGTCTAAACTGCAGCTAAATCAAAAACATAGCTGATGATTTAGACAGATACAGGCTGGGTGGGATTCCTGCCAACATTAGATTTGCTTTTGTCTTCATAAAGAGCAGTCCTGGGAGATGTGCACTGCAACCAGGGAGAGTCTGACAAAGGCATGTGCCTTTATAAAGGGCTTTTTTAGAAAATCTATTTTTCGAGTCAGCCAGCTCTGTGAGCTATTTCAGGCCATGCTGTGTTGATCAGATGCAGAGTGTAACAATGTCTGCAAAGACAGTGCCTTGTTTCTGGCCCCTGCAGGAGTTTTGTCACTGGGTGCAAGGGTTAAAAGTGTGCAGTGCCCACCCTGGGCAGCCCTGCCTGCCATGGATGTGCTGATGTGATCCCACACTGGGAGCAGCCTGTGGGCTGCTCCTGATCCTGATATGGGATCCTTTTCAGCAGGAGAAATTGCCTGGTGCCTGCCTGACAGGAGTTTGTACATTTTTCACTGCTGTGTACGTAAATGAAAAGTATGAAATATTTTGGGGTATCTCTTACCACCAATTTTGAGCATGTGGCTGATTTTAGGCCCCTGAGCAGTCTTAAAGGATTCAATATGGTCACCTGTGAGCTTGGAGAAAGTGTGGCTGTTGCATGGGACTGACATGACTTAAAGTCATTATTTTGTGTGTATTTCCAATGGGATTGGGGGTTTCCACCTTATTCTCCAGCTTATTATCCATCTCTTGAATTTAATTTAAAAATAAATTAAATTCATTCTTAAATTTTTTTAAGAAAAAAGATTCTTATTTTCTGCTGGTGAAATTGGTATGAGCATTTAATAGTTGCAACACATCCAGTACTGTGGTTTGCGAGGCCTGCATTAGTAGGGACGGTGTAAAAAATTAACAGAAATTAAATTGGAGGTAATCCCTGTGGTTTGGGGCCAAATTTGGTTCAGGTCTAGTCATAAGAAAGTGAAGCTGATATGGGAGATGCAATTTGCTGAGGCAGAGAAATGGCTGGACTATGAATGACCTTGCAGAGAGTTCACTGAACATGTTGTGGACACAACTCTGCAGTTTTCAGGGCTCTCCCACGAAAAAGAAGGCAAGCCCAGCAACCAGAGAGCAGGAATTTAAGGAAGTTTTTCTTTAAAACAACCTAGGAATAAAGCATGATGTAAATAGGAAAGAAAATGAGGTGCATTCACCAGCAGCCCATCTTAGCCCTGTCCTGGAGAGGAGCAGGTAGTGAAGTTCCTTACATATATGGACAGAATTTGGGATTTTTTGTCTCCTGAGTGCCAAACCCCCGTAAAACCAGCCTTACCAGCAGCTCTCTCCTCAGCACCTGGTTACCAGTGCTGTGCCTAGGCTGCCCATACAGACAATTCAGAACCTTCAGAGTGCAATGAATCTGTTGCATTTAACAGCTGTTTTCTCCTGCTTTCCTTTACCTTACAAGGCAAACATTCCTGAGCAGCTTTGGGAAGAAACATTTTTATGTTCAGATGGGCTCTAAACCTGCCATCCACTGAGGGCCAGCTCAAACATCCCAGAAGAGTGATGTTAAAATTTCATACTCAGTAAGACTTAGGAGTTGTTTGACAACGTCTGCTGGTATTTAATCCTTCACTCTGCCTGCAGTGGTCTTGCTGTTCCCAGGATTTTGGCTTTATTTCATCACCTCCATGAGGTTTCTGGCCTGCTCTGCCTGCCTGGTGCCTCAGCCTGGCGAAAAGGAGGCTCAGGGGGACCTTGTGGCTCTGCACAGCTCCTGCCAGGAGGGGACAGCCGGGGGGGTCGGGCTCTGCTCCCAGGGAACAGGGACAGGAGGAGAGGGAACGGCCTCAGGCTGGGCCAGGGGAGCTCAGGGTGGGCACCAGCAGGAATTTCTTCATGTAAAGATTAGTCAGGTATTGGAAAGGGCTGCCCAGTGAGGTTTGGAGTCCCCATCCCTGGAGGTCTTTAAGGACACTCAGTGCTCTGGGCTGGGGACAAGGTGGGGACAGGACACAGGTTGGACTCGATTATCATGGAGGTCTTTTCCAGCCTCAGTGATTCTGAGATTCTAAGATAAGAATTTGCCTTCATATCGTAGATCAGGCAGTGGCAGAGTGGGCAGAGAGGATACCTTGGCTCTCCTCAGTGTTTCTACTCTTTTCTCATCAGTGCTAAACTGGTGCTGACCCTGCTGCCTGCCAGCTAAACACCTCTGCTGGGCTGTCCCTGGCAGAAACAGCTCTGGGAGCTGTAGGATGGAGCCCCTGCTCAGCTCTGCTGCCTTGGGCTCCTCTCTGAGCTCCACCTGCTGAGGTGTTTTGCCCTTCACTCAGGGATCAAAAGGCCCAGGGGAGGAATTTTCTCAGCTGCATCATTTTTTGTCTTAAGCCCTTCTAAAGCCCCACTCATGTTTTTGACAGCTCCGATCTGCCTGGGGTGCTGCAATATTGCACTTTGGTTAAGCTTCAATGACGTTTTCTAGCAGTTCTGCATTATTTCCCCAGCTGCTTCACTGTCCCAGCCACCAGATCAAGTGTAAGTCTGGTGCCAGTGCTCCTGGCTATGACTTACCCTACTGCTGCCTCCTCCCTCCTTCACTTCCTCCTTTTTTTTAAGACCAGCAATATTTGGATGGTAATTGTAGCCCCAAGGCTTGTATAAATTCATTAAGGGCCCTGCCTTTTGAAGTAGAATTAGTACTTTGTTGGAGCTGTTTGTGTTCAGGGTCATGAACCATCTGATGGGAGGCCTGGGTCCATCTGGGCTGTGCTAATTGGAGCTGCCTGCCCTGGAGCACTGGGGCTGAGGCTGCAGCTCAGTGCAGGGAGCAGCTCAAGGATCCCAGCTGCAGAAGCACCTCTGGCTCCTGTGCTGGAAGCTGATTTTCACTGCCCAAACCTCCAGAGTGGGAGCTTGTGTCTGCTTGTGCTGTAATTTCCTATTCCCCGCATCCTCACTAGGAAACCTCTGGAGACTTTTTACCTCAAGGGTTGTTTTTTTTTCTCCTGAGAGGTAAATTCCTTGCCAGAAGTCTGTTATAATAAATCCCCCATCTAGAGGTGGAAATGCAGCATCTTCCAGTCCTGTAGATGTTTGCCGGTTCTTTCAAATGCTCTAACCCCAGCTCCTGACTGCATCCAGGGGGTATGACATGGGGTATTGTCAGGGATAGCTTAGGATTTTGGCTTCTTATGCACATGCTTCTGCTGTCCAAGCTTGACTTTCTTATTAATAAAAAATACAGCTCAATTGAAATTGTTGGTCTAGAGCTCTGATTCAGGGTTTTTCTGCTGAACCATGATCAGAAGTGAAGTGGTAACAACAATACAACTGGAAATCCTGGAGTGGCAAAAGGTGCATCCCTTTATGGTTTCCAATATTGACATTTGCTCTCAAGCTCTTTGAAATCTTCTAAAGAGCTTCAGTGTTAAATTGGACACCCTAAAAGAGTTTGGGACCTTAGCCAGGTGTGTATGGAGCACTCTGGTGTGCAGACAGGACATATCTCAATTATTAGGTAATGATTTTTGTTTGCTGCCAGCTCACAATTTGCTCACTTTGGATAAAACTGCTTATATTGCAAGACAAAAAACAGGAAATGGGAGTAGCTCTGCTTAGATCACACCTCAATCACTTATGCTAAATTGAGCTAACCAGGTATTTCCAAGGAAAATTTATTTGAATTTTTAAGTCTGGATTTTTCAAAATATAATTATAGTACCTTAAGGCAAGGTCTTCCCAGATGAGCTAGATCTGAGATGCTCCTGGGCTGTGACAGTGACTCCCAGCTCTGCACTGGGCTTTTCTGTAGGAAAAGTATGTGGCATTTTGGCACTGTCCATACATCCCCTTGAAAGAGCCTGATTAATCCATTGTTTTAGGCAAAGGAAATGTATAAATCATTCTGGTGGTAGCTGAGCTTACGCAAGGCAGCAGATGTCTCACAGCCCCAAAGGCCATGGCGAGTCCCTCTGAGCTTTGCATAGCACAGTTGTTCACATCTCACAAACAGCTGAACTTTCAGCTCTTGAAGGTTCAAAAGAATCTGACTTTGGTGAGAAATGCAGAAATTCTGCAGAGAATAGAGGCTGCTCAAGGAACACAATGTCTTTCAGGGGTGTTGCTCAGGCATGCAAGAGGTGAAGGAGCTGTGCTTGGGCAATCTGCTTCCCTGGCTCTCGATGGCTTGGTGAAGTATTTGAGTTCTACAAATCACTTAATTTCTTTATGGCTTATTTCTCAACTGAAATGAAAATCCTTTGGGATCAAACTGTTCTTGATAAACATCTCAGGCTTTTAAGAACTGCTTCTGGGTTTATTGCCCTTTAAATTTCAGGCACCCTGACATTAGTGTGCTGTCTTGTTTGGCTTCAGCTCTCAAACCAGAGAACAGATTGACATCCTGAATTAAAAATAGAATTGTCCACAGCTACTCCCACAGCTTGGCATTAATCTGGTTCTGGTTGGCCTTGGGTTCCTTTTATTTTTGGGAAAAAAACCCAATCCAGGTCCGGTTATCAACAGCAAAGTCTACTGCTCAAGGCACAGAGGCATCTGAAGTCCCTGCATGGTGTGAGGCTTGGCAAAAGCTGACTTTGATTAAATACAAATCAAGCAGGAGGTATTTTTTCCCCTTTCTCAGCATCTCTTTTGGCAGAGCCTCGCTCTGTGGTTGGGTTGGAGAGCCCTGCTGCTGCTCCAGGCTGAGCAGAATGCCCACGGTGGGATCTGGTGAATAGCTCTATTCATAACTCATCCTGCCCTCCCTCTTCCTCCTTCCAGCTCGACGCCTCCAGGATGCTTGTGCAACCTTGGGCACCACATCCTGAGTGGGGAAGGGTGGGAACAGCCTGTCCTCAGGGTGGGAGCAGCACGCAGAGCCCCTTCATGAGGAGCAGCAGAAAAGGAGTTCATACAACTCCTGCATTTCCTTCTCGGGCACAGCCCTGCCAGTCGCCTTCTCCAAGGGCTGATTCTTCCTCTTTGAGCAGCCTGGCCCCCTTTCCTGCCCTGCCAGACTGCTGGATATGGAAGGAAAAGCCTCATTCCCCTCTGGAGCTGATGATAGGGGACGCTGAAGGAAGTGCCTGCTGTGTGCCTCTTGTTACCTTGCTTGGCACAGTAAGGGATGCTGATCCCAGGCTTGGAAAGCTTCTCCAGGGGTTTTTAGGTTGAAAAAGATTCTCTTTCATTTTGGATTGTCATGGAACTCGAGTGTTGGAAAGCTTGGCAAAGTCACAAGCTGCTCTGTCTTTTCTTGTTTATTTTATTAGCAGAGAAGAAAATATGAGACTTATGAGGGAAAACAAACCAAAGGTGGGAGGGGAGAGGATGTACAGGAGTAGAAACAAATTAGAATAGCTAAAATGGAGATTTCCTGAAAAGAACTTTCATAGAATTATGTCAATAAATATAAACTCTGAAAACGATTACTTCCATGGCTTGGCCAGAAAGTGAAACTTTTTTCACTGGTGAAACAGCATTGTTTGACCATGATGGAGGCCTTGTCTGCTCAGCTTTGTCTCTCCATCCAAAGTGTTCTCCTGCTTCTTGTCCTGATTTACCAAGCCAAAAGGCTTCTCTAGATAATTATCCACAGCTGATGATCAGCTGGGTAAGGTGACAGAACCTTTCAATGGGTTTAACAAGTCAAACCTCTCAAAGTGGGATATAATTTGCTGAGTGACCACTGCATGCATTTGCAGGGAATCTTTTCATTTAGGAATTAACCTGATTTACCTACACTTAAGTTCTCTCTCCAGGTGAAATGTCTGGATTGCACCAGCAAACAGCAGAGCCCAGCAATAGTAGGTGCAGATTCAAGGATCTATTTCTTCATTTTGGGGAGAGCTGCAGGCTGTTCTTAGTCAGCTGAGCTGCTCTGAATTCTTCACTTGCAGCTCATGGGTTTATTTGTGTGTTTTTCTGGGCTCACAAACCCCTGTCACAATATTATTAGAAGACTTAAGTGGTACTTAAGTGGAAGTGGCAGGTTTCTGTGCTGCACAAGTTGTGTTTTAACAGAAAATTGATCCCGACAAGTCCCCAGATAGAGGTAATAATTCACTACTAGTGCTACTTCTTTCTAGGACAATGGAATTAGTGGCTAAAGTAAAGTTAGATTAGTTTTGTTTTCTAAAAGCAACCCTGAGAAGGCTCTTAGAGAACACCAGTAACACTTTCTCAGTGAGAAAAGCACAGAGCTCCTGTTGTTAACAGAAATGCTGGTTTTTACTGATATAGAAGTAGAGTCTAAATGGGAAGAAACCCTCTGATAGTTTGTCATGCATATAAGTGCCGGAAACATAATCCACTGAGTGATGTTGGCCCTCAGAGAATAACAGTATGCTTTTAAAGTGTACCTTCTGAGATGTTTCATAGTTTAAATTTGAGTTGTTTCATAGCTTAACTCTATCACTAATTATGTATTTACAAACCTAGAGTTATTCTTCTCCCTTTTGTCTTCAACTTTTCCCAGCTACAAGAGGAGCTGTAAGTGCTGACCATCTCTGAAAGGCCAGTTCTGTGATGCAGACCACAGGCCAGAGGGTGCTGGCACTGCCCAGGCTCCCCAGGGAATGGGCACGGCCCCGAGGCTGCCAGAGCTCCAGGAGCGTTTGGGCAGCGCTGCCAGGGATGGACAGGGTGGGGTTGTTGGGGTGTCTGGGCAGGGACTGGCTGGCTGATCTTTGTGAGTCCCTCCCAGCTCAGGACTTTTTGGGATTCTAAGAGACCATGGCTGTGTGGTTTTGCTGATTAGGGCCTTTGCTGGCCAATGGACAGCTGGACGTGAAACACAGAAATCCTGAAATAAGAGCAAAAATCTGGGACTTGCATGACATTAAAGCTGGAGAAAAACAAAAGCAGACCTGAGGAAAATCAGTGTGGACCAGAAAGGCTGGGCAGTGGATGAGCTGTAAGGCAGGGCTGGTGGCCAGAGCTGGTGGAAGCAGTTGGGTACTGTTGAAAGAAACCTTGTTTTGTTGTGGGAGCTCCATAAGTTGGAAGTCACTGAGGAAATAGGAAACCTTGGCTCCTTCCCACTGGGCAAGGCAGTTTGTGAGGGTGCCTTTGTTCAGGGCCAATTTGTTTTCACTTGAGTTAATGCTTCAGTAGTGCTGTCCTTGAGACCTTGGCTGTTATCCAAGGGAAAAAAGCTAAAAGAGATGGGGGGAAGAGAACCCCTCCAGAAAGCTTTGAAAGAAAGCGTTGGGTAGTTTAATGTTATCACAGAGGCAGCAGGTTAGAATAAGCAATTTCAAGAGTCTGAGCTGTTGCATGTTTGGGTCCCTTTTGTGTGGATTTCTGAGCTTGCTTTGGGAAGTCTCAGATCCTGAGTGCATGGTGTGGTCCTTCTGGGCTGCGTTAGGAGGGAAAGGTTCTAAATCTAATTTTGGCCAGTTGTAAATCCTAGGGATTGTTGGTCCTCCTGGAGCTCTGGAGAAACAGTAATTAATGACTGCCCTTCCACAAAAGATCTCTGTCAAAGTTCTTGCTGGCTGTCCAGTTACCCTCTAATTTTGGAAAAATTATTTATCTGCATTGCAGGAGTGTTTTAGGTTACAAGATGTGGCTGGGGGTGTGTATTGCCATCTGTTGGAGGTGGGGCAGTTATCATCTGGTAATGGGTCAGCGTTAAAACCAGGTGGGGCAGATTTCTTTATCTCTTCCACAACCCATCCTCCCCCCAGGAGATATCTGCTGTTCATGGGCCATTAATTATTCATTATCTTCTGTTCATGGGCCACTGAGTGTCACTGCATGGCTGATAAAATTCCATCATCCCATTGGGAGATGCTCTGCCCAGGGGGAGGAGCCAAGCATTCCTACTTGGATATAATCTGAGGATTGGAACAGCACAGGCAGCCTTTTCCCACTGCATTCCCAGAGCAGCAGCTTTCTTCTCCTCTGCATTCCCAGAGGAAGGGCAGCCCAGCTCCACCAGCCCTGGAGCTTCAGAGGAAAACTCCCCTTGTACAGGATCAGAGCTGCAGCAGAGCCACATCTGTCACTGCAGGAGGAGCAGCCACCACTGAATGGCACTGCCACCAACACCCTGAGCCACAGGCGGCAGCTCCTCCTCTGACTCTGGCAGTGGCTTGTTTTGTATAACTGCATTTTTATTTTAATTTTCCTAGTAAAGGACTGTTATTCCTATTCCAATATCTTTACCTGAGAGCCCCTTAATTTCAAAATTATAATAATTCAGAGGGAGGGAATTTGCGTTTTCCATTTCAAGGGAGGCTCCCGCCTTCCTTAGCAGACACCTGGCTTTTCAAACCAAGACAAAGAGCTTTCCAAATATAGAGCTGTTCTTCAGCCCTGGTCTTTTACAAATCTACTCAATAGCTCTGATGTAGCTTAATAGATGTGGGAGTTAAAAATTTGCTCCTTAAAAGAGAGAGAGGTTTTCAAGGTGGGGGTCAGGCTTTTCTTCCAGCCCACCAGTTCTGGGACAGAAGGAAATGGCCTCAGGCTGTGCCAGGGGAGGGGCAGGTTGGATATCAGGACAAATTTACTCATAGAAAGGGTGGTCAGGCCTTGGAAGGGGCTGCCCAGGGAGGTTTGGAGTCTCCATCCTTGGAGGTCTCCACAGAAGGCCAAGGTGGCACTGAGTGCTCTGGGCTGGGGACAAGGTGGGGATTGGGCACAGGTTGGACTTGATGGTCCTGGAGGACTTTTCCAACCTCAGTGATTCTGCAAGTGTAGGTTTGGGCCACTTGGCTATCCAGGCTAGGGCCCAATCCAATGTAAACTGGGTGCAGAAAGTCACACTTTAATTTATTTGAACTGGAGTTGAATCACTACTCTGTTGCTTAGTCACATTTTTTCTAAGTTGGTCTTTGAAAGAACAGGCTCAGTAGGAGCTTCAGATGACAGCTGAATTTTGTATTTCCTTTCATGATTTGACTTTTCAAACAGCTGCATTTGTGCTGAACAGGGGGAATGTTCAAATCCATCTTAATCTTCAGGTGGTTGAACATCCTTTTCCTGAATTGGAGCCAGTTTCTGTTTCCATCCTGCCTCCAGGTTCCTGGTCTGAAGGTGAAACAACATCTCCCCTGAGGGTTGAGTCAGCTCCAGTTGGTTTCACTGGCAGCAGGACTTGAGGTTCAGTCACTCATACCTGAAACCCATGCCCAAAGTTTCTGTTAAATTCTGGGAGTATTTGTCTTGAAATCATGACTCCTGTGCTACAGTTGCCTACCTGCTGTGCTCTGGGTCTAAAATGCTTCACTACAATTCTTGAGCAAAAGTCTCAAAAGTCTCTTTTGTCAGCTGCAGTAAAAAAAAAAAAAAAAAAAAAAAAAAAGAAAAAGGAAAAAAAAAGACTGTTCTTAAAATTTACCCCCAAATCCAAGATTTCTTTCCTGTGTCAGCAGGACTAACCCTGTCAGAGCTCAATGCTCTTGCTGATGTGGTTTAGTTTAGATAATCTTGTGAGGAGCAGGAATTTGGACTGGGATCCTTATGGGTCTTTTCCAGCTTTACATACCCTGTGATTCTGTTCTGTGATATTGTCCCCCCTGAGCTGAAGGAGGTGTTTGCAACTATCAATAAGAAAAGGTCTAAAGCACAAATTTGTAGCAATACCGTGAATTCTGTGAAGCTCTGCCTGCCCAAGGTGACTTTGTCCCACAGGAACACATGAACTGCCCTTACCTCGTGCAGGCAGGAGTGATGTGAAAATCTGGGATGGTTCCAAGCAAGTCTGAAGCTGTCTCAGCAGCTTTGCTTTGTTGTGCAATATATGTTCAGGCCACAGAGGGTAGCCCTTGTCTCTAAGCAGAAAACTGGAATTCTGTGTGATTTTGGAGCAGGTAGGGCACAATAAATAAAAGGATAAAGCAGTGACTTTTTGAGAAGAGAAAGCAAAATCCATTGCCCTCCTGGAGTGAATGAAAAGCAGTATCATGTGTATGAGCTGAAAGTGCTAATGGACAAAAAAGAAGGAAAAAAGTAATCAGGTAGGTGAATACTAATTGCAAATTAATTAATAAATGTACATGGAACAATTGTAATCACAGTGGTCTGGCTGCACTGGCTTCAGGTGTGGCACCTCCTGTTCTGAAGCAGGTGGAAAGTGGAACAACCTGACTTGTATTGACAAGTTCTGCCTCTTCTAAGTGGTGACAAAACCTGGGTTAGCACAGCTGCAGGAGGCAGGGCCAGGTGTCCCTTTCTGTTCCTGTTAGTTTGGAGGGAGCAGCACCCACAGGATCTGTGCAGGTGGTCACAGGTGTTTGTCAGGAGGTGTAGGGCACTGATCTGTGTCTGAGGTGCCTTTTGTGGGGTCTGGGGCTGGTGACAATCAGCACTGTGAGGCAGCAGAGCTGTGCTGTCTCCGTGGGTGCTTGGAGGGCACAGTCAGTGTTCCTCTGTTAGCCTGGGAACACTGGGCACTTAGAACAGCTCAAGATCAGTGCATTATCTGGAGTCTTACTTAGGCAACCATATCTCTACAGCTTCTCAATTTGGCTCAAGAAAATTTTCCTTTTAAATTTTTTTTCCCATTATTAAGTGACAAATAGGAGCTTTTAGGAGGCCAGACCAAAGAACTCTGCAGAAATGAACAGACTGTGCTATTGTAACTCAGCTTTACTGCTGCTCTCCAGCTTGGAGGCTGAGGTGAAGTGCTCTCCTGTCCCCCTGGTTTCTCTGGGAATGTGCCCTCCAGCTGTGGGCACACTGGAAATGTGTGGGCAGGGAGCTCAGAGCCCAGCTGACGTGGGATGTGCCCAGGACTGGCCAGCTGGGAGCCTGGCCAGCGAGGCAGACACGGGAATTGCTGACTGGGGCTGAAATGGAAATGCCAGCCAGAAGGTTGTCATTTAGTCATGGCTGGCAGGGGACATGGCACCAGACAACGGGACGGCTTTGGGAGCTGCCATGGGCAGGATGGGGATGATTAAGAAGTGTAATTTGGCTGGCCAAGCCGAGGAGGTGAACTTATACATAGTGTGGCCTTCCCAAGCTGACCAAATCCTCAGGAAAACCATAATTGCTGCTGCAAACCAGGCACTGGTCCTTGGTTTGGCCAGACTCATGTTTGTTCAGTTCATGACTCTACACTGTTCTTGTCCAGGCTTTTCTTTCCAGAGGCAGATGCCTGAGCTGGGAGGGAAGTCAGCAGAAAGAAGGAAGAGAGCAGGAAGGCTCCAGCTCCAGGAGCTGCTGCAGGAGCTCAGAGATGGTGCAGGCTGGGCATTTCCCTGTTCCTCCTGTATGGAATCTTCTCACCTCTTTTCCTAAAACACTTTTTTCTGAAGGGACTTCACCTCTAAAATTTTTGGAAGCCCATCCCTGGAAGTGTTCAAGGGATGGGACTTGGAACAACCTGGTCTGGTGGAAGGTGGGGGTTGGAATGAGGTGATCTTTAAGGTCCCTTCCAACCTAAAAGGTTTTGGGGATTCTTTATCAAGGGAGTGATGCTGACCTCAGCCCTGGAGCACTGAGGAAGTGATCCTGCCACTTGTTTGGATGTGATGTTCTGAAATTCATTCACCACCTCTGCTAAGAAATGGTGCTGTCTTTTATTAAACATTCTTTTTTCTGCCTTCATGTTTAACTCTCAGTTCTTGTAGAGAGTAAAGCTATTTAACACCTGGCAGCTTTTGCATTAAGGTAGAGGCACTCAGGAATGGGAAGGACCCTGGTGCAGAGTCAATGCTTTTGGAGAGCAGGTTTAGTCCAGAGGGAGGATCTGAGGAAGAATCCAGCTGGATTCAGTTCACAGGTTTTAATTTGGAGCACATCCAGGCTTGGGAGGGACAGGGGATGACAAGAAGGTATCTGTGCTGACTTTCTTTGCAAAATGAGTGGAATAGGTGAAGAATTTGTTCCGAGGAGATTGGATATTTCCTACTCCTCTGAATTGTTGTGGAAAAATACCTAGGGCTGCTAAACAGCTGCTGCCCTGACAACGAGGAGCAGAGAGCTGGGGCTGTGCTCAAGCTGTATCATGTAGTGGCTTCGAGGGACGTGGCTCAGTGCTTGTCCTGATGTAGCCCTGCTACTTTCCACTTGTCACTGCTTTTACATAACAGTCATTGTTGCTTTGACTCTTTTTTTCCACGTGTTTCACTGTCAGAACTGTGTTTTAGCAATAGTACTTGAAATTGGGAACGTTTTATGGAAGCATTATGCAAGGATTTGCCTTTCAGTGCTGCATTTTGCTTCCCAGTCGTGAGTGCACAAGGCAGAGCTGCTTTGGCCTCGGTGGTTTTGCAGAGGAGCTGAACATTCAGGTTATTCCAATTAAACAATGTGCTTGCCCCAGGACAGCACTGTTCTCCAAAGACACTTGGTGTTTATTACCACCAGTGCGTGCTGCTGAAGCTGAAGGGAGGGCAAGCTGGTAAAAATATCATGAGAAAGTGCTGAAACAGCACTGCAAAGGCACAGGAGAGGCTAAGTGGCCTTGTGGATTTGACCCACTTCGCGCTTTTCTTGCCTCAGGCTGCTCAGTGCCTCTCACAGAGCCCTAACAAGTCACCTGGGTAGGCCTCTGTGCTTTTTTACTGAGTTCCTACCAGTTGTAATACCCATTGGGCCATTCTCCTGCTGCTATGAGCTGACCACACTTGCAATAATTATTTTGCATTATTTTGTAACACGTTGCTTGGATTTTTTTAGGGAAATTTTCTTCACAGAAACGGTTGTAAAGCACTGGCCCAGGTTGTCCAGGGAAGTGGAGGAGCCACCATCCCTGGAAGCATTGAGAAAACGTGGATGTGGCACTTGAGGACACAGTTTAGAGGTGAACATGGTGGTTGGACTTGATGATGTTTAAGGTTTTTTCCTGCCTCAGTGATTCTTTGATTCTTGCTCTCCATCCCTCTCACTTTCTTTTCTTGCTGCAGCTCTATTTTTAAATGTGTCTCTCTGTCCTCTGCACTGCCTGGGAGGTGAGGTGGACTCAAGTTAGGCCTACCATAGGAAATATTTCTAAACTTAATGAATCTAGGAAATAAAAGACTGGATTTTACGTGTGTGTATAGAACTGATGGACCCAAAATTGCCTCACAGCAGTTTCAAAACCTCAGGTTACAATTGTGGATGGGAGAATGGGGAATAGCACCAAGCTGGCTTTGCTGTTATCTGTTGGAAATTCTTGTGTGGGTGAATTCCAGAAATTTTCCACCACCATTTCCCTCCTGTAACTTGCCCTGACTCAGTTGGCATTAAAGCAGCAGCACTGAGATCCCTTTTTGCTGCTTTGCCATCCTTTCAGCCCCAGACACTTTGTCCTAAAAAGAGCTCTGGGAGACAGAGCTTCCCTTCCACCTGGCTGGAACAAGCCAGTATTTGGCATCAACTCCCAGTAAAGGAATTTTCAAGAGCCAGGACTCTTGAAGAAGAGTAAAAAACTTCTCTTTGGGAGCTCCCTCTGTGTGAGTTCAGTGTTTTGCACACTGATGAAGAACAGATCCAAACTGTGCCTGCCCATCAGTGAGCTCTCAGTGCATAAGAACCAAAGTTCTGACAATTCACCACCACCCTCAGCGCTCACAGCCAGTTCTCTGCTCAGCCTGCACATCCTGGACCCCAGCCTGCCTTTTTTTTTGGTTCTTTTTTTTCCTTCTGGGATGAAAAATGAGGAAGAGGGACCTTGTTTAGGGACAGCATGTTCTTTAAAGCAAGTCCAACAGCTTCTTCTTGATGCACTTTCACTCCTGCAGTGCTTAAGCAGTGTCACTGCATTACATGACAAATGACTCTGGGATGCTTTGCTCTTTCATGCTCTCCCCAGTGGCAGCACTCTGTACACACTGGCGTGTGGATTTTGGGAGTGTTTCCTGCTCTGTTTGCATTATTTAATTACAAATATGGTGCTTCAAAGAGAAAGGCTGCACAAAAAGGCTTTTTCTGCTTTTCTGAGGGTGCACAAAAGGCTCAGGCTGGACCTGGGGCTGCAGTGTTTACTGTACAGGGCAGTTTTACTCTGTTAGCTAAAACTTTAGGTTAAACCTTTGTCATGTGCACTCACTTCATAACAGCAGCTCTGTTACTACATCTAAAGCTTCACCTTTTTGTTCTTTCCTCTTTCTATCTTGACCCACACTGACTGTAAATCAAAACCTTCTGAAGTCAGTGGAGTGATGCCACAGCCCTCCAGTTTTCTTTGCTTTTCCTACAAAAGGACATGAAACTGGAATTTGCCCTGTAAAATTCTGTGTATTCACTCTTCCCAAGCAGGTGTTCTCTGGTCTTTCTCTGGTGTGAGGAATCTGGCATCATTCTGTCACTGCACCTTAATTTGTGTCTAAAAGCCTAAGATTTGAAACAGGAACACAGAATCCATCAGCTTGGAAGAGATCTTTGAGATTGAGTTCAGCCTTCTGTGGGCATGTGCAGCTCCTCCTGAGCCCTGGCCATTTCAACACAGAGATATCTGTGGTTTGAGATATCTCAGAGCTGTTCTGAGTGTGAGTGTCCCCTAACTGGGGCTGGTGCAGGAATATTTATCAGCTGGAGTTCAGGAATTGCTGTATAAAAGCCCCAAATGGGTAAAAATAACCATCTTTTCGCAGTGACCCTTTTGCACTGTAAAGTTCTTGTATTTTGGAGGGAAAATGAGGTTTACTTGTCTTTTTTTTATTTTCCTTTAGGCAAACTGGGTCTGATCTCAAACATCTCATCAAAGGACAACACCTGCATAAGGCAGTGACATGGGGCAGGAGGCAGAATGAGGGGGAGCAGTGTTCAAACAATGTTAACTTCATTTCACAGAAGGAAACAACCCATGGAACATGCAAAAGCAATGAGCTTTAATAGCTTTTAATATGTTTTTAAACATTTCCATCACCCCTCGACGTTTTCAGACACAGCTTGGCAATGAATCAAAGTAAAAGCCAACACTCATCTGAGCTGGTCATTAGGGTGAAACAGGAATTAAACATTGAAGGAGGGGAAAAATAGAGAGTTTACATCAGTGAGGTTAAGGAGCAGACAGACAAAACACTCAGGAGCAGCGGGGGGATGCATCCTGCTGTCATTTGGGCCTGACCAGAAGCCAGGATGGGAACTGGGAATGTGTTGGCTGTGGGAGGCTGCTGCAAGCAGGGGAGCTGCAGGGTTTGCTCCATGGTGGGAGATCTATGGGGCAAGAGGTGGTGCTAAGGCTCGGTTTTTGAAGCCAGGCCTCTCAAAGCTCCTGCAGAAGCCTTTTGCTGCCTGAGGTTTGCTTTCACCCCCTGTTTGAAGGAGCAGGGTTCAGGGCATCTCTTCTTTCTCTTCCTGCCTTTGCTCTGCTGGTCCTCCACTGGTGCTGCTCAGACCTTAGTGCTTGCAGGGCTTTTGTCTCCCTTGCTGTGCTTCAGAGGAGGATTTTTAGGTCTGCACAAGTCCCCTGTTTTAGTTCAGTGTAGAAAATCCGTTCTGTGTGACCCTTTACATTTAGCAAGATGGAGAAACCATGAAAATTTAAGTTACAGGGTGTTTTCAGAAGGTTGAAGTGTCACTCATCATTAACTTTCTGGGCACTATCCTTGTCCTGAGAGCCTGATTTTTCTTTGACAGCCCATCCTCATGATTTCATTTAACAGCTTCTGGGTCTTCCATAGCCTAATGATCCTTTCTGTTCCTCAGCAGCTCTTCCCCAGCACAGATCCATGAATCAGCTGGATGTACTTAGAAAAGTTGACAACAAGTGGTGAAGAGGAGCAGCCCAATAATTTGCACTTCTTATTTTTCTTGTTAACAATCCCATGTGGTAATCTCCACCTTTGGAAGGATTGAGGACGTGGAATGAGAGAGTCTTGGTGAAAATGTGTTCAGGGCCTAGGCAGGAAGGGCAGAATGTACCAGAGACATGAGTCTCCTACTAAAGGCAGCTCAGGAGATTTAAATTAGGCTAAGCCAGGTCAGCAGAGCTCCTGCTCATTATGATTCTCAAGAATAAATGCTGTTAATTAGTCTGCCTTTATATGTTGCAGCTCTGGCAGGCTGGGCTCTGGTGGGCTCACCAGTTATTTTGCTCATCCTTTGTCTAGTGCAATCCCTTATCCAAGGAAGTGTCTTCCCTTCCAAGGGCAGTGACTGGGATGTGTCTGCTGTCACAGTGGAGCAGCATCTTCATGTCGCACTGTCCTCAGCTGATGCCTCAGGTTTTGGCTTTTATATTTTTCAGATTCTGTGCTGCTTTAGTGTGTGGGTCTGGGCTTCACATCAGGGGATGGTGAGCTCTGTGCACAGAGCAGGGAGACAAAACAATTCCTTCTCTACCTGGGGATCAAGGACAAGTGATCCAAATCTCAGGCCCAAGAGCACAAACAACATGGGCTGAAGAGAGAAAAACAAGAAGGATGGGACTTGATAACCTAAAGCTGTAACTGGACAATGAACTCCAAGATGCAAATGGAGCAGAACTGATCAAAGTGCCAGAGCCCGTGCCCGGTGTCCATTTTGTGCCCATTTTGGTTCCTCTTGGGTGCAGCCCTGGCTGGGCTCTTGTGCTACCCAAGGTGGATCCATTGAGAAAATCCTTTTAATAAATCCCTACTTTATTCTTTAACTCTGTTCTAGGTCAGCCTTCAGAAGGCATCACATCAAGCTCAGAAACTCTCCAGGTTCCCACCAAAGCTGTAGATCTCCCAGGGTTCCACCCAGAGGTGCCTGTGCTGACCCTTCCCTGCTCAGCACCACCTGGGCCACTGTGGGAATGTCAAGTGAAAGGCACTCCCTGGTTTTATGAGAGCTGCATTTCAGACTGGTGAAAGCTTTGTTTCCCAGATTGGAAAATATAAAACCCCTGGGGTTTCCAGCCACAGCCGGTGCTATATTTAGAAAGTCTTAAATCACTGCAAGGCCTAGGTTTGAAGGGGTTGTTACAGAGTGTGTGTGTATTTATATATGTGTGTGTTGGGGTTTTATTGTGGAAGATCAGTCAACAGGGACTTTGTGGGTCTGCTTGGCAATGATGGAGTAATTAAAGTGCATTTTGAGGAATGGTGGGGGGGAAAGGAATGCTGAGAGCCAAGAGGAGAAGAAATGGAGGAGGTTAGGGAGTTACTGAGAATAGCTTTACTAATCCCTCTTGCCTTGCTGCTCTTGCAGACCTCGGTCTTTACCTCACAAAGGTGGAAGGCTGCCAAGGGAAAGAATCTCATTAAGATTACACCAAGCCCTCCAGTCTTTGCTGGAATACATTAAAAGCCAGAAGAGCACCCAGACCGCCCTGGAAGGTTCTAAGCAGTGCCTGCAGTGACTCATCCAGGAAGATTCCCCCATTGTCCCATATTTTCCAGCCTGCCAGACAAGTGAGGGCTTTGCAGGATCTAAGTGTGTGTACCTACACGTGTGTGTGCCCTAGCAACAGGATCCATCCTGCTTTCAGGGTTTCCACGTCAGCCAACTCCAGTAAATGCAGTAACCAGTGACAAGAAATACCAGAGATACTCCCAGCACTGCCAGCTGAAATCCTCAGCTCAAAGTCCCCTAATTTTAGAAACTTTTCTTCCTTCTCTGAAGTTTTGAATCTGGCTTGCTATAATTAGGTGAGATGGTGAGAATCTATTTTTCTTTCCAGGCTTATGATTTTTCAGCCAGGTTCCCTCCTTTGGGGCGGGAGCTTCCCGAAGTGACTTCCCCTTCTGCCAAGCGCAGATATCTGAGAGTGTGCAATCCCAAATCAGCATATGCTTGTATTTATGTGAGTATTTAGTCTGTCTGGCCATGTCCACTGGAGGCAAACAGAACTCCCACACATCTGTGAGCAGTGTCCCTTGCAGGCCCTGCCAAGGGCGCAGTGGAACATCAGGACACTCAGGAAGAAATGTGCTGCTGTGGAAATCTGCAGTTACTGGACATGCTGGAACAGCACGTAGGTGTGTGGGGAAATGCAGTTTTCCAGCAGTAGGGAGGCTTGTGGGAAAAAGAGTGGAATTCAAACTTCAGTTTGGATCTGACTCTGCTGGGATGTGATTCATTTACTACGAAAGTCTCTGCTGGAGGCAGAGGGCACGGATGAATTCCGTGCCAAGCTGTTCCATTTTCATTTCCATCAGGAACTGGTTCGATTTTTAGGTTCATCTCCTTGCTTTCCGATACCAGCCCAGAGCCAGCTCAGGACAGCCAGTTTTGGAGATCCTGAGCAATGAGGGCACTGCAGGTGCTGCTGTGGGTACAGGAGATCTGAAGAGAATTTGCAGAGCCCTCCCTGCACAGCTTCAGCTGTGAGCACACCACAGGGAACATCATAAATTAATGGCTTGGGCTGGAAAGGACCTTAAAGCTCATCTCACTGCCATGGCAGGGACACCTCCCACTGTCCCAGGCTGCTCCAAGCCCTGTCCAGCCTGGCCTTGGGCACTGCCAGGGATCCAGGGGCAGCCACAGCTGCTCTGGGCACCCTGTGCCAGGGCCTGCCCACCCTCACAGCCAGGAATTCCTTCCCAATATTCAGTCTGAACCCACTGTCCATCAGTTTGAAGCCATTCCCTCTTGTCCTGGCATTCCAGACCCTTGTAAATCTCTCTCCATCTTTCCTCTACCTCCAGGCTCTGCAAGGCCACACTGAGCTCACCCCAAAGCTTCTCCTCTCCAGGTGAACAATCCCAGCTGTGCCAGCCTTTCCTCCCAGCAGAGCTGCTCCATCCCTGGGATCCCCCTGGTGACTCCTCTGGATCTCTCCAGCAGCTCCAGCTCCTTCCTGTGCTGGGCCCAGGGCTGGGGCAGCTCTGCAGGTGGGCTCTCACCTAAGCTCAGGGCACGGGGGCAGAATCCCCCTCCCCTGCTGCCCACGCTGGGCTCAGCCCAGGGCAGGGGGTTCAGGGCTGGGGCAGGTCCAGCTCTCACCCACAGCACCCCCAGGTCCCTCTCCCAGGGCTGCTCCAGCTGCTCATCCCAGCCTGGATTGATCCTGGCGGTTCTCCTGACCCAGCTCCAGCACTGGTGAAACCTCCTGAGGTTCCCCTGGGCCACTTCTTGAACTTGTCCAGGTCCCTCTGGACATTATGACTGATGAGAAGAACAAACACATAATTAGTAGAAAGCTCTTCTGATGTTTGGTCGGCGAGTTCCGTGCCCAAATATTCCTTTCGGGTTTGGCATTTTTGTGTCCTTGCCTGTGAGTTTTGCTGCAATATCCTGAATATTTCATATGTGTTGCTGCTGAGCTTGGCTCCTGGCATGGGAAACTGTGACAAGCTCCTGCCTCAGCCACACATAGCCAGACAATTATCAGGAAGGGAGAGGGAGGGGAAGGAATAGGTGTGCTGAGCCCCGGAGCTTGAACGTGTCCTTCCCTTAGCAACGGGGGATTTACTCACAGACACCCCCTGTGTTTGTTAAGGGATCACCTCTAGCCAAGGCTTGTCCCCTAAATTAATAATTTGCTACTTTTTAAGTTTATTTTGTGTGTGCCAGGGGCGTGAGTCAGCGCTGAGCAGGGAGGTTCTGCTGGGCTGGTTCTGATTAGAGCCTGGGGCGGCTCCAGCGCGGCTCCACCGTCTCCACTTCATGGAATTCAAAATCCCAGACCCAGTGGTTCAGTTTATTGCAGTGGACTTTCACCTTGGCATTGGGGCTTCTAAATCTCCCTAGCCAGGATGAAAACTGGAGGCCAGATTTTCCCCATGCCTTTGCTAATTCATACTTAAAGTCAAATTAATTACTGTGATTCATTTCGGAGTTAACTGTGTTTTATATCAAGAATTCTATTACTAGTTACAGTAATACCACAGACTGCTTCTATCCAGAAAATCATTATTTGTATGAGTTCATTAATGGACACTGTCTACCCTTAAGATTCCTCTAAAATAGTTGGCCTCACATCAGAATTTCCCAGTATCAGACATATCAGATGTTATTACAGTAAAATTATCAGAGACACTGAGTAGACACTGAACAAACTGATTCCACCTATTTTCTCTCCTCCAATTTTGACTCTGCTTTTTATGCAACTCATCAACCAACTCACTGTGGCTGCAGATCAAAGTTTTTAAAACACAACACCAGCAAAAAAATAAAAGTCCCCCTTGTTTGTTCTACCTAGAAATTTATACCCTCCTATTTGTGTGTTTAAACTACCTTTAGGAACCTCTTAGATGCTGAAAAAGCCTTTTAGCAAGCACAGTGGCTTCTTTTGAATAAGATTCAGATAGAATTGATCTTTTAGGAGTTTAAAACTCTCTCACTCTTAGACATAAATCTGAAGCTGCATTTTAAAACAGAATTCCAAAGCAGATCATGACAAGCTGAGGTCAAAAACCAATCTGAGATCAAAGCCATACTAGTATTAGTTACATATTTTGGTTTTGCTAGACCAGTGCTGGTCTTGCACTGCTTTGGATGAGCCCAGTCTTTCAGGAGAGAGCCTGGCTTGGTTCCCATTCCCTCCTTTTATTTCCTGCTGCATCAATGACAGGGCCACTGGGAGTCTGTTTTGTTGGAGGGTGTTCCTGACACAAAAGACTCTCTCCAGCCACTTCAATCCTCCCTGTTCCCTCTAAAACACTTCAGAGGAGGGCATTCCCTACTGACCACCCTGAAAACTTGATACCCAGTGGTTTGTGTCTGCTGTCTCTGGGCTTAAAAGTTTTAAAAGCTTGTGGTGAGGACTTTTAAACATTTTATACCATCATGAATGCAGGAGCAAAGTGTTCTCACTTTGCAATCCTACTAATGCTCCAAGGGCTTCTCTCCTCTGCACAGAGGATGACATTGAGTCATGTGGAATTGCTAGAAAGAAATCCCTCACGTATCTGTAAGGTGTGAAGATTAAAAGGAGAAAATTCCATTGAACTCTAGTCAGAATTTTTTGTTTGTGACTTCGGGCTAGAATTTCACCTTGAAAACAGACAAATTTCTTCAATTCCTGTGTACTTTGTCTTCAGAGTCTGTGTTAAATTTTAATAGGGCAGGTGATGGCCCAGGTTGGTTGTTATCTTACAGTGAGACACCAGAAATACATTACCCAGTCACTCTGAGGATTTTAGATATTTACAACTCCAATGTATCCTTTCCTCCCTGCTTTATAAAAGCAGTGTGGAGATGGTTTTTCCTTAGAAATTGTGTGGAAAGCAGATTCTCCTGTGGAAAAGGAAGAGCTGTGAACTCTCCTCACAGGAGTACTCAGCGCTGTGGAATGCAGAGGTAACAAATTCAGCAATTTAAACCCAAACTGGGGGAGCTTAGCAGTGCTCCAGTCCACAGCCCTGCAGGATCAGGATTCCTGAGCTCTCTATTCCATTTGTCAGAGTCAACTGGTGCAAAACCACGTGGGACTTTTTTATAGCTGGCAAAATAAATTTCCTCTAATAACTAATAACTCAAAATAGCAGGAGTTTAAATGCATTTTCATAATTCTAATTTCTAATGTTTGTCCTGTTGATTTTCACTTTTTTAAAAGAAAAAAACCCCAGTTTTCCTTAGAATTGAATGTAATTTTTATATCTGAGATGAAGTTTTTTTCTCTTTAGAGCCATGAGAATATGCCCAGAGCCGTTCCACTGGAGCAAAAGGAGATGGAACAATCAGGGTCACTCAGCTGTTGTGGATTAAAAAGAAACAGCCAAAGAATGACCTCCATGGAGCTGCCATTCCCAAGATAAAAGAAATGCTGGAACCTCTGAAAGACAAAAGCAGTTTGGAGGCAGAAATTTGAAACAACTTGAGTGAAGTTGATGAATTTTCAGGATCTTTGGCCTCTGTAAATGTGTGCAGTTCCAATAATGTCCCTGGGTCTGTCACTCCCTCTCAGCTGCAGTGATGTCTTATCACAGTAGTGCCACCAAGTACTTTCCAAACTTGACTTCTGTAACCCCAGCCTGTGTGGTTTTACTGCCCTGACAAGCTGGAAAATGTGTTCTCAGAGCGTTGTCACATAGACCAATGGCTAAGTATTTTTTAAGACTTCAGTATTTGTCCCAGGCAGCAAAGATTTGGTTATTGGGGGTTTTGTTTGTTTGTTTTGATGCTGCTCCTGTGGGATTTTTTTTTTCATTTTGTAGTTAAATCAATAATTATTCATTTTTTATAAGGATAAAATGCCATTGTGCCAAATGACAACAAGTTTTCTTATTCCACAGAGTTTCCAGTGTGGCTGAAAGCCCTGCAGAGGAATTTCTAGGAATTATTTGCACCCATGACTGTTTGTACTTCTTTTTTTCCTCCTATCTAATTTAGTGGCTTAAGTCAATATATCAAGGGCATCAAGCTTGGTCACCATAATGGGCCTTTAATTAGTGTTCTTAAAAGCTGGGATCCAAGTCATTATTAATTGGCTTTTGGGAGCTAAGGCCCTTCAGAAAATCCTGGAATCATTAAGGTTGGAAGAGATCTCCAAGATCATTGACGTCAACCTTGCCTGGTTTCGAGGCAGCCATTGGGTTTAGCAGAAAAAATCCAATCCAAACATACAGAAAAGTCTTAGTGCAGCTGGAGGCAGCTTTTATCTCAAAAGTAGAAGTTTGAGAAGGAGAGATGAGGTGAGGGGAAGAGCTCATAAAAAGCCATTTATTTATTTTTTTAGAGGGGGCAGGGATCAGCTATTTTGAGTCCTGCATAGTTTGGTCAGAAGCTGTTGTTGTATAATAAATACAAATGTGCAGTTTCTGAGGGCAATCTTCTCTGGAAGTTCTTAGGCTGGAGTTTGATGCTGTGAGGTTTTGCCCTGGATGCCACAGGATTTCTTCTCTAGGGAAAACAACAACAACAAAAAAAGCAAACACTCCCCCACCCCCCTAGAAAAGAGAAGGCAAATTTAACAAGCCCCACAGGAATATCTATTTACAGGGTTTTTATTACCACAAAGTTATTTATGCCACTTCTAGAGATGTCCTCAAGCTCTGAAGTCCTGTAAAGAGCACTAAAAGTTGATCTTTGTTTTTGACAGTGTTGTTTGGCCATTTTTAGGCCCTTTTGGCAAATGGAACTTTGCAGTGCCCAGTTCAGGAGGAAACATAGAGAAACCACAAATACTTTGTGCGTGTGAGGTCCTGGAGATTGTGTGGTTATAACCACAAACGTTATCTTGAAAGGGTTCATTTTCCCAGTCAAAACTAATTTGGGATGAAGTAAATGCAGTGATTTCAGTGGTGTAGATAAAGTCCCATAAAACCCCTCACTTCTGGGTGAGAAGCTGCTGTTTATCAGAAGATAACTGCTTGGCTTCCAGTTGATATCTTGTCTGTGGAAAAACAATTATTATTGTTGGCTTCCCAGCTCCTCTCTTGCTGTGGGGCAGCACACCCAGGATAGGCTCTGGGATTTGTCTGTCAGGTTATCTGGTGAGTAATCACTGTGGAAAATGAACCAGCAGGAGGAGGAAGGGGCTGATTAGAGAAATTAAACAGTATCTGTGTTTAGGGACACAGCCGAGAGGTATTGAAAACCTGAGCGATGAAAGAGGGTTTGGAAAATATTCAGGTGGTGTAGAGAGAGGGATCTACTATGACTCTTATGAAGGAAAGTAAAGACATAAAGGACAAAAAACCCCTCTGAAAATATAGAATTTCAGTGGGACTTTGTTTCTTCACAGCACCCACAGTTCTGACCTCTGAACCTGGACAGAAATTCTTGTCTAACACTCTAAGTCTTTTCTTTTACTGTAAGAATTCTCAACCATTCCAAGTGTGTGGGACTGTCTGGGGTATAGCAAGATGTTAAGAATTGATAATCAAACTGTTTTTCTCATCTTTGGGACTCTGATTGTCATTGTAAAGTTCAAGTGAAAGAAAAAAAGTCTCTACAGATTCACAAATGTGCCACATCTATGACATGTCAAACATGTGACATGAACAAATCCAGTCCTTCCTGATCTGCATGTATGTGGATATATATTACTAGAAAGAGTTTTACACCTGAGAAATCTTTGTTTTACCAAAAAGTGTATTCTTGGAGAGGGAGAAGAATCAGTTTCAATGGCATTTCATGCAGAATTTTTTGTTTCCTTGAAACACTCCTGGCAAGCTCTGTATGATGCTGGGATATTTTGCTATTGCCTTTTCTTTTCATGGCATTGCAAGGTTTATTTCTGCAGAGACAGATGTTCAGGTGGTGCAGTAATGAGGGGGTAAAATGGCTGGAGAAAGAGAATGTAATGAAGTTACAAATGTGACCTGTCAGATAACAGATGTCTTCACCCCAGCCCTTAGCATGTGGTTACCACAGCAGGAGCTCTGTTTTCTTTGGTGAGGAAAAGCTCATTAGAATTCCTACTTCATTTCTTCAGAGATTCTAATTTCAGTGGCTCAAGTCTCTGAAGGAGTTTGTGTCTTTCACGATCTACTCCTTGCATTTAAATCCCCTTTAAGTGGTGCCAAGGAACATCGAGGAACAGGAAAAAGAGAAGGGGACCGTGTTCTGTTCAGTTGCTGGAGCTGTGTGATGATGTTCTGGTTAAAGCTCTGCTCAGCAGAGCCCACAAGCCAGAGAAACCCCTCAGCAGCGTGTGGAGCCTGTGGATCCACTCAGCTGTTAATTTAAATCACATTGAACACAGGCTCTCAGCAGTTGGGATATAAGAATATATAAAATCCAGCTTAAAGGCAGAGTTCAGAGAAATCATTTGAACTACAGAGGGTTTGGCTGGCAAACAGGGGAAGAATTAGGAACAAGCTGTTTCTTGCCTTTCTATTTTTATCACTGCGAGCAGATGTGAATTTTCCGTGAATGGTTTTAATGAATCTTTTTTTCAAACCACAGTTGCTGCAGTGTCAAAGTGCTTGTGCTTGGTCAGCCTCCTGGTGCTTGCACTGGAGTGAACACAAGTGCATTTTAAAGCTGCCTTCTGTATCTGCTTGAGCCGATTTTCCATCCTGGATTTTCGGGTTTTGCTCGTCTTTAGTCCAACAGATGTTTCAGCTGTAGAGCAAAACTTTAAATATTTATCACATCATGGAATGAAAAAAAAATTAGGTTTTAAAGCCAATTAATAAAATTCCTTGTTTTCTGTTAAATCTTGATGTTTGTGACTAGATTCATTAAGGCCTTTGGGAAATTGGGAGTATTCCATAACTACTTCTGCTGTAAAAATGTGAACAGCGGTTGAAAAGCTGGACTGGTTTTAGTTTCTGCTTTCCCCATGCTGAAGACACATCAGACAATTTCATTTGTTACTGATGCTCTTATGGCCCTTGAGGCATCATCTCAAGTGCCTTGAGTTAAAGCTGACACAGATAAATTTTACACTGAAAGAGCATTCTGATGTTTTGAGTGATTCCCTGCTCTCAAAACCTCTTCAGGACTGGAGGAAATGGGAATTTTAGGTGCACTAGGTTAGTCTGGGGTATGGATGAAGCTCCAGGGTTCGGTTTTACTTTTGATGATGAGTCCCAGGAATCCCTTTCTCGATATAACAGGGGGAAAGATGGATTTTGTCTCATCTCAGCAGTCTCTTTGTGGGCAAATATTGGAATACAGCTGCGTTAAAACTGGAGTGGGCTGGGCACACGGCTTTGGGTCACGGTGGGCGCAGATGAATGTTCATTAATGAAGATGAAGGAAGGATGATGAAGGCGGGTGAAGCCCCGCGCTCGGGTGTCCTGTCGGTGTTTCAGCACCGCGGACAGCGCCTGGGCCCGGCCGCGGGGACATCGCCGCTCCGCGCGTCCCCTCCGCAGCTCCCGCTCGGCCCTTCCACACGGCTCTGCTTCCTACTCCCTTGGTGACATTTACGGGTGATTTATGTCCTCTGGCGCACCCATGTCTCATTTTTCTCCTGGCCCTGGCAGCGGTTTCACGCTGAGGGTAGGACTCTGGGTTGATCGTTCCCTTCAGAGCGCGGCTGGAAGGTGCAGTGAGGTTGGTGCCAAGGGCTTCTCCCGGGTCAAGTGACAGAAGAGGGGAAACGGCCTCAAGTTGCACCAGGAGAGATTGAGATTGGATATAAGGAGAAAGTTCTTCACTGAAAGAGTGGTCAGGTATTCCAGCAGGCTGCCCAGGGAAGTGGTGGAATCACCATCCCTGGAAATGTTAAAAAAAACCACGTGGAGGTGGCACTTGGACCTACGGCTTCATGGTGAACGTGGCAGTGCTGGGTTAACAGCTGAACTCCGTTTTAGAGGTCTTTTCCAACCTAAAGGATTCTATGATTTAGGGGAAAGGGGTATGGGTAGAAGAATGGACATTTCTCAGGGTGTAAAAGCTTATTTGAAAAGAGTTCACCTGCAGGGGTAGTTCATGAAATAAAAGGTTCATGTACAGATGGACTGACCTGCAGAACTTTGCTTCTATCTAATTAACCTCATCTCCATTTAGCTGTGTGTGGACAGCTGTGGAGTAATTTGGGATTGTTCATGACTGATTCCTGAACTGACCCATGAGAAATTTAAGCTCCTTGTTTAAAAATTACTGGCCCTATGGCAAAGCTCCTCGTTATAGTTCTGAATCTTCTCTATATCTGTCAGTCCAGCTCTTTGTTTGAAGCTCTTCCTCTGAATGGGAAAAATTAAGGACTTATCTGTGGAAAAAATGACTGGGATATGTAAAACGTTTTGGTTGGGAGTGGAAGGACTTCAATATCTTGGTCTGAAGATAAATCCTTGCAGTATTTAGTGGTAAAATCCTACTGGTCAGTGGCTTTGGGTAAATTGAAATGCAGCCTGAGGAACCAGTCAGGGCCTCCCATTAAACAAGGAGTGTCCTGACAATCAGAGTTTGTCATAATTCTGTTGTTCAATATGCTAACTCTGCATTCCCGTGCTTCCCAATTTATCAGTGGCCTGGTGCTACACAGAAGTCCATACATTACCACATTTTGGGGTTCACCAGGCCCAGCTGCAGAGTATTTTTGTGCCAGTAAAAAGTTCCAGCTCTTCTTCATGCCTCACTCTTCCAATGCATCCATTTCCTTCAGCACTGCAGTCCCAGCTTTTGTGTGGCTGCTTCATGTGTGGCCTCCTTTGGAAAACAGCACAGCCCAAAGGTTATAATTCATTTTCAGGTATCATCCCCATTCCTGTTTCGTACTGAAGTTGTGGGCTTTGGTTTATTTTTCATTAACTCTCCTATTTTCTCTTTGTCTTCTTTGGCAGCAAATGGGAAATACTTGCTGTGAAAATGAATCTTGATTTTTAGGTCCAAATTTTCTCTAGTGTTCCAGGACATGATGTTCCAAAATTATGAGGTTTTGGTTCACTTTCATTCATTTTAATCCCCAACACATGTCACTTTCTCCATAAAATTCTGCTAAAAAAATTGTAATGGGCTTCTTTTGCCATTTGGTGGCAAAATAAATTAAATGTGGCTGTTGGATGCAGCTGGAAACCAGCTCAAGAGGGAGATTCTATTTCCATTAACTCTTCCCTGTTACTGTAGCTTCTTCAAACCTCTTCCAGAACCATCTGGACACAATCCATGCCAAGTGGGATGACCCTGCTGGAGGAGGAATATGGGACCAAATGCCCTTCTGTGGTCCCTTCCAGGCTGTCCCATCCCGGGATTCTGGGATGCAGAACTGGGATCTCAATCCCACACAGCCAGGGCACGGGCAGGGAACAGCTCAGTAACGTGGCTGGGGGGGGCTCTGGTCCAGCACAGAGGTGCAGGAAAAGCTAAAGCCCATGTTGAATTTTGAAGAGGTAAACTGAGGCACTGAGGGGGGATTTCAACAGCAGCCAGTGGTGGTAATTCAGTACTACAGTTCTTACAAAGAAAATTACATTTTTTTAATACAGTTTTGTGACTTAAAATCCTGGTGTGACTTTGTTTTCTTAAACTGAATGCTGGCTTCTGGATTCCTGCTCCCTCCTGCACTCCAGGTGATCCTGCACATGGACAAGGCAGAATGCAGCCCAGCCTGTGTGTGTCTGCTTTGATCCCAGCCTCAGCAGCAGCTCACCCTGTCCGGCCTGGCACATTCCTGTATCCCAGGGATCTCCAGCTCTTGCCTCTCCAGGTGCCAGGCGAGCCAAAGAACGGCTCAGGGCCAACCCAGTGCAGTTGGAGAAGGGAAACTTTCATTAAAAAGCCTGAAGCAAAAATCTTTCGCTCCTACAGGCTGGAAAGTGGGAAGGGAAATGAAATTTAGCTCGAGTTCCTTGTGGTTTCTTGTTTTTCGTGTAGGAGATGCACTCAGGCCGCTGAGCTGGCACTGGGGCTTTGCTGCCAGGTAAGAAGTCCTGGGCCTGGCCAGGTGCCATGGGAGCTGGCTGTGCTGTATTTGGCCACAGCAGCAGAAAACAGTGTGCTCCAGGCAGGAAAAAAGCTGACCAAACATCTTCTGGTGTGAGGTGATTGAAATCGCTGGCATCAGGCACAGGATGAACTCAAAGCAAATTTAGAATATGTGAATTATTTGAGCTGGAAGTTTGTGAATGCTGAGCAAATGTTAATGTCTCAGCCCAAATCCCTCCTAAGGTAGGCAAGTATTCCTTGCTGTCTTCATTTCACTGACTGGAAAATTGAAATTTCAAGGGCTTCAACCTCCGTAATCTTGATATAAACTGGAACGAATTCTGTTTGTGTGGTGTTGCGCCTTATTGGTGCTGATGTAGGTGAAATTTGAAAGCAGCTTTCCCTTTCCTGCCAGGGAGAACTGGGGCAGCTTACACAAGCAGATGAATCTCCAGGAAACAACAGCGTGGTACCTGTTGGTATTGGCACAAGTGCTCAAGCTTCATTCAAAATTCGGGGTTTTATTCACTGGTGCTCGTTCTGCCCGTGCAGCCTCTGCCTGGCTGATTGCTCTGTGCCAGCTTCAGAGCTGAGCAGGTCTGTGAAAGCATCTGTCAGCAAATAAAAACCAGGCTCTAAGCAAAGTGTTTTTAAAGTGCATCTGAAGCCTGCTGGAATCAGCCTGCTGGAATTTGCATTAGATTCTTTTTTAGTTGCATCAGCTGGGAAGATATTGTGAGTGCCTGACACTTCCCATTTGCTGGAGCTGAATGGAATCCTGCTGGAGAGGGGTTTTAATAGAGATGTCACTTATTCAAAGGACAGCGTTTGACAAATGCTGTCAGGAGTTTTTACAACAATTGTTTTGTACCGAGCTTTTTATGCAGACAAATCCCAAGGTGCTTTACATTAATCTTTTTTGGGGGAGGGGAAGGAGGAAGAATTGTGATTTGTTCTTGCATTTAATCATTTGAAACCCTTTGACTTTCTATCTCATAATAAAAGGCTTTCTTTGAGGTGTGGCAGGAGGAGGAAAAGCCCATCTTGTGTGCAGGGTGTTGAGGGGCAATCATTTACTCCATTATGCAGCCAGGTAGATTCTGTTGGGTTCTTTTGCCTCTGTTCTTGATTAATAAATTATATTTGTGCCTAGAATGAACAGTGGATGGGGATATATTACTTTCTTTCAGAAGATTAAATGATACATACATTTACATTCATGAAATCCATTAATTTTACTGTATATCCTGTCCTGCTTAAACACATCAAACACCAAAATCACTTTAAAAACAATTCCGTGGAAATGGCTATAAAATAGAGCAGAAAACAAAGCAGCATCATCCACCACCCCCTGAAATTCAAATGTCACTTCTAATGAGGAACACACTTAGAGCCTGTAGGATCACAATATTCAAGATGAATAAATGAGCAAGTTTTTTCCACCCAGAGCTGTGACTTGACCCATAAAAACTCACAGGCAAGAGTGGTCTCAGCTGAATAAGGTGTCTGGGCACGTCCCTGAATGCCAGCCCTGGGCCCTGAAGATATTTAGGGGCTGAACTTCCTGCTTTGAATGGTGAAAAGGTGATTGAGAAGTGTTTCAGCTCAGGTTGTTGCTTTGGGGGAAATCTTAGCAGTGCTGCTGAAGAACTCAGTGGAGACAGCAAGAATGGATCAGTTGTGGTCAGAAAGAGGAATCACTCCAGCAGTTTCTACCTGCTTATTTTAATCCATTCAGTGCTTCTTGCAAATATTTGATGCCTTTTTTTGCCATATATAACACAACTCTATCAGAGGACTTGAGTAGCAGTAGATTCCTAATTCCTACAGAGACAACCAGAGAAAAGTAAAAATAACCATGTGAAATCACTGTTTTAAAGAGAAACTTGAATTATGATTTTTTTCTTTTTTTTAATACCAGCAGGGAGCTGACTGTTTCTATGCCTCTCCCATGGGGAAGGAAAAGGTTAATGCATTGGTACACAGGGGGTTGTGTCACCTTAATTTGTGTCATGTAGGCAAAGCTTCATTTTCCAAGGGGCTGGAAATGTTGGAGCATTTGTCCAACATGCCCTGACATCAAACCCTGCCGGTTCACGGGACAGGACCACCTCAAACAGCAACAACTCCCCTGTGTGGTGAGCTGCCTTTCCCTGCGTGACAATCCCAAGTTTTTCCAGCACAGAAGAATTGCTGCCTCAATATCTGCTGTGGCTTGCCCGTTGAGTATGTGTAATATTGCAATCTTAATTTTAGGATGATTGTGTTTTCCCTAGAGGGACAAAGGAAGTTGGCCCCGTTCCTGGCAATGCCCAAGGCCAGGCTGGGTGAGGTTTGGAGCACCCTGGGATAGTGGAAGGTGTCCCTGCCCATGGCAGGGAGTGGAACTGGATGACATTTAAGGTCCCTTCCAACACAAACCATTTCATAATTCTATGAAGGTGTGCTCCTAAAACTTCATTTTGTCTTTAAATTAGCATTCCAGTGCTTGACAGCTGAAGAATTTATTTAGTGGTTGATGTACCAACAGCAACCTTGAGCTCCCATTTGAAGTTTTAGCAATCCCAGGTTGCTCAGATTTGTGTTAAATCTGTAAAATCAGCTTAAGTGTCAGGGTGCTCCAAGATTAGCTGAGGTGTGGGTTTGATGTCAGTGAGAACATGATCCAAAGGAGCAGCTGGAGCTGATATAATGAGCTACCAGAAAGCTGTTGATTCATTGATATATTTTATTGTAAAGCCCTCATCCAGCTCTGGACTGACCCCACACTGAGGGTGTGGGCAAGGATCCCCTGCCATGCCCTGATGGAGCTGAGCCTGCTGAGCCCCACTGAAGGCAAAACAGGAGAAATCCCTGATTATTGTCACTACAAGGAAGCACAATTAAAATACTGGGAGAGACATCCTAGAACTGTGCAGATTTTTTTGTCAAGGAAAGAAGGTTGAGCAAATCTTCTGTCATTAGCATTTGATCCTATAAATATTTAAATGTCAGCCCTCCTGGGAGGAGAGCAGCGCTGCTTTCTGAAATGGGGTTATGCTAGAAAGATGATATTTAAATTTTTGCTAATGCTGTACTCTAATTTGATCTTTTTCTGCCTCACTGATTAAACTGACTTTCTGTACAAAAAACAGAAATTCAGCCCACGTCTCCCAAAGGTTTTTCTAACAGCATTTAAAGATAATACGAAAATAATCCAAACTAAATACCAGCAATCGAAGGCTGTGGAGTTCTTCAGTGGTGTCACACTGTTTTTCAGCTACAGATTTTTCTTTGAGTGTGTGGAAAATGTAGGTTTTTTTAGAATCTCAACTCCTCATTCTGATGCTGAGTTGTTTTAATGAGCAAAGAACCTTTCCCTGATTATCTGTTCAGATGGGGAGAACCAACGCTGTTTGGGGAATGTCTGCTTGAGAAAGGAGTTGTTACTTTCCAAACAGTGTTTGAAGGCTTCATTTTGTAATAGAGTTTCAAATAAAAAGCCACACATTCTGAAAGAAAAACCTTATGAGGTGCTGATGAAACCAAGTCTTTGAGGTTAAATGAAGTATTGTAGTTAAATATATTCTATATCTTTGGACCACTGGACTCCAAAGTCCAGAATGTGTTAATTGAAGGCTTTTTTCTGCTTTTCTTCACCCTAAAAGTTCAGAGGACCAAATAAAAAGTTTACTGAAATCCATTTCTGGGAATGTGGATCAGTATTTTGTTTGTTTAACTTCAGTTCTTTGGCAATTATTTGGCTTTTCAATTTTTTTCCTCCAGAAATGCCGGGATAGAGTTGTGCTGAAATAGCATCACAATGAAATAAAAGTTGCCTTTGACAGCTCTCCCTGCACATGGTCCAAAGGCCTTTTCCTCCTTTCCTTCTGACCATATTTGTCCTGGAAGAACACAATCCCTTTTTGTTTTGCTGACTTAGGGGTTTTCTTGGATGTCGTGTCTGACCTTGTTTACTCAGAGAGAGGAAGAAATCCTCAGTAATTCTCTTTTGCTCATTTCTGGTGGACAATGACTCCTGTGTGTCAGGAATTCCAGCTGAGGAGGACTGGCTGCATTACTGACCTTCATACCCTGCTGCAATTTTGTGAATTGCTGCCTTTACAGTGCTGAGGCAACAGGGCTTTCCTTATTCCATTGTTCGAACTGGGGAATGGAGAACTTTAAGGCTTTTATGCCTTCTGCAGAAAGGTTTCTCAGCAATTCCATTTTCTCAGGCACTTGGGATATAATATAAGAAGCAAAAGTGAGTCTGAACTGGTTTTAGTAGAAGAAAGAGATATTTGAAGGGAAGTGGGGAATGAACTCGTGGTTGTGGAGGTCAGACTCGAGTATGGGAGAGGTCAGAAATTTATTTGAGTCAATGTTAAAGATATCAGGAATATGTATCATTAAAAAGAAAAAAAAAGGGGGTAAAAGGATAAATAGGTAAATGGAACTGGTAAAATAAAGAATCCAGATTTGGAGTGGTAGTGATTGAGCCATCTGGAATGGCAGAACCCAAGAGCTGGGGAAAAGCTGCTGCAGACACCGAGAAGTAAAAGGAAAAGTGTAAAAAGTAAAAGGAAAAATGTAAAAAGTAAGGGTTGAACCAAGCTTGAAAAGATGGAGGAAAAAAAACCCAAAATATGAGAACAGGAAGTCTCATAACTACACAATGAAGGCTAAAAATGTGACTTGATGATGTGAACTTAATTTACTTAACTTGAAGAATTAGACCCAAATTATTGCTACCATAGGTACCACGGATATTTATTACTGAGGAGGCAATCCCAAGTGCTATGGAGTTGTAGAGGATGAGTCCCAAAGACCATCAATAGAACACTTTTTGGAAATGTTTATTCCCATTGAAGTTCTGCTGATCTGCAAGGGCACTGATAATGGAGCTTTAAAGCATCTGGATGGCGAGGCACCATCCCAGTGCTGCTTCTGCCATCAGCTGTCCAACCATTTCATGAAGGTGGTGGTTTCCACGGTCTTAATTTATGGCTTGGGATGCAGAAGCAAAGGGTGAAGCATTTACAAAATGTTTGCTGATTTTTCCATGTCTTGAGTTTCAATTCTTATTTCAGGGTGAGTTTTCCATTTCGGTTGTTTCTCCTGTGAATGCTGAGCCAAGAAAAGAGCCTGAAGTGACTGCAGGCAGCAGGAGCTGAAGGGCTCCATTCAGACCTGTGCCCCACTCCAGAGGGGCTCCACGGTGCTTTTGTACCCTTAGAATTAAAATGCTCCTCAGGCTTTTAATGATCCCCAAGAACCACGGATCTGTCTCCAGCCCTGCCCTCCCTGGGGGCTCTGCCTGATGGCAGTGCCGTATTTAGCAAGAAATCTAGTGTTTATTTCTGATAGGATTGAGCTCCTTTCACTCCTTCACTTGTTTTCTTGACTGCTTTTCAAGCACTCCACTTAATTAGGAGGATTAATACTTCTCAGTGACAGAGCCTTGCTTCCCTGTGAGCAGAGTGCAATTAAAAATACCCTGTCAGGAGAACGGGTGGTTTGTATTGCTCAGCCTGAGAGATGAGGGGTTTGAAACACGAGGTATTGTGGCACCAGTAACTTAGTCCCTTTGTTCCCCACCACGAATTCTGGATAATTATTCCCCTTTCCACCCCTTCCTTTGTGTGCCTTGTCTGCTCAGACTTTGAATTGCTGGGAATGGAGTCACTTCCAACGTGTTTAAAAGTTCTTGAGAGGGATCTGTCACTTCAGCTTGCTGCTGCTTCTGCAGGAAACACTGAAAGCCACTAGCTCCATGTTTTCTGTCCTTTTTTTTTTTTCCTTTTGTTCCTCTCCCCTTCTCCTTCATATTTAAGGGAACACAACATTCTTCCCACACACACCTGTTGTGCCTGGCAGATATCAAACACTTTCAGCATGCCATGAGCCACTTCTTCCTCAGCTTTCCTTCACTCATCAATTTTATCACCTCTTCTTTTTGAAGTGTTTTCATCCCAGGACAACTGCCTTTCTCACCATGATCGATATCCTCCCATTTCAGGACAACTTTTTGTAAATTTTAATTACAGCAGGGATTTTTGAGGTGAAACTGGCTTTTGCCTGGGTTTTTTGTGGGTTTTTGGTTTTTTTGGGATTTTTTTTTTTTTCACTTCCATTTACAACATTATTTTGGATATTTACTCCAACAAAAGATGCAGTCTGGGGTGCTGAAACAGGTTTATTTATTTGGGTTTGGTTTTTGTCTCAGTACCTTTATCAAAATACTCATGATCAGATTAGGAATATTTAATTCCATTTCACAAGAGCAGTCAGGTGTTCATAATACCTTACACTCCAAGTCTGGCGTGCCTGTTCAGCTTTTTTGGTGGCAAAACACATCAAATTGAGTAAAATGGACTTGAAATACCAAAAAATCTGTGAATCCATTGCACAGTAAAAGTTCTCCAGCGCTGTAATTATTTCACACAATGTTCACACTCGGGATTACACTGGAATTCCAAATGGTTAAAGCAAAGGGAGTCTCCAGCAGGATGGGAAATTTCATGGAAAAGCTGCGGAGGTCCCTTTTCCATTGCGGTGACGTGAGGGGAATGGATTATCCAGGACCTCTAATTATCTTTCCTTCAGCTTCAGAAAGTCCTGTAACACTGCCCTGTGGCAAAAAGCTTTCTCCTTTCCCTCCTCAATGGGTCATTGTGCTGTCCCCCTCCAGCCGCTTGTCACTGCAGGGAAGTGCTGCCAGAAGGTTCCATTTGATGAGTGACACTTCCTGCCAGGGTGTCAGTGCTCTGTGCCTTGGGAAAGGTGATGTTTGGGAGAAAACACGGGCCAGGCTCTGTCTGTCACCGCAAGATGAGCTAATCTCTGCCCCTGACACCGTGTGAAGCTGTGGCTGTGCCACAACAGCCCTGCTCCCCTCCTGCCACCCAGAGCCAGGCAGAGGAGCTCAGGGGCTGCCCTGGCATCTGTTCTCCTGAAATGAATAGGGCCAGGAGAGATTCTCCTTTGAAAGGCTTTTATTGAGGATCTGCTCTCTCGGGATGGGGGCTCGGGGTGCACGCTGCCACTGTTCCCAGTTGGTCGCTGAACAGGAGGAGAAATCCACAGAGCTGCCACTTCTGGCAGGCCTGAGGTCTCTGTCCTCTCAGGTACCATCAGGAAGACTTCTGCTATCTTGGTGGTCTAGGGGTGTCTTCTTGCTCTAATGTCATTAGGTTATGATGACTGGTCTGGTGAAAGTTGGTGTCTCCTGCCTTGTTGGATTTTTCCCCACCCCTGGGGATTGGTTTTGGGTGGATTTGAGGTTGGCTCGTTGTTTTAGGGTGCTCTTTATTCACATGTGGCTATATGATTTTAATATGCAAATATTTGCAACCCCTTCTGGGAATTGAGGAAGTCGGGCTGGGGAGCAGCAGCAGAATCACCCGACAGAGCTAGGGAGGGACAAGGGACACAGGGGACCAAGATACAAAGGAACAAAACAAGGGAGAACCTCAACATGGGCATTTGAAACAATAAAGGTAAGTACATGAACTGGAACATGAGCAGGTGTTTAACCAGAGCAGGTGGGTATACAAACAGGTAAGAGATGAACAGGAATGCAACAGAAACCTTCCGTTTTATCCATAACACTCCCCTCGTCTGTGCTGATTTGTTCTGCTTCTCTCAACACCCTGGGCCATCTCTGAAGCCACCTCTGCTCCTCTCTGTGCTCCCACAAGCTAATGAGATTCATCCCCAGGACAAGTTGGGGCGAGGGAATGTTCCCAGTTAAACCCTCAGCTGCTGGGAGGGAGCTGAAATCAGAGCCTCCTTCACGTCCTCCTGCTCTGCTTTCCAGAGATCTGAAGCAATAGTTGCGTGGAGATTTTTAAAATCAAAACAGACTCCCATACTTGACTTGTCCTTGGTGATTATTTATGGTTTTTTCCCATTTCTTTGGAGCAAAGTTCCTGCCTTCTGATTTCAAACCTGTGTCTCAGCCAGGGCTGTAGGGTGTATGTTCATTTATTGTGATACAGGACCACAGGCTTGAGTGTTCTCAGCTTTATTTTACCTGACTTCACATGAAATCAAGTAAAGAATAAATGGTGCAGTCAAAATCAAGCCCTGTCTTTAGTCCACAATGAGGTGGCAGGGAGAAATTCCCTTGATTCCTTATGATCTTTTTCCTTTTGAATTAGGAAATAAAACAATAAACTGATTTTTCAATGTTCACCCCTAACAAATTTATTCTTGGAATGGGATGAGTGGTCAACAATGAGCAGCTATTTATAAAACCTCCTGACAGAGGCAAGAGGGGGCTTCAGAAAGATCTGCTCCTGTACGCCATCAGCACGAGTGCTGCTGTGATGTTTATTATCCATCAAAAACTGGGATTGTTAACTTTCTGTGGTTTTGGGGGGTTTTGTGGGGTTTTTTCGTTCATCCATTGCTGCTGCACCTCTCAGAGTGGCTTCTTCCCTAAGCAGGAACAAGAGCATGGTTCAAGGTGCTGTAGATGGCATTTTTCTAATGACAGATTGTGTCATTACTGGCTCTGCTCAGGTATTTTTCCACCTAAGCTTTTTTCCTCACATGATTCAAAAGCCCCGACAAAATTCTCTAGGAAGAACCACGTGTTTTTAAATAAAACTTGAAATTTAAAATTTCCATTGGAAGTTTTCAGCTTTCTAATTGAAATCTCAGCTTTTCTCAGGAAAACAGAAACCTTATTTTAGGAAAAGCTGCGAACATTTGGCACTCTGAGCTTGGAGTAATTGTTGCATTTCTCAGAATTTGCCTGCTAAACAGTCAAAGCAAAATTGCTCATTCTTACTGCTTGCTTTATTAATAAGGAATAAATAATTACTTATTTTGTGTGGTCATAAATTATACACCCAAACCTCTCAAAGTATCTCAAAATTCCAGGATAATTTAATGATTTGCTGCTAAGATTCCTCTCAGAGGAAAGCCCATGATAAAATCACTTTCCAGCTCCACACGCTGCCAATCTGCTAAATTTGTCCTTGCTGGTGCTGAACAACTTTTTGGTGGCAGAGATTTCCCAAAGTAGGTCAGGAAAACAAAGCAGGGATGTGTGTGGGGAGGGAGGGAATCACACAGAGGAGCAGTATGGATTTAGCCCTGGCACATACATTAGGTCAGTTAATTGCAGATGGCTTCACAGACCCAGTTTTAACTCATGAAGAATTGCATTGCCACTGGTGGCAAAAAAAAACCCTAAAATACAACTCTGTCCTGGACATTAAAACCAGTTTATTGAGAGGAATAGTCTCACACTGAATTTCCCAATGCTGAGTTGCTCTCAAGGATTTCCTTGATGAAAATAAGATGTTCTATGAATAAACTTTGGTAGAACAACATCAGGCCTGAGGACTGTGGGGTTTCTGATGAGATGGTGCCGTGCTAGAGCAGAGACATCACAGAATGTTTCCTGCTGGGAGAATTTCAGAAATCTGTTTTAGCTCCCAGTAGGGGAAAAATGGTCCAGGAGGAAATGGAGTCCATGTGGATTTCCTAGTGAGATTTATTTTTACAAAATGGGAGAATTGGCTCTGGCAATGCTCTTTCAATATTTCACAGCAAACTTGGAATTAAAAACCATTTGCAGGTCAGAGCTTGCAGAATGGTTTGTTGTTTGGGGTTTCTTTTGGTTTTTTTTTAAGTATGGGACAAAATGTAGAAAGGATTTATCCCCTGGTAGAGCTGTCCTTGTGTCCATTGTAGCTCCATCCACACTCGGCGTGGGATATGCCCAAGGACCTCTGGATTTGTTTGTGTCCCTGCACAGAATCCCAGAATGAACCAGGCTGGAAATGACATTTGAGATCATCAAGTCCAACCTATGGCCCAGCACTTCCTCATCAACTAAACCCTGGCACTGAGTGCCACATCCAGGCTTTTTCACAGACTTTTTCCACTTTCCCAGAGTGGAGGGAGCTTGGCCTTCCTGGTGGACATGCAAAGCCCAGGACAAAGAGCCAGAACCCCCTGATGTTGGGATGGATGAAGTTTGACAACAAAGTCTCACAGATATGTGTGCTGGGCAGAAAGATTTTTGAATGCAGAAACTGAGAAAGGAATAGAGATGGAAGCAAGTTTTGATAGAGAAGAGTAACAAAGGCCTAAAGGAACTGCTGAGCCAGGCTTAGTGGGTAACTAAGAAGGCAAAGGGTGTGTTAGTTAAGAAAGGTTTTTATGACTTAGAACAAAGGATAAGCCCACCTCAAACAGAAGATGATTTTTTACCAAGCAGAAAAATACAAGAAGTAAATAGACATGCTGATGTTGTAAGTAGAAAAAAGGTCTCAGAATTTTCCACAGTTCAGAAAACTGAAAAACCACTTCTGGCTTAAACTGTAACACACTGACCTGTTGTGATTGGAGAACAGTAACATGAATATTGTAATGTTAGTAGTAATGATAGGCTATAGGTAATAGTAAAGGTATTGATTGGTTGTTATGTATTAAGATGATAAGCAAAGAAAAGTATTTAATGTATTGTAACCAGAACTAAGGTGACTTCAGACATGCCCACAGCTGTGGCTGATGGCTTTAGGCTGGGCTCTGTCACCCACGACCCGTGATTGCTGTCTGGGTACAATAAACAGCATTTTACAGAGCCCTCTGGAGTCCCACATCTCCTTGTAGGCTCTTACCCCCTGATGTTGTGGCTTTGGCTATGGGCAAAGGGGCAGCTGATCCCTGCTGGTGGATTCCAAACATTCCACAACGTTCCCACCCCAGAGCTGCAGTGTGTCCCGCACTCATGTCATGTTTAACACTGCTGGACCCCTTTCTGATCCATTTGTTGGTAAGTCTTGGGATTTATGCCCAAAATGGGTTTAAGGACTGGTTTTAGAGCATTTGGCAGACCCTGATCTCTGCTGGTGAGATGGAAGCTGAGGAAAATGCTTTTTCTGCAGCACAAGGCTGAGGCCAGCTTGGAGATCTCATTTCAAAGCAAAGGAAACAGCTTTTGCTGTTCCCAAATGTTGTCTTTCCAATTGCCACATGTTCGAGCTGACATCAGTCCCTGTAAATAAAATACTGAGCTGTCCAGTGAAGTGGGAGGTTCCTGCTGCTCAAATTCTGCAGTGCTTCAGGAAATCAGGAGGTCAAGGCTGTGCTTGAGGCCAGCAGCTCCATGAGGCTGCCCTGGGTTGTTCCAGGACAGCAAACTGTATCTTTGCAGGGTATAACCCATCATTCTCAGATGTAAGGGTCTGGCCCTGTTCCCTGGAGGAAGCTGAAAGAATGAGAGAACCCAGGAGGGAGCTGGGAGAAGGAGTGGAGAGAGAAACTGGGTTGGAAGTAAAAGAAAAAACCAAGACACTTAAATCAGGAACAGGATGGATTAAATATAAGAATTGTCTGAGCAAGTATTTTCCTCTTTATTCTTTGCCTGAATTTAGAGACCTATTTGAATCAAATTATGTTTTCACTATTTTCCATTTCTGTCTGGAACAAAACCATCCTTTAAAAATTTATTTTAATGCAAGTACTTGCAGTGGTTTGGTCCAAGTAAAGCAAAACAAAGTCATAAGGATGGTGTTTCTACCTTTTTTAGAAGTTGGGACGCTCAGTCAGGTGTAAGATTCTGTTTTCCCCGAGAAGACTCAAACCTGTCCCTCTGGCATTCCAAACAGGTGCTCTAATGATGAAGCTGTCACATTTAGGCAGAAGGACACAGATTCTTTCTGCTGGAGCAGGGAAGATTCCCAAATGGAAGAGCTGCTGGTGAATGCAGAGGCATTTCAGGATGGATGCAGTGACCACTTCAGACAGGAGCTGGGCAGACAGGGCTGTTGAACCCCCAAACATTTGTGTGTTTGCTTTCCCTTGAGCTGCCTGTGGACAAATAGAAAAGGGGAATGAATATTAGGAAGTCCAGGAGGGAATTTGTGTGAATTTTCCCCCTCAGCTGGTGCTGTTTGGTGAAGTTCACTAAATGTTGGGATCCTTAGACTGAAGTTTCAGTGCTCCTTAGGAACACAGTTTGCTGGTTTTTTCTCTCAGAAAGTAAAGAATAATTAAAGGGAGGTGGTGTCCAAATGGGAGAAAGTCAAAGAAGGAATTTCTGTAAGAATCTGGGACTTGGCATGATAGGATCTGACTCCAGCTTTAGCAGGTGTGTCCTCACTCAGACCATGAAATTTTGCTGTTGGCACCTGACGGTGCAAATTGACTCGTGAGAAGCCACAGTACCAGATCAGCTCCTCCAGGAATTTTGGGGTATCCTTAGGTCCAACAGCTCCGAGGTTTGATGGTGATGTATTGCTGATGGGTGTGGAAACCGTGCTTCTATTTCCAAATTTTCCTCTTTGGATTGTTCTGAATGCTTTTCTTTAAGCTGGTGGTTTGGGAGAAACAGCAGAGAGCACAGGTGCCTTAAAGAGAGCAAGAAACGGAGTTCATCTGTTATCAAAATGTCTCACAGAATTTACCAAGGATAAAAAGAATGGGATGTGAACAGCTGAAAAGCCCAAACACAGCAAGCTGTGAGTGTGATTTCCTGAACAAACTCCCAGCAGTCTGCAGCAGGATTATCCATTGTATCAACCTTTCCCTAAAGGTGAGCAACCCTAATAGAGACCTCAGGCTTCTGTTACCCCCAATTTCACTGAAATTCGATCTGGGATAAAAAGCAAGGAATTGAGCCAGTGTAGAAGCAGAGCTGTATTTTGGGAAATTTGGATCTCAAGTTGTGGGAAAGATAAAGCATTTTCTTTGGGGAGCTTGGCAGAGTGGCTACCTGCACTCAGCCCCTCTGGGGACAGAGGGGACAGAGGGGCAGAAAATAAATGACACTTTAACTTCCTGCCTGGCACAGGCTGAGCCTGCCAGCCCCAGAAGATGGAGGGGGTCTGGGGCAGGGAATTATCACAGCTGCAGCTGGAATGGAAATAGGCTGAGCCCTACAAGAAAATGTTATCTTGCCTTGAGTTTAAATCTCCCAGTTCACCTTTCCCTCTGCTGTGTTTCTGCGCTGCAGCCCATGGGGAAATCTGCTCTGCTATGGTTCCCTTCTGTCTCCCAGCCCTCCCAAATGTTTGTGCCGTCTTTCCCTGCCCTTTGCATCCCTTCCAGCCGCGGGAAGAAGGGGAGAGTTAAAGGCAGGACACAAAGGGCGCAGTGTGGGAGCCCTCCGGCAGTGCCCAGTCACAGAGGGAACCTCTCCAGCAGGAATTGCTGCATCTGCTCTGCACAGCCAGGGTCAGCCTCTGCCCCCGCATCTCTCCTTCCCTGGAGCCTTTCTTCCCTCTCTGCCACTGCTACCCAACACCTTCTCCTCCACCTCCCCTGCCACACACCATAAAATTATTCTGTGTGCAGTCCCCATTCATTCACCTTCCTCTAGAGAATATAGACTTCCCCATGGAGGCTCTGGAAAACGGCAGCAGAGCTTTGCTGTCTTTAAACACTCTCTCTTCCCTTTCTAAATTCCTTCCTCTCCTCTTAGAGCCCATTGAAAAGATACATATATATATTCCAGCTGTTTAAATTAAGTCTATGGCATAGTTTAGTTCTTACTTAATCTAGAATTTATTAAATCATTCACTGGGCCCTTTGTTTTTTGAAAACTGTTTCTGCATTGAAAACAGACAAAGAAAATAAAACGGGCAGACGAGGAGTTCTGAAGGGCTTCCAAGAGAAAAAAAATCTCTTTCTTGTAGCTGTAGGTCTCAGCTTGGATGTTCAGTGGTCCCTGCAGAGGTTTTGCAGTATTCCAAGTTCAATGAAAGACTCAGGACTGTGTCTGGGAATGCCACAGGAAGATTTCTGATGGGTAGGGAAGGAGGCAAGAGAAGGGTGGGCAGCAGTTAAAAGAAGACAGATTAGACTTTTCCTCCACTTCTCTAACTAATGTTGGTCTTGGCTTTCAAACTTATTTCATCTGCCCAGCTTGCAACTCATCTCTTCACTTTGAATCCTTTGGTTTAATTTGCTTTAGCTGTTTCTTTTTTCAAAAGCCATTGTGTAGGGTCAGATAAATCCAGTGAAAACTGAATAATGCATTATTTGGTTGCACTTCAGACAATAAACAGGAATTGTATTTGTTTTGTCAGCAAGAAGGAAAGGTCTTCAATGGGCACACTTGGCCACAAATTCAGAAAAACACTTGTGCACATAGAAATGAGATGTTTTTTTATCTCCACTCAAGACTTTGGGAACTGAACTGGAATATTCTGTACCCAAGCCCTGTGTGCTGTAGCCCATCATGAGGGAATGGCTGAAGGAAGGAGAGGGTTTGGGGGTGTCTGGCTTTTCCTCATCCCCCCTGATTAAATTCCAGGTGTCAAAGAGCAGCTGGGACCTTTAACTTGCTCTTTATAAAATTCAAGTTCAATTCCTGTGATGTTTGCTCTTCCCCAGCTGCAATAAGGCTCAGTTTGGTGTGTTGAAACAATTCAGCCTTTTAGAGTAAGAGAAGTGTGGTTGCTCTCTGCTATGTAAAAAAAAGCTCAATAATTGTCCTGCAAAGATATTTTACTTGCAATGTCTGGATATTTAGAGCTTCCTTTGGGAATTGATGTCCTGAGAGAGGACCAGCCAGGAACAGTCGGATGGAAATCACAGAAAATTGCAATGGAGAGGGGGAGAAAGTGTTTTCTGCATGTTTCAGACTGAACATCCTGCTGTGTCCTTATTTAGAAAGGACCCATAAAGTGTGTCCATTTTAGCCAGCCCAGCATAGAGAGGAATCCCCTTTCTTTACAGTGGCGGCCAAGTATTTTGGTGACAGTGTAACCACATCAAGAAACAACTTTTTCATCGGAACATTTTCCAGTGTGATTTTATTTCGTTTATGTGCTGTATTTCCAGGCTGGAAACAAAATACAAATGAGGCTGGGGTTTAATCAGTTACAAAGGGCATGACAAGGGAAACCACGAGCTTGGGGCCAGCAAAGAGACACCCAGGTGGCAGCTGCTGACTTTCCCCAAATCAGGGGGGTTCTGCCTCATCAAAGGGAGGGCAGGGGCAGCACCTTCCTAAAGAATTTTAGGGCCATGATTTACAATCCTGGTGAATAAAGTTGTGTAAAAAGGGGTCACCCCTGATGTGCTGCCTCAAGGTTAACTCCTGCTCACACCCCAATGCAGGAGGGCTCAGCTCCCCTCTGCTGCTGCCTCTTCCTCAGCTCCACACAGTCCTGCATCCCAGAATCCCAGACTGGGAGGGACCTTAAACCTCATCCCATCCCATCCCTGCCATGGCAGGGACACCTCCCACTGTCCCAGGCTGCTCCAAGCCCTGTCCAGCCTGGCCTTGGGCACTGCCAGGGATCCAGGGGCAGCCACAGCTGCTCTGGGCACCCTGTGCCAGGGCCTGCCCACCCTCCCAGGGAACAATTCCTAATTCCCAATATCCCATCCATCCCTGCCCTCTGGCAGTGGGATCCAGTCCATATAAGCAAATGTCCCCTCCATGTGTGACTCTTGTTATTTGAGAGACCCAATGGAAACCCCAGCTGCAGGTGCTTGGTAGGGACACACAAGTGTCTGATGACATTTGTGATCTTGCAAGGGTTAATGTGGTCATTTCTTTCAGAAGCTGCCAAAAGGGACAGGTTTTCACCATCTCTGCTACTGCCTTTGTGAATAAATTCCACCCTACTGACTCTTCAAGCCCAGCTTTGAGCTTTGTCTAAACACAGCTTTGTGTCCTTTTGTTAAATCCTCAAACAATTTTGCTGAATTCCCTTGAGGCTGTGTCTGATGTGCAGTAATTTACTGATGCTGAGCATGACCATGGATGGTTACAGTGCAGCTCTGTGGGAGATTTTTCTTCTGTGCATTCTTTGGCTTAATTCACAGGGCAAGTCTTGGGGAAGATTTTAATTTCCACTGAATAGGAGTCATTCTCTCAATGCCTTGCACTGTGCTAAAAATCCTCGAGCTTTAATATCATGTTTAGCTTCTGCTTTTAACATTAAACAATATTTTGATTTGGGAGAACTTGTTGACCTCTGAGGGGAAAATGTGCAACTGTTGAACTCGGACACATTTGCTGGATATGCTCAAATGATATGTGGGATTATAAAGCCCTTGAAGAGAAAAATGGCAGGGGTCTCTAGAAGGGCTATTTCCTTTCTCCCCCCTGGTGAAACAGAGAAATAGATCTTTCTGAAGAGAAGCAGAATCTGTCTCTGTGGCTTTATGGCTGGTTTTAAGTGCCTGCTTAAGTCACCTGAGTATGAATTGGCCTCTGTCTAGGAGCTGAGCAGCCCTGCTGAGGTGGCAACAAGCCTGGGACTTGGAGGGGCATGGAAAAGGCTCTGCAGGAATATTAGCCAGGAGCAGGCTCAGGTCTAGCCAGCCTTAAGATTAGAATTATAAAATTATAAAATTCTTTGGGGTGGAAGGGACCTTAAAGATCATCTCATTCATTGGCAGGGATATTTTCCACTGGACCAGGGTGCTCCAAGCCCCACCCAGCATCCAGGTTCAGAATGGGCAGGAGCCCGTGGCTGCTTGCAGAGAGTTTAATGGGCCTGCAGAGAATGCAGGTGAGGAGGGTGAGCTGTGGGATAAAACCCCAGAGCCTCTCTGGGTGTCTCTGCTGAGCCCCAGCACTGAGAGATGCCCGAGACACAGCCAAAGAGCTCCAAGCAGCCCTTCCACTGCAGCCTGCTGGGACTGAAGGAGGAAGAAAAGTGGATCTCAGGCTTCAGCAATCCATTAGTGAAGAAGTGTCACATAATTCAGGCTTAGGGTTTTAGCTGGAATTTTAACTGCCTGCGTTGTCAGCTCTGGGGTTGCTCTCGGGAGGAGTGATTTAGATGGTGTTTTTTTCAGGCAGCTGCTTGTGAGGAGCTGATTCCCCTGCAAAGATGAAAATATGAACCTGGCAAATCCCAAATACCAGACTCTGCTGTAGACAACTCAGGTACCACTGATTTTGCTCTGTTTGCCCTCTCATCATCCCCTGTAAGTAAATGTTCCTGGCTCCACGCTACAAGCTCAGGCAGGAGTGCCACTGGCTCACAGCTGCCTGATGTTTGGCTGATAAATTCATTTAAACAAAATCCCAAATGGCAAAGCTTGTAAATGATGGGTTCACATTTTTGATTCACGTGTAAAGAGTGGGGGCGGAAGAGGAGCTGCTGTTTTCGCTCTGCTCTTCTCGTCTGCTTTTAACCTCAAAACCACTTAGCATGGAAAAACAATTCCCCAAAGGCTCTGAAAATAGCAAATCTGAATAAGCAGAATATTTTGCAAGTGAGATAGCACACGCACGGGCTCAGAGAGGAGGAACACCAGCAGTCACCTCTGAGGAATGGAGGCATTAATCTGGGAGCAGAAAACAAAGAGGAAACGCAAGCAGTCACCTAAACGTGACTCATTACCTAATTTGTCTCAATTAACACGCTGGGACAATGGCTGATTATCTCGGTAGCACTCGGTTTTACCCACCAGCAGCGTCAAGGAGGAACCAGCCCCTCATCACAGAGTAGGGTATAGTGCTCTCCTTACCCAGCAGCTGTTATCGGCCAAGAGAGACAAAATTAACCCTGGAGAGGAGAAGTGGTTCATTGATTAGAGCAGAGGAACAAGGGACGGGGCTCCCAGTCCAACCTCCGGCTTTGGAATGTCTCACTGGAGCCCTGGGCAAAGGTCTGACACCCAAAAGCGAGCTCTGCCTCCCCAAAGAAGATCAATCCCACCTGCCCCCACCCAGGGCTGCCCTGGGCTCCCTGAGCCGGGTCTCAGCCCTCGCTGGGGATGTGGCTCCCTGCTCCTGGGAGAATTCCGAATTTCTGACCTCCAGCTGCAAACCCTCCAGATGAGTTTGATGTCCGCCCTAAAGGGCCATGAAAGGAGATGGAGTGAGGCACAGAGGACGTGAACATGAGAGAGGGGAGGGAGGGCTAAACCCGGGAGGCAATGAGAGCCTGACCTTTTGGGGTTTTCTCTTTGTTTCACAGTGATTGATACAAGGGGTGCTAAATGTGTTCTGGATGAGAACAAATGTTTCTCTCAATGAGCCATTGATGGTGCACTACAATAATTAATGTTGTTGACTTGTGATCTTTAAAAGAAACTTTTTCATTTCCAGTTCCTGTTCTGTCTCCTAGAAACTGTAAAGGCAGGGATTTATGAGCTTTACTGGTTTTCTGTTTAGCAGAAATCGATTTTTTTTTTTTTGATGGAGGCGATTCTCAAGCTGAGAAATGAGAAGTGAGCTGCTCCTCTGGCTCACTTGCATAGGCAGGAAAATGGGTGAATGTATTTCAGCTGAGGTCACCAGTGCTTTGGGGAGGGATTTTATTGATGGAACAGATTTGCAGGGACAGCAAGGTAGCAGAAAGCCTTTGTTTTAGTACTTAATGAAGGCAGGCAGTTATTTGCAGTGTTGCTTTTCTAGTGGAGACCTTTAAAGAGTGTGGTTCATTCTCTTTCTGTATCTGTCCTCGGGCTGCTTTGGACTTCAAGAGCTGGCAGAACCTTGCAGTCTGACTCCTGTTCCATGATGAATTTGAATTACAAGTTGGTCACTGGTGTTGGCATTGAAGTGATTGATCTCAAAGGTTTAGGTTGCTTGCTGGATGTTTGGTGCAGCTCCAGGGCTTGAGGGGAGTTGGGATGTTGAAGGCAGGAGCAGCTCTCCCGCAGCCTAGTTCTACCAAAGGAGGGTGAACATGAATGGAAATGCTAAAAAGTGAACACAGAATTTACACTCCGCTGCTCGTTCCCACTCAGCCTTTTTCATATGTAAATTACATAAGAACAGACTTAGGAGTAAAGATTTGCTGTTGGCATTTCTGCCAATTCTGTGCCTCAACTTGAATCATTTTTATTTTCTCTTCCTGTGAGCAATGATGACTCTGCCCCTCAGCTCTCAAAACGGCTCAATGACACGAGATGGTTTGAAACTGAAAGAGGACAGGTTTAGATTGGATGTTAGGAAGAAAATCTTTACTCAGGAGGAGGTGAGGCCCTGGCACAGGTTCCCAGAGCAGCTGTGGCTGCCCCTGGATCCCTGGCAGTGCCCAAGGCCAGGCTGGACAGGGCTTGGAGCAGCCTGGGACAGTGGGAGGTGTCCCTGCCATGGCAGGGGTGGGATGGGATGAGATTTGAGGTTCCCTCCAATCTTTACCATTCTGTGATTCGAAGTACATATGGCAAAATACATAACATTTACATGTGTGAATGAATGAATTATTAATTATTATTTATTGACCCAATTGTGATCCACCAAGTTCAGTCTGGTTTTCAGACTCTCCCCTCTTCCCCACCTCGTTTTTGTGCAGGAAATGACTGAGCTGGTTGCAGACAGGGATGCTGCCATGGGCAGGGAGCTGCATTTTGCTCTCAGTTCTTTCCTCAGCACGCCCCTGCCAACAGGTGCTGTAGTAAGCAGGGAAAGCAGAGCAGTCAGTGCTGGCGAGGACAGGCTGCCAGGGAGTGCAGTGAAGCTGCTGTGCTGTGCAGTTCCAGGTGTGCTCACAGCCTCCTCTGCAGCTCCCGAGGGCTAATCCTTGGATACCCCCCGGGAACGGGGGAATTTCATCCCTTACTGCCCAAACCTAAGGCAGCTTTCAGGATGAAATGGAGATGTTAGCAGGTAACCCAAAGGAAGGGGGCACAAAATGCTCCGATTTCCTCAGTATTTCCCTCGAATGAAGGAGCCCTTTATTCCAGCCTGTTTTTTAAAGGAAGTAAGGAATTTCCAATGTGTTTGCATTTTCCAGGAGGATGTCTCTGTGTGGTCAGTGCATGAATAGGGTACCTTGCCTATACAAACAGGTAATGACCATCCCAGCTTAGACATAATTTTGAGTTTTGCTTTTGATAGTAATGTGACCAAAAAGTATGAGGTAGGTATTGTATGGATGAAAGGTAATGATTTCCTGTGAGACAGTAATGTCTTTAACAGAAAAGCATCTCAGGAGGGAACAGGATCACTGCAGATACTTGATAGCTTTTGCAGGGATTTGTGTTATTAATGTAAACACCATAGAGTCTTCCTTGGAAAAGAAACTTAATTGTTGAATTTGTGTGTTGTGCAGAAAATAATTATGGGTGCGACAATGCTGAGCACTTCTAGAAACTCCTGGATAATTTTCTCGTAAGGGGAGGGAAATGTTTAACTTCCAGAATGTGACAAAAGGTGGGAAAGCCTAAACAAATTTGCAGGGACTGTAATTGTAGCAAAAAGCCAGGGTGTGGCATGGCAAAGCTGAAGGGCAGCCCCCGGATGAGAACTGCAGAATCGTTTAGGTTGGAAAAGAACTCTGAGGTCGTGGAGTGCAACCATCAACCCTTCTCTGGCAATTCCAAGGGAACAGAGAGTCACAGGATGATTTGGGTTAAAAGAGACCTTAGAGCCCATCCAGTGCCACCCCTGCCATGGCAGGGACACCTCCCACTGTCCCAGGCTGCTCCAAGCCCTGTCCAGCCTGGCCTTGGGCACTGCCAGGGATCCAGGGGCAGCCACAGCTGCTCTGGGCACCCTGTGCAGGGCCTGCCCACCCTCATGGTGTGAGGGATTGAAGTGGTACCTGAGCTTGAGGCCATTGCTCTGGAAAGCAGGGGATGGTGGAACTCTGCTCTCTCTGACTGGATTTGTCAGATCTGCCTGGACTGTTCTGACCAAAGCACAGTGGGCAGGTCCAGGAAGATGAGGAGCTGCTGCCTCTGGCTTTTTCTCCAAACACAGCTGTGGACCAACCCGAAAACCAGACAACCAAAAGGCTTCACAATCTGTCCCAAGGAGGTAGAAGACATTGTGAAGGTAATTACCCTCCGAGTTTCCAATGAAAAAACTCTCTCGTGCTTAGCATCACTCAGATGTCTGGGTTTAGCAGGAAAGCTGTGGTTTCTTGCCTGCCTGCTCCAAGGACAAGTGAGCAGTTTAGAGCTGTGCTCCTCAAAAGCTGCCCTGGCTCGCCTGGGCTGGTTCCTGCTCTCCAATTTTAAATAATCAGCTAAAGAGGAGACAGTGCTGACACCATCCAAGTTCATGTCTTCTCTGCTCCACCCAAACCCAAAGCTCCAGCTGGTTCTCCTGAAATCAGTCACCACTTCCACCATTATCTGCCTCAGAGCCTGTCCCAGATTCCCACAGTAACTCCAATGAGAAAAGAGCTGAGAAATAGTAACAGAAACACTTCGGGGTGAATGAGCTCCCCTCTCTTCCCCAAAAATCTTCAAGAAGTCGCTGCTGTGGCCCTTGGGGAAGCCCTTAGAGCAGCAGTGACTCCGTGGTGCTCCCAGGGAGGCTCTGTGAGCACAGTTGGCCAAACAAAATTGTGCTTTGGATTGACACTTCAGGCTGTCTTTAAGAGAAGTGGCAGAGACCCAGCAGCGTTAGTGATGAGCGAGATTTGGGGAGAGGTAATGCTCAACCATCTGCCAGGGTGTTTTTCAACTCAGTATGCTGAAACAGTGGATTTCTGAGAAAAGTTCTTGGTTCAAGTCCACTTTAGGCTGGGCTTAGTAGTTCTTGCTGTGGTAACAACCAAATTCTAACGTGAAACTTCTCCAGTGATATCTCTGCCTCAGGTGTTTGCTGACAGAGGTATTAATGGCCTGAGTGGTGAGTATGGATTTGTTTATATTTTCAGTGAGTTTTTTTTGTGCAGCAGATGACAGTGCACTGAAGCATTCATTTATTTTACTGTGGTGCAAACAACTGCAGTGGGAACTTGCTTATTTACAAACCAAAATGTTTAGGGGAAAACATCCCTGGGGAGATGCTCTAAAGCCAGGCAGTGACAAATAACCATGGTTTTCAGCTTCCTCTTTTAATGGAAATAAGAAAATTAAACAATTCTGATTAGGTGGTGTGTCAGAACTTGTAGCTGGATTTAGACATTGGGATCAACTTTGCTCTTGGATACAAATGGGACTCTTGTTTCCTTCCCTGCTAATGAAGAAAAATGATCAGTGTAACACAGCAATTAAGAGCACTGAATTCCCAGAGGAAGATGCTGTACAAATGGCTTCTGATTGCTTTTGGATATCTTTTTTGTTTTGGTAATGAGCTGTTTCCCAGAGACTTTAATGTATTTATTATGTGACAAATGAGACTTGTTTTTTTTAAAGACAGTAAAATAAAGTAAACCTGAAATCATAATAAAGCAGCTTGATAGTCTTCAGATGGGAAGCTTGCAGCAATTACTTTTTGGCCTCCTGAACCCAGATTTGTCCAAGTGCAGGGATTTGCTGGGCAGTGTGCCCTGCATGGTGCTGTCAGAGCTGCCCTTGCTGCAAGCATGCTCTGAAGACCTTCAGAGGAAAGAGAGCTCCATTCCAGCAGCTGCTTTTTGAGCTTTAAAAAGGTACTTTAAAAACAAACAAACCATCCAACCCACACAACACAAAGCTACCTCCAAACAATCAGCCAATGAAAACCCAGACCCAAAGGGAAATCACAAGAAAAACTTCTATTAATCTTCAGATGTGGAAAGAGCCACAGTTGTTCTTTGGCCTGCTGCAATGGGATTTTCCAAGTAGTTTGTTTTGCCTGATGGTTTCTTCCTGTTGGCAGCAACATCTTCAAAAATTCCCCTTCAAATTCATCCCCTGCTGCTGGTGCTAGCAGGAGGTGTCAGTGCTCAGTTTCCCAGAGCCAAGCTGCAAACACTGCTGGGACTCTCTAACAAACATAAAGCTCACTTTGATGCAGGGAGTGATTTTACCAACAGAAGAAGGCTGAGGGGATGATTGGGAGCTTTTTAAAACCTTGGTAGATCTCCAAAGCTGTTCTTGGAAATGGAGGAATTTTGATTAAATATATCTGGAAGATTTTTTTGTCCCTAACCAGAGCCAGTGGTGGAAGTCAAGGGATGGGAGGTATCCCAGGCTAGACTGGATAAAGTCACATTCAAGCCATCCTTTTCCTGGAGAGGTGAACTGTGGTAACTCTGTTCCATTTAGGAGGGTGACCAGGTCAGGTTCAGCTACTTATCTAAGGGTGGTGCAGCTCTGATAAAAAAGGTTTAATGTCTTGATTAAAATGCTCTCCTGACATGGGACAGTTGGAGCAGTGACTTGACCCCAGTTTAGCACAATTCTTGGGAGTGCAATGGCCACTAATTTCTTAGTGATGTCTTGGGCTTGAAATCTTAGTGATTTCATTGTCCGAACGGGATGTAAATTGTTTGATTTCATTGTCTGAATGGAGTGATGATAGTTTGATTTCATCCTGATTTGGCATGAAAAAAAAAATACCCTTGAAGTTTTACCTTTCCTCTAAGATGGATCAATAATTAATTTTTTTTTTTTTTTTTGGCAGCTTTTGTAATGGAATGTTCTGATGAAGCTGCAATTTCCAGAAAGTGTTACAGAGCACAAGTGAAGGTGTGAGATATGGTGAATGTTGTGATTAATGCAGGTCAGCCCCCAGCCCGGACTGGTGAGTGGGATTGTTCTTGCCCAGGTGCAGAATCCTTTATTTGCCCTCGTTGAAGTTCAGACAGTTTTTCTCTGTCCCTGTCAACCTGCTGAGGTCCCCCTGAAGGGCTGCTCAGCACTGGGGTATCGGCCTCTCCTCCCAGATTTGTGTCATCACTGAGCTGCTGAGGAGGCACTGACCTCTCATCCAAGCCATTGATAAATTAATTAAACACTACTGGGCCCAGTATTGAACCCTGGGGGACAGCAACAGTGACAGGCCTCCAACCTCACCCTGAGCCACTGATTCCAACCCTCTGGGATCTGCTCCTCTGCCACTTCTCACATCTGCCCAACATAACAGCTCTGGCAGTCACTGCTCTGATGCAGTGTCATTCTCAGAGAATCACAGAATATCCTCAGCTCGAGGGACCCCCAGGATGAGCCAGCCCAGCCCCTGTCCCTGCCCAGACACCCCAACAACCCCACCCTGTCCATCCCTGGCAGCGCTGTCCAAACGCTCCTGGAGCTCTGGCAGCCTCGGGGCCGTGCCCATTCCCTGGGGAGCCTGGGCAGTGCCAGCACCCTCTGGGGGAAGAACCTTGCCCTGATCTCCAGCCTGAGCCTGCCCTGGCCCAGCTCCAGCCCTTCCCTGGCTGCTGTCCCTGTCCCAGAGCAGAGCCCGGAGCTGCCCCTCGGGAGGAGCTGAACAGGGTGAATGCTGCCCTGATTCAGTCACTGCAACACCAGACCTCATGTTCCACTTTCCTCTGTGCCAGGATTGCCTCCCATTGCTGGTTTGGGCATGGATGGCACGAGTGCATTTCCCTCCTCCCCATGTCCCACTTGCACTCCGAGAGAAGTTCCCGTGTCCGTGGGATCCATGCCCTGAGCAGATGCAGCCCTGACTCGGGTTAGCCCCGATGCTCTCATGTGTTAAACATCCTGCTCTTGGCCTGGGTTTCACACTGAGTCGGACTCTGAGAAATTTGCAGTGACGTTCATTGCCCCTGCAAACCATTCCTGTCTGCCTCGTGTGGAAAAATGGGCCAGAGCTCTGCTCAGTACTAAAAGGGAGCAGAGCATTTTGGAGAATTAATGCTGGGCTAATTTTGTTCGGAGATTTGTAAGTTCTGAGGAATTTGGCAGAATATTCTCTGAGTGTTGCAACAGCCTAGTTGGTTTTAACATCATTTTTATGAAATAGGAAAAATTTTCAAGTATCTTACAGAAAGGAAGTCAAAAGGAATTGAGTTTTTATGCTCAAAATTTTGCTTCTAGTCTACCCCAGTGAACAAGGAAGAAACAGGCTGTAAGGAGAAGGAAATTCAGAAGGAGCAGGATTCCTCCAGAAGGTAAAAATAATCAGGTCTGATGCATGGTTTGGGGGAAAAGAGGATCTTTCTAAATGTGTGGATCCAATTAAAACCATGATGGGCTGTACATCCCTTGCTAGAAAGTTGCACCCACCTGACTAACAGTGGGAATAAGGGTCAATGATTAAGCAAGACTTTTTTTTGTTTGTTTGTTTGTTTTTTTTGTTTGTTTTTTTTTTGTTTGAACAACCAAGAATATTCCATTTAGGAGAAAAAGATACATTGTCTAGGCACACCAGGGCTTCCCTGCATTTTTACTCCTCTGTAAAATCAAAACTGGGAGAAGGATTAGCAGCCACATGGGACAATATGAGAAAGATGAAACTGTTGTTAAAATACAGGGACAAAAATCTTATTTCAGCAAAGTTTTAGGACTGTCCCCTTCATAGAAAAGCACTGCCTTGGTTACAGTCACTCTAAATATTATTGCTCTGTGAGCTCTCGAGTGGGATCAGCAGTGAAGGAAGAGGAGTTCTGCTTTCCTGACCTCTAATGGGGCCACTCTAATGGGCTCTACCCAGAGCAGATAAACCTCAGGCTCCTGAAATGACAAAAAGTCATTGTAAGGGCAGCCTTTGAGTAATCCTCACCAAAGTGACTTTGACAACCAGCCTTTTAATGGAAAACCTTACTGGAAGTAATCTTGGAAAACCTTACTGGAAGTAATCTTTTTCTGTTTCAATGAGAAGAGAAATCAGGCTAAATGTGCACACTGCTGTACTCCCTGGGCTCAGGGCTTAATTTAGGAGTGCTAAAGATCACTTTGTCTCTCTGTTTCCTGAAATCTGTGTTTTCCTGCATGTCTTTGCTCCATTCCCTCCAGCAGTTTGTTCTGCCTAATTAGCCCGAGTGTCAGAGCACGAGCAGGTGGTGAGTGCTGCTCAGAGCTGTGCTATCCATTTCCCTAACCAGGAGCTGCTCCTGGTGTCAGTAAGATTTCCACAAGGCTTGTTTTGCAATGTGCTCATTCCTTCAGAGCTAACATTTTCTCCCCAAAATGCTGATTTTTCTTTCTGCAAGCCCTTCAGTTCAAGTGTAGCAGCAGCTTACAGGAAACTCAACCCAGTTTTCACAGCCCTTCCATCCAGAGTTTTTGCTGGGACCTTTTGCACAATTTTCAGATTTTCATCTTTACATTATAAATTACTTGGTTTGGTGCATTCAGCTGCTGAAGGCAGGTGGATGTTTACACCTCACTATAAACCTTCATGGTATATCTTAAAATCATGGAATGCCAGGCTGGTTTGGGTTAAAAGAGACCTTAAAATTCACCTCATTCCACCCCATGCCATGGGCAGGGACACCTCCCACTGTTCCAGGCTGCTCCAAGCCCTGTCCAGCCTGGCCTTGGGCACTGCCAGGGATCCAGGGGCAGCCACAGCTGCTCTGGGCACCCTGTGCCAGGGCCTGCCCACCCTCTGAGTAAAGAATTTCTTCTTGACATCTGATCTAAACCTCTCATCTTTCAGATTAAAACAATTTTGCCTCTTTGAGCAGCCTGTTCTCAGGCAGCAGGGCCAGAACCCAGGGAGAAAAGCCTGCAGCAGGTTCTGGATAAGTCACTTTTGCTGCCTGAAGCATGAGGCTGTTTTTTCTGGGACATAAGGATTGGTGGCTGACCCCTGGGAATGTGCCTGATGTGGTTGTCACTCCTTTTTTTCTCTGACTGTGCAAGCAGATTTTTGGGGTCTGAGGAGGTGGTGTGGGTTAACCCAACAGGCAACGAGCACCACACAGACATTCACTCCCTCCCCCTCAGTGGGATGGGGGAGAGAATTGGGGAAAAGAGTAAAACTTACAGGTTGACATAGGACAGTTTAATTGGACAGGAAAGGACAGGAAAATCAAGCAATAAAGGAACACACAAAGCAAGTGTCGCTCTGCGATTGCTCCCTGCTCTCCTGAGGGATGCCCAGGCAGTCCCCAGTGATCAGGATGGCGTCCCCAGCTCTGGATTCTGGGCAGGGCAGATGGCACAGTGTTATCTTGATGGTTTCTGGGTTTCTGCAGGCCTGCTAGGTTTTGTTCCCAGGAGAGACATCGCTTTCTCAAAGAGAAGATTTTGTAAACATCATTCTAAGCTGTGTCCTGCTCAAGGCCACACATCTGGTGTTTTCCTCTCTATCTCTCTCAACCAATGATATAGAGACTGTTATCACTGAGGTCTGGGTCATTTCTTGTGCTAGGCACTGAGAAGAAAGCATGTACCAGAATTGCACTAAAGCTTTGTAAAGAAGCATTGTACCAGGCTGCATTATATGAGGCATTAAGCCTCGGGCCTGGAACGCGGAGCCAAACATCATAAAACTATCTTAAGCCTTTTGATACGTGGAGTCAAAGTCTTTATGCATGAGGGGCTGAAACCAACATAACTGGAAACCCCTTGAGCAGAGACAAACAACAACAAATGGTGCTGAAACCTGGGAACCTGCGGCAATAAATGGTGAGCCTGATGCTGGACCAGACACCAGCCGCAATAGCAGGGAACATCCCTGGGGTCAGCTGGGGTCACCGGGGGTCAGCTGGCCTGGCTGTGTCCCCTCCTGACCCTGTGCTGGCGTGGGAAGCTGGGCAGTGCTGGACTCGGTGTAAGCACTGCTGAGCAACATCACTGAGTTATCAACACCACTCCCATCCCAAACCCAAACCAGGCCACCGTGACAGCTTCTAGGACAAAAATTAACTCTGCCCAGCTGAAACCTGGAGAGTTTTGTGGTTGGTGTGGAACTCGTGTGAGTAACACAACTACTATGGAAAGAATCACCTCTTTGCTGTCCTAAATTCAAACCAAATCTTGGCTTTTTATTTTGCTGAAATACATATTGTTTGGATTTTATTTGTATGTTCTTGGCATGCTTGTGATATTCTGGGACCAAAAAAAAATTTCCAACCCTCAGACAAAACAACTTTCTTCTAACTGAAAGAGAATCTCCTCTCCTTGGTAAGTGAGCCACTATTTCATTTTCTCCATTTGAAGTTTGACTGATGTATAAAAGGAGGTTACACAACAAACCATGTTCTTCATTTACAAATGAATCAACATCTTGTTAAGAAATAAACCTCAAAAAAATCCAGCCAGCATATTGTTATCCACCAGCTTTTATTGTTGCTTTGCTGCTACTGAAGAAGTGCCCAGACTGGGAACTCCAGAGAAGTTCACTGCCCTTTTCTAGACTTGAGGAATAACATAAAAGTGGGACCTTCACCACAAGAGAACTTTTCTGCTCCTTTTTTACCTGCTCAGTCTTGGATGGTGCCAAGGACCTACTTTTCACATTTAGATTCTCATCTGAACTAGGAATTAAAAATGTGTACACAATATTTATTAGAATCCTGGTATGGTTAAAATTAGGACAGATGATTCCTCTGCTTTCACAATACTGTAATGGGGAAATCTTGAGCAAGCTGATTTTGCACACCCAGGAGAACTTGATTTTACAATTCCAGGCAGGAGAGGAAAGTTTTCTGTAGGACTTTGTGTGCCCCTCTGTCCCTCTGAACATAGAAATCTCCTGCAGTTATTCTTTATGCTCTCACTCATCTGCCAGCTTGCCCCGATGTACCTCAAATCTCTGAACATTTTTAACTCCTGAAATCAATAGTAATTAAATTTCTTCTCATTTCTGCTCCTCCACAACTACATTAATGCAGCTGGCACCTCTTTCACAGGTAAGTTCTGGCACTTTCCACACCAGAGGTTTTGCCTTCTCTTGTGTGTCTGATTCAACAGCTGAACTTAGAGAGTGCTTTGACCTGCTGGGAAAAAGGTTCAGGTGAAGGTGTTCCATTTACCCAGTGGCTCTGTGGTAAACTCTTCTGCCTGGCTTAGAGACTTGGATAGAGCCTGGTCTAGCAGCTCATCTAGGGTGAGCTGCCCTTCCATTCCAAATGCTCCACTTGATATGAAATATGATAAAAATATGGGAACAGCTTCCTGTCCTTGCTCCAATAAATATTTAGCCAGTGACACAAAGCAGAGCAAGTTCATGAGGAGAAGCTGAGAGGCTGCCAGCTGATAATTAGTGGCTGCTGTGGGAGCTTGGGCTCCAGGGTTCCCATCATTTCTCCAAATCCAGCAATTCTGGGTCTTGGTCCTGAGTCTCCTTCACCCTGAATGGCTTTGTCTGTTGGCCTTGAGTGGAAGAGGACAGCACAACTTGTCTCCTGGGATTTGTGGGAGATGGGATTCACCTGCACTGATGGCCTCTGAGAAATAAACATCTCTTTTCACTCCAGAAATGAAAAAAAAAAAAGTTAAATTTGTTTCAGTCCAGAATGAAACACTGGATTTTCTTCATGCTGCACCTCTCTCTTGGTGTTTTTAATATCTCAGTGATCTGCTGCTTGATATAGTTGGTGTCCTCCTGCATAAGCTTATGAGAGGCCTCCTTTGTTATGGTGATAATTAATGGCGTGTTTGCATTACTCAGTAATCCCAACTGGCTGGGCATAGGATCAAGAACTTGTCCTTATTTACTCGGTTCTTTGAGGGTTTTTATTCTAAATGTGCAGGTTCTCACCTCAGCTGCAGCTCCAGACATGAATAGATTAGGGGTAAATGAGGTGTTGACATAAGTGGAATTGAAAAACTATAGTCGAGACAGAAGTGGAATTTAAAGGGGTATTTTTCAGCTTGTCCAGAAATTTGTCTGATTTTCTTGCTCTGAAATCAGGATATACATCTCATTGGGTTTCAAATTAAAAAAGCATCTCCTAATGTTGAAGACATTTTGCTTTGTGGCACTTCTGTAGGGCAGGATGGAGGCTGGGGGTTTCCAGGTGAGAAAGAGTGGCAGGAAACCACACGGGATTTCTGGCTGGGAAGCAATTGTTGAATACACATTTTTAGCTAAGTACCCTTATCTGTAACCCCTTAATTTCTGCAGTGAGGTCTCTATTTGGGAGCAGAGAAATAAGAGAAGATTAAGCATAGCTGAATCCTGTACTGTTAATTGTCCTTCTCAGCTAAAGATTTCCTCCCCTCCTAAAGTCATCTATCAATATTTCAAGTTGTTATTGGGATTAGGGTTGGGTTTTCTTTGCTCTTTAATATTTTGTTAGGAATGGGGGTATCACTGAACTGATGACAAATATGAAGTGTGCTCAGCAAGAAAGATGTGACCAAGGCTGACATTAAAATCCCTTTTATTTCTGTCCTTGGGAAAGAAGAGTGAGAAGGGTCTTCTTGTGTCTTCAGAGCTGCTTCAGTGCAATGGAGTGGGAGATTTTGAGGTGACCTTGAGGGAAAACCTCTGTTGGGATCCAGGGCACAGAGAATGTCTCTCTGCCTGTTTTAAGAAACTCTGACCCTCAGCAGAACACTGCTTTTAACCTCCAACCCTGGGGGGAAAATTGCCAAAAGTTTGGGATGAGTTAGAGCACACAGGTAGTAGTATGTAGCAGTAGTAGTGTATCACAGAGTGAAGAATTTAGGAGTTTAGGATTTTAATATGAGAGTGAATAGGATACAAGATGGAGGATTTCGGGTGTTGTCCCTTCTTCCTTCTTGTCCCACTTCAGCTCCATTTTCTGTAGCACTGGTGGTAGAAGGTTATTGGTTAGTGTGAGTAGTAATGTGGAAGTTACGTGTATAGATTAGTAGGAGTTATTGGTAGAAAAGTAGAAACAAAGTAGGTGTTAGAATGTAATAGGGTAGAACAGTTATAAAAGACCTTGGTTTGAGGACATTTTGCCCCTCTTGGTCCATTTTGTGCCTTGCTTCCAGCATGCTAAGTCTGGTGCAGACAGTATGCTGAACTTAAGATAAGAATAAACAAGACCTTGAAGACCAAAAAGAGAGAAAGAGAGTCCTGCTTGTTCTTCATCCCTGAAGAAAAGAACTCAGCAGTGGGGAACCCCCTCCAAAGGGCCCAGGGGGTTGGGTTCCCATCCTTGTTGGGAACAGCAAAAAGAAAAAAAACCCGACAACCTCCATCCTGTGCACATGCAAGCAGCATTCCTGGCTGCAGGCAGGATGAGTCAGGGTGATGGATGGAGGCCCAGGAGATTGCACACCCCCAGCGCCGTGTGCCACAGCGCTCTCACCGGATGCACACTCACACAAAAACATTGTTCAAACGCTGAACGAAACCCTGTCACAGGCCCACACTCCTCAGTTACAGCCTGACTGGAGCCCCAGCTGTGCTGGGGAGTGATTTCCCTGCCTTGTCAGCCCAGAAAGCCGAGCTCCAGCTGCATTTCTGGGACAGAGCTGTCCCGTGTTGCCCCAGGAGTGCCACGCGGAGGTGGCGGAGGAGGAGGAAGCCAGCGGAGCACGGGGATCATTTCAGAGCAGGGCTTGGCTAAACCCTGCAAATGTGATTTGGCCTCTGGCCACGCAGCAGCTCGGGATGACCTTAAAAAGCAGTGGAAGTGGTGTTAGCTTGTGCTGCTGGGACGGCTCGGGGTGCTGACTCACGGCTGGGAGCTGCAGGGGGAAGGCGGAGGTTGGGTTATCTATCACCAGCCAGGCCGGGCTGGCACGGGCTGGGCCTGCTCTCCTGCAGGAATCCACACGGGCTGGGCCTGCTCTCCTGCAGGGATCCACACGGGCTGGGCTGGCCCCGCTCTCCCGTGGCAATCCACATGTCCTCAGCACTGCTCTCCTGTGGGAATCCACATGGGCTGGCCCCGCTCTCCTGCGGGAATCCACACGTCCTCAGCACTGCTCTCCTGCAGGAATCCACATGGGCTGGGCCTGCTCTCCTACAGGAATCCCCACGGGCTGAGCCTGCTCTCCTACAGGAATCCCCACGGGCTGAGCCTGCTCTCCTGCAGGAATCCACACGGGCTGGCACTGCTCTCCTGCAGGAATCCACACGGGCTGGCACTGCTCTTCTGCAGGAATCCACACGTCCCCAGCACCGCTGGGCTGTTCCTGTGTAACAGGGAACCTTGGCAGAAGGCAAACTCAGCTGGGATCTATATCAGGCCCGGGAGGTGCTGCTCGGTGTCTGAGCGGCAGTGTGGAGGTTGTTGTAGCCACAGATAGAGGAAGAGAGGAAGGAAAACAATCCAGTTTTAATGTGGCTCAACCAAAACTGGAGCTGGTTATGGATTCCTCCAGTAATTGTTCCAATAAACAACAGCACTTGGGTTTGATCCTCAATGAAACAGATGCCAGAAGCATCTCCAGGTACTGCTCCAGCAGCACCAGGCCTTGACCCTACAGGGGTCATCAGAAGAGAGGGTGAGGACTGCATCAAAACTCATTAAATCATTAGGAAATCATTAATATTTATAGGCTTATCTCTGCTCTCAGAGCTCAAGGACACTTGAGTAAAATTCTCAGCGCTGGGAGGGAAAAATGAATGAAAAAATTTTAATGAGGAGCTTCATGGGGATCTCCATTTGTACAGAATGGTTGTTTCGGGGGAAGGACCGAAAACTAAAAAAAAACAGCTCACATTTTAAATAAATCTTCTAAAAGTGTGTGTTAGGTGTTTAGAGCATGGTTAAGGTTATGATTTAGGTATAGGGAGGGTGTGGGGGTCTCTGTGGGGACAGGCCAGGGCTGCCCCATGCCCAGCACAGCCTCTTCAGCCTCCTCAGAGCAGGGCACTGCTGGGCCTGGGAGTTACATCAGGGGTGCCTCGGTGAAAAACGGGAGTTAAAAAGAGCCAAAATGTCAGCCAGGGAATGAGGATGAGGAAAAAAGGGTGAAGAAGCAGCCCTGTAAACACGCAGGTCAGCAGAGCAGGAGGAGGAGGAGCAGGGATTTTTCTGCATCCTGGGGAGAGGGGCAGAGCAGAGCAGGGACCCTCCGGGACCCCAGGCTGCAGCAGGGAAGTGTTTGGTGTTTTCTGACAGGAATTGTGGCACGTGCAGGACCCACACTGGAACAGGTGTAAAATGCAAGGAGGGAAGAGTGTCAGGGAGGAGCCGTGGACTGACCATCACCCTCCATCCCCTGGCTGCCTGCACTGTGCAGGGCTCAGGGGAGCAGAAGAGCCAGGAGTGAGGCTGAGCCTGTGAATATAGGGGTGGGGTAGGAAAGATCTTTTAATTCCTCTTTCTCAACCTATTTTAATCAGCAATACATTTTTTTTAAAAATATCTGTTTTGCCAATGGCTGCAGTTGCTAAGAGATCTCCCTGCCTTTATCTCAACCTACACATTTTCCATCTTGTGTTCTTCCCCTGCTCTGTTGAGGAGGGGGAGATTTTTTTTCAGTCTCCTGCCATGTAACCAGAATCTCTTGAGGAAGAACTGATGCATCAGCATCTTCCCCAGAAGAGCCACCCCTGCCCACGGCCCTGGCAGCTGCTGCACGTCCCTGAGAGCCTGGGAGGTCTGTGGGAAGCACAGCTGGAAGCCTGCTGAGCACCACTACAAACACTAATTGTGGAGAATATATTGTTACCTTGGGCTAATAGTTTTAAACCACATCATCTGAACCAGACACCTGCCCAGGTAATCGCCATGGTGACATCAAAACAAACAGGAGTAACCTTAACCAGATCAGCCTGAGGAAAATGAGGAGCTGGGTTGCAGTTTTGGAGGGTGTTTAAGATTATGCCTGTGTGGTTAAATATGAGCTTGTTCAGCACTGAAGTGACCAAAACGCACAGAACTGTGTAGGGCTCTGTGCCTGAGCCAGCACAGCCAAATCTCTGCAGACCTCATTAGTTTGGACAAAAGGAGCAGGGATATCAAAACGATCAGAGATGGAGAACCTCTCCGGTGGGAGAAGGCTGAGATAATTGGGATTGTTCAGCCTGGAGAAGAGATCAGGAATGACCTAATTGTGGCCTTGCAGTGCCTTAAGGGAGCCAAAAGAGAGAGAAATTATTGACAGCAGCCTGGAGTGACAGGACACAGGGAATGGCTTCAAACTGACTGAAGGCAGGGATGGATGGGATATTGGAAAGTAATTCTTCCCGGGAGGGTGGGCAGGCCCTGGCACAGGGTGCCCAGAGCAGCTGTGGCTGCCCCTGGATCCCTGGCAGTGCCCAAGGCCAGGCTGGAGCAGCCTGGGACAGTGGGAGGTGTCCCTGCCATGGCAGGGGTGGAATAAGAGGAACTTTAATGTCCCTTTCAACCCTTCCAACCTGTGATTCCATGGACAGTCCATACCTGCAGAAGCTCTATCTGACCTGAACATAGGTAGAACAAACTCCTGTCACTGTGACAGCATCTCCACACTGAACAAGGAGCTGTGATTCATGGGCTGTCCATGGACCACCAGCCCCTGAGCCTCCCTGGTATCCTCCCTGCTCAGGGGATGCTCAGCCCTCACTCTGGGCAGGGAACAACTCCCCAACTGTGTGTATACATACTTTCCCCTCAAACTCACACAGACAGCTGGCTGAGCTGCTTGAAAGGATCATTTGGCTTAAAGAGGAAAACAGTAAACAGGATTAAACGGGTATTAAAAGGAGCCTGGAGGAAGGAAAAGGGCACAGGCACCCATATATCTCACTCTGAGGTATCTGCATCAACAAAGCCAGGAAAGCAGCTGCTGGGGTTGTTCTGGGGAGCTCTGGAGTGATGATGTTTCTGCAGGAAAATGCGCAGTTAGATCCTGCTGGGATAGGATCAGCAGCTGCCAGGAGCTCAGGCTCCACATGCAAACCAGCTGAGCTCTGTCTGTCCCCTTCGAGGGGGGAATACCAGGCTCCTGGACTGCTTTCACTGCCGGAAGGATCTGGAAGAATTAACGAGTTCACAGTTCAGGAATGCTCCAAAGAAACCACAATAAGGGAATCTGAGCAACTGCAGACATGGAAAGTCTGTGAAGCACAGACCCGAGCTCCCTGTGGAGAAGCAAAGAAGAAAAGGGAGGTGAGGATGCCCCAAAGAAGGAAAACCTCTGGGATTTCTGGCACAGCTCCCTTGAGGGCTCTTAGAGCAGCTGCTCAGGTTGCTTCATCTGGAGCACGTGGGACTTGCTGGTGGCATCAGTGCCAGGCTGGGCCAGGCCTGGCCCCTCCAGCCTCCCGTTGGTACCCATGAGCTGTGCTGGGTGTGATGGGTGTGGATGCAGCCCTGGAAGGGCTCTGGTGGCTCCCAGGTGGCCTTCAAAGACACATGGAAATGATAATTGTCACAGAACTGTGACTTTTGAAAGAAAAACAACATCAAACCCAACTGAAAATAGAGAGAAAATAGGAAAACCCTGCCTTTAGAACTCTTGGGTGCCAGTTCAGCCTGGTTTTAATGGCATCTCTCCTCCATCCATCTGACAAAGCAGATGGGGGTTATTTGCACAGGAAGAGATATGAGCTATAAAAAGTAATTAGAAGAATGTTTCTGATTATACAGATGCTAAAAATCCTGCTCTGAGCGTTGATTATAATATTTCACTTATTTTTATTCCAAAATGATGGCCCAAACTGGTACAGTTGGTACAGGTGCAGATCTATACAAAATAAAGCATTCTGTGGATGGGTTTAAATCAGAGAAGAAAAAAACCCAGGGATTTTTATACATAGGGATGGTATAATTTTTCCAATATATAACAGATAAAAGATAGACCAAACAACAAAAAGCAGCAGCATAGAAGATTTGCAGATATGATTTCAATATCCAGCCTCACATAGCTTTATTTTTTTCCAGTCAGGAGTTCCTAATGAAAAATTACAGTGTAGCATCAAACAGCTCAGAGTAAATGAATATGAGAAGTAATTCTGAAGTGGCAAGCACACATTTGTAAAGCATAGTAACAATTAATAATTGTAAAAATTGTGGAAATACTTTTTCTAATGCTTTTTGGCCTAATACTTAACTTCCTCTGAAGGACAGAATCTTTCAGCTGGGTCATGGGGAAAAATTCTCACTTGGCACCAAATATTGCTTTGGGTTATAAAATAGTAAACTCTGGGTTATAAAATAGTAAACTCTGAGGAATAAAATAGCAAACTCTCCTTTCATGGAGAATTGGGTTTCAACAAGGGCTGTCCCAGCTTGGACAATCTTCTTTGCACACCCCTCTTTCCCCAGCATTCCCACCTGCTCTGTGAGCTTCCCAGAGCAGTTCTGGATCTGCAGAGCTTCCTCAGGTCCAATAACCCCGCTGGTTTCCTGTCTGCAGCCGTGCAGAGGCTGCTGCTCCTGCTCACCAGCTCCTGGCCACTTTCACAGCCTTGGCTATCTCCACACCAGTGCCCTCAAAGCCTGATTCTTCTAGGGAAATGCATTCTGCACATTCCTGATTGTCTGACTCACAGCCCTGGTGCCAGCACTCCTCACTTCTGTTTATTCACCACGGGAAGCCCAAAGTGCAAATACACTGGATGAGAGCCTGGCTCCAGTGGAGTCCAGGACAGAATTCCCATTGATGTCTGTGGGCAGAGAACTTCACTTCTGTGCTTTTGGTTGTTCTTTACCATTCCTGGCTTAGGGCTAAAGGGACATTTGAAAGGGCTCTGTTGCCCAGAGTGATGCTGAGCCCCAGTGGCACTTCCAAAGGNAAATACACCCCCCCCCCCAACCCCCCCACCATGAACCGGGATCTATTTCAACAAAATTAATGTGACTAATTTATGCTGCAGTACCTAATTTTACTTCTTCTCTACAGAAGTGAAAAGAATTACTTTGGATTTTACACTAGTTAGGGAGAGAGACTTGGTTGTAGCCTTATTAACACATTGTAAGGGCTCACTGTGTGCTCCATCAAGGACAGATTCTGATAAAGAATCTTTAATTTAAAAAAAAAAAAAAAAAACCAAAAAAATAATTCTAAAAACAACTAAACCTAGAGCAAACCACACACCTAGAAGAATAAAATTTCCAGAAAAAAACCCAAATACCTCCAAGTACTTTGCATCTGAGTTGAGGGAAGTCCGTTGGTTAAAAAAAAAAATCCTGACAGCTCCCCAGTGCTCAATTAATCATTTGCTTTTAACAACAGCAACTCAGAGGCAGCCACAAAAGTGGAGCAGGAAAGCAGGAGAAATGAAATGGGCCTTTGTGTTGGGGCTGAACTTGGTGGCCTTGCCAGGACACAAACAGTTCATCTGGGGAGAGAAACCCACTGGCCCACTTGGCATCCTGCAGCTCCTGGCACGCGCTGAACAGGGCAGTAGGTGNATAGAAGATTTGCAGATATGATTTTAATACCAGCCTCACATAGCTTTATTTTTTTCCAGTCAGGAGTTCCTAATGAAAAATTACAGTGTAGCATCAAACAGCTCAGAGTAAATGAATATGAGAAGTAATTCTGAAGTGGCAAGCACACATTTGTAAAGCATAGTAACAATTAATAATTGTAAAAATTGTGGAAATACTTTTTCTAATGCTTTTTGGCCTAATACTTAACTTCCTCTGAAGGACAGAATCTTTCAGCTGGGTCATGGGGAAAAATTCTCACTTGGCACCAAATATTGCTTTGGGTTATAAAATAGTAAACTCTGGGTTATAAAATAGTAAACTCTGAGGAATAAAATAGCAAACTCTCCTTTCATGGAGAATTGGGTTTCAACAAGGGCTGTCCCAGCTTGGACAATCTTCTTTGCACACCCCTCTTTCCCCAGCATTCCCACCTGCTCTGTGAGCTTCCCAGAGCAGTTCTGGATCTGCAGAGCTTCCTCAGGTCCAATAACCCCGCTGGTTTCCTGTCTGCAGCCGTGCAGAGGCTGCTGCTCCTGCTCACCAGCTCCTGGCCACTTTCACAGCCTTGGCTATCTCCACACCAGTGCCCTCAAAGCCTGATTCTTCTAGGGAAATGCATTCTGCACATTCCTGATTGTCTGACTCACAGCCCTGGTGCCAGCACTCCTCACTTCTGCTTATTCACCACGGGAAGCCCAAAGTGCAAATACACTGGATGAGAGCCTGGCTCCAGTGGAGTCCAGGACAGAATTCCCATTGATGTCTGTGGGCAGAGAACTTCACTTCTGTGCTTTTGGTTGTTCTTTACCATTCCTGGCTTAGGGCTAAAGGGACATTTGAAAGGGCTCTGTTGCCCAGAGTGATGCTGAGCCCCAGTGGCACTTCCAAAGGCAGCCCATGTGCACAAGAAGCATCTGTTTGCATCCTGGAGCCTTTGTAGCTTCTGAACTGAGGCACATTGGAAGGAGGGCCCAGCAAAGGTTTTTTTTTTCCACACGCTCAGACTCTGAGTCTGTTTGAAGTTGTCCCTCAGGCCAGGCCAGAGCAGGGGATAAAGGGACTTGTGGCTGGTCCAGGTGTTGTTCAGCTTTTGGAAACACACAGAGTTTGGGAACAAGGATGGGATGGAGCTTCTGCCCACCTGTCCCACCAGGCCTAAACCACAATTTTGATGGTTCCCTCAGAGCTAAAACAGCCCCTTGGTGGTGTAACCTGTCCAGCACAGAATCACAGAATGGTTTGGGTTGGAAAGGACCTGAAATCCT
>VWZP01009638.1:842781-877720 GCA_013396995.1 Dicaeum eximium
ACTGTGTGCTCCATCAAGGACAGATTCTGATAAAAAATCTTTAATTTAAAAAAAAAAAAAAAAAACCACAAAAATAATTCTAAAAACAACTAAACCTAGAGCAAACCACACACCTAGAAGCATAAAATTTCCAGAAAAAAACCCAAATACCTCCAAGTACTTTGCATCTGAGTTGAGGGAAGTCCGTTGGTTAAAAAAAAAAATCCTGACAGCTCCCCAGTGCTCAATTAATCATTTGCTTTTAACAACAGCAACTCAGAGGCAGCCACAAAAGTGGAGCAGGAAAGCAGGAGAAATGAAATGGGCCTTTGTGTTGGGGCTGAACTTGGTGGCCTTGCCAGGACACAAACAGTTCATCTGGGGAGAGAAACCCACTGGCCCACTTGGCATCCTGCAGCTCCTGGCACGCGCTGAACAGGGCAGTAGGTGGTCTGGCACAGCCCTCCTGGACGTGCTTTCTCACCAGCTCCTTTGCCTTGCAGGCAGGAAAAACAGCTCCACAGAAAGGGCTTTTCCATAGGATTTGTGAATTGGTTCGTGGTACTGCAAGTTCTCTATGAAATACGAGTTCTGTAAGGCTGTCCTGGTTATTAGAGCTCTCAGAGTTGCTTCATGCAATGAAGCATGTCCCATATAATTTCTTTGGGATCCTGTTTGTTTGGTCTTAGTGATCTACACAACCATTTTAGCAGAGAAATTGCAAACAAAACACAATTAGTGTGTTCAGAAGTCATTAAAATTATCAGGTGAAATAATGTGGCTGAAACTTTCAGCTGAAGTGATGAAGAATCCCAGTGCTTCTCTCTGCCTTTGTGTCTGACTGTTTTGGCTCTGGGGGCTGGGACATTTTTCACTTTCTTACTTCAGATCTACTGGGGAGTTCATTGTGCTGGTAGTTACAAGTGTCTTTTAATGCTTTGTTGTTTGTATATTATTATTATTATTATTATTATTATTATTACTACTACTGCAGGAATATATTCATCTTTATATGAAGGATGCCTGACTTGCACTAAACTCTTAGAAGAACATTCAGGTTTTAATTGGGGAGTCCAATGAAAAAAGGAAGCAAGAAGAAAATTCAGGACATGCTGGCTCCATTTGACAAGGTTTTCTGCCAGTTCAGTGTTATCTCTCAGAGCTCCTCTGTTCAGGGGTTGCGAAGGGGATGCCAGGCTGTGACTTCTGAGATTGAGACAAGGACACATTATTTATTTTTATAGCCTCAGCAGAGTTATTGCTTAGCACCTTACTCAGCAAAAAAGGGACCCAAGGTGGAAGATTGTCTTCCACTGGTGTTTGTTCTGGTGTGCTTTTGTTCATTTCCCTCCAACAGCTTAAACTGGTGCCTTTTCCATGAAATACAGAGGATTTATATGTGCTGATGGCCTCAGAAATGGGCACCCCTTATACAGGTGCAGTCCTACTCAGTTTGAAAGAATTGTCCCAGTTTTTTATGTTAAAAATTTGAATTTACTTCAGTTTAATATAAGGTGCATAAGTTATGTCCACCCTCCTCTGTCAAACTCATCAACTATTTGGTTCTCTTCTTACAGGGATGGTTCCATCAGTGCCAAAACTGAGAAAAACCCTTCCCCAGCAGCAGATGAGCTACATGAACTCTCCTGTGATATAAAGAAACAGGAGATCAAGATTTTAGAGATCAAATGAGTTTTGGTGGGAAAAGTGTCAATAACAACAAAGTTAAACAGGCTTTCAAAGCTGTTTGAGATGCCCAAATTGAGTCAACATCCCTCTTCAATACACCTGGACCTCAGTTTTCCTTAGTCCTGCACAATTAGTGAAGGCAAGTTGCTTTCTTCCATGAGGAATGTTGGGAGTTTACTCTCTTTGGAGCTGTCAGTGCAGGAAAGAGATTCCTGAAATATATATGAACAACAGCTTTCCATTCAGTCTGTTCTGCCTTCCAAATCAAGAAGTTGAATGTGCTGCACAGCAAGATGGAAAAAATTAATTACATTTCTTTTTTTTTTTTTTTTTTCAGTAGTAGTGAGTGCAGAGAGTCAGCTTCTATCTCACTGTCAAGCACAGTGTCCCCATGAAATCTGAAGGCCCTGTCTTTAAACCATTGAAGATTCCAGGAGTTCCAGCAGCACATGCAAAGTCAAGTCAGCAGAGAGGTTTTGGGAGATGTTCCCACTCCCTTCCCAGTTAAGTGTGCCCACTTTGCTGGTTTGGATTGGCCTCCTGAATCACCCAATGTTTGCATCTACTCCCCATCACTGCCTCCTTTTCCATGTGAATTTCTGCCTTCCTGGGGTGTGTACAAGACAATAACACACTTTACTCCCTAAGAATCTGTTCCTCAGGAGGGGGATCAGAAAAAAGTCACTCTTTTCCAAACAATTGCCAAGAGCTCCTAAGCCTTCGGGAGCATCACACAAAAGCAGCTTAATCCTGCTCTCTGCAAATGTCACTTTGCCTAGATCCCTGTGAACAGGAATTTGTTAAGTTGTTGCTCCAACACCCCAGCAGCCGTGCCCTGTGTCACCGCCTCGTGCCACAAATCACACGCAGGGAGCTGTCGGGGGTAACAAAAACACATCCAGGATGGAATGGCTTAACTCCTGTCTCAGGGATGCAGGGTTATAATCCCAGGGCGCTCCTTGGTTTGTCTCTGTTTGCTTCTGCTGGAGCCTTTGAGACTGAATTAGGTCATGGATCTGTAGGGGGGGTGGAATTTGCTGTGTAGAGCAGAAAAAAAAATTGAGTTGAGCGTAGCTGGGGCTTGGTGCCTTCATAAGGATTTACTGAAAGTGGTTTTGTAGTGTGACCTTGTCCAGAGAGGCAGAGCTAGCCCAGGGAAAAGAGTTTGTGGCTGCCTGGCTGCTGGGGCAGAGAAGGAGACAGAGGAGTCCAAGACTGGTCAATCAGGGTAAAACTACTGCTGTTCAAATTAATTTCCCTTTTATTTCCAATAAGGTTTCTTGTGGACATCCTGCTGAGTGCCTCCAGGAGTCTCAGCCCATGTGAGGGAAGCCTGGGCTGAGGGAAGCCTGGTGGTGGCAAACACAGACCTGGTCAGGGCGAGCTCTGAGCTGGCACTGACATCCCAGGGGGTGCAGACCAGGATTTATCAGCCTGGGTTTAGTGTCAGCCTGTCCCAGTGGGGATTTGCTGGGTTGGAAGCTGACAGCTTGGCTGGTCTTTGGAGGTAAATTGTTACAATCATGGAATGGTTTGGTTGGAAGGGACATTAAAGCCCATCCAGGCCCACACCTCCCACTGTCCCAGGCTGCTCCAAGCCCTGTCCAGCCTGGCCTTGGGCACTGCCAGGGATCCAGGGGCAGCCACAGCTGCTCTGGGCACCCTGTGCCAGGGCCTGCCCACCCTCACAGGGAACAATTCCTAATTCCCAACATCCCATCCATCCCTGCCCTCTGGCAGTGGGATCCATTCCCTGTGTCCTGTCCCTCCAGGCCCTTAGAAATTGTCTCTCTAGCACCTCTGCCCGAGGAAAGGCTGGGAGAGCTGGGATTGTTCAGCCTGGAGAAGAGAAGCTCTGGGGTGACCTCACTGCTACCAGTACCTTAAGGAGCCGACAGGAAAGATGGAGAAAGACTACAGGACAAAATAGGACTGAAAACTTCCCCCAGTCCTCAAATGAATTTGTTGCAGCTTAATTCTCCTAGAGTGTGAACTCTACTGAATGTATGATCCCTCTGCTACAGCTCTTTTATTTAAGAAATTGCTTTTCACAAGGGAATTCTCTTCACTTGTCAGTGACTGGGTGACACCAGGTGTGTGACAGTGACAGCACAGAACCTCTGGAGGGGACACTTGGCACTGGATGGAACAGGAGGTGCTGGAGCTGGGCAGGAAAGTGGGTTTGTACATGGAGTTCTGGCTCATTAGTTGCCACTCTGAGTTTATTTTGGTGGTTTGACTTCTGCAGTGAAAGATACACAAAAGGTGTGAGAGGAGCCTTCATCTCTGTGTCCTGATGAAAGTGTTCTTCATTCCTGGGAGAGTAAGTAGTAAAGGAAGCACATATTTATGTGGGAAGAGATCCAGTTCTTCTAGGACAGCTTTGACAAAATTGTCAGAGGGGATTTTTTCTGTCCATCCTGCCCACTGAAGATTTGTAGAGAGCTTGACTTTTCTGTCAGAGGGGTGTAGGCTCCTGCAAAGAATGAATAATGTTACTGATGGCCAGATCCACCTGCTAGATGCAGCAGCCTACCAATACTGTGGGGAAAAATAATTTGTTTTTAGACAGGATTAAAGGCAAGCAGTTTGTTCTTTTTCTTACAGCATAACAGCCAATTTACACTTTAAAGAGACCTTTGGAGAGAGGGAATTCCCCATCTGGAGGGAAGATGTGGTGTGTGGATTCAGGTTTGCTGCTGTAAAAACAAGCTGTAGAGGGTTCTAGATGATTTTTGCAGCTGAATCATTGAGCCAAGTGTTTTGAACTGGTTGAGGGAAGGCTGATCAGGAACAGTCCATAATGTTCTTACAAGATTTTCTCAAGGGCTTGCAATTAGAAAGAATTGTGTCATCACAGCCAAAGGGCAGCCTGGAGGTCAGCTCTGGTATGGGAAACCCCAGGCAGGTCTTTTAAAATAACAAGGGCAACTGAAAATGATGAAATCATAGGGGAAGACCAGCTTGTTACTCAGCATGGCTTCCCCAAAATCTGCTGTGCTGTATCAGCACAGAGATGTGGCCCTGAATCCCAAAAAGTGTGCAGTGTATTTAGACTAGAGGATGTCATATCCTTGAAAAGTTTAGATCCAAGCAGAGTTTTTTCCTACAGACATAAGCAGTTTACAAATACAGGACTTATCAGTTTGATTATTCACAGAAGTACAGGTGAATATTTGCCCCACAATTCCACATCTGATCCATTCACAGCAGGGCTCTGAGACGTGAGAAGGAAAATTCTGCCCTGAAGTGTTTGGAGGTTGGAGCGTCTGTGGCTGAGACAGCAGCAGATGTTTCTGTGTGGATCCCCACACAGTTTGGGAGCATGGTGTGGCCACTGCATTTGTCTCTGTCCTGGGTGACATTAAAGCAGCCATTCCTCCCTCCCCACAAGGCCAGGATGTGCCTCAGCCAGCAGAGCAGGACGAGCAGCATCTGGCATGCAGGACGTGGGATGTTCCAGAAGAGCAGCACAGGACACTTAGAGCAAACAAAAGGTTGGAACAATCAGGCTCCAGGCAGCTCGAAGAAGAGGAAGGGCTGAGGCTGAGGCTGAGGCTGAGGAAGCCCAGCCAGCACATGCTCTGAGCCCAGGCTCTGACGTTTCCCCGCAGCAATGTAAAACAAGAACTCTTGCACACTTCAGTCCCCCCAGCCCTGGGATGTTGTGCCGGGCTAAGTGTGACTTGACTTTGATGTTCTCCAGACAGGCCCCATATTTGTCCATGTTTACATATTTTGACAGGAAAGGAACAGCTCTGCTTCATATCCCCAGGGCTTCCTCACAGCAGATTTAAACCCTGCAGGGCAAATAGCAAACCCTGCAGGTCCTGCAGGAACCCAACTCACGGGCAGGGCTGCTGTGGGCAGGGAGCAGGAGTCACTGAGGCCTTTGGGACCATGGCCTCTCCTGCATGCAGGTGTTTGCAAAGCTCCCATTCCCTCCAAGCAGGGAGAGGAACGTGATGGAGAGGCTGGGCTGGGCCAGCCAGGGAGCTCAGAATGCCCGGGGAATGCTCCCCACAGGAGCTGGACATTGAGGAGTTATCCCAACACCCCGTGGCAGGGATCTGCTGGAATTCTGTGTACTCAGTAATGTCCTGCCTTTAAACCCCTGTGTGAATGTGGCACTGAACCCCAGGGCTGTGGAAAATGGGGCTTTATGGAGTGGATTCTTTCTTTCTGACACTGAACTTAGTTCTGATTTGATCCCTTGTGTATAAGAACTGGGATGAAGCACATTTTCTGAACAATCTTGGTCTAATTTTGTCTTCAATTCCACTGGTTTTACTCGTTACTTGTCTTACTACAGGCCCTGCTTTAATCTGTTGTGTTATGGGCAGAGGACCTGAAAAGTTGGAAGAAATAAAGGACAGATATCAGTGTATGAGGAAACTCAGGCATAAAGAATATTAAATTATTTTTCTGTGTCTTGGGGGTTATCAGGGCACTTATTGTAAGGCTGCCTTTCCACATCCTTCTGAACTTTGATCATATTTAATATATTCTGTTTTATTGATCTGTTTTGCCTTTTGATTTAACAAGGAAAAGCAACAAAGAAAGCACAAGTAAACCTGAAATGTATAAAATCTGTACACTGAAGACATAGCATGCCATCCTCTGAAGGACCTTTCATCTAAATCCTGAGGAACTGGATTACCACTACAGGGAATAACAAAGAAATACTTTTATCTGAAAGTCAAGGCAAGGCAAGGGATAGATACACATGAAAATGAGTGACCCCTTTTAGGGCAAAGATTTTTCTTGGAAAAGCAGCAGATTTGATTTAGGGAATTCCAGCACTACTATTTGTCTTTTTGAGAACTCGCTCTTTTCTTGATTTCTCTCCTTTTTTCCTCTCTGCATACTGTGAAACAGAAACATTGTGTCACACTTTCCACTGGAATCCAACAAGCTGAAATTTTATTTACATTCAGGATCAATGAGAGTAAATGCAACAAGCCAAAACCTTCATTAAATGGCAATTTCAGTGTCCAATGGGCAGAAACACAAAGAAGCAGCAACTGGAGTAGCTGCTGAAATTACATGACTCAATTTATATATATTTAATAGGTGTACTTAAAAAAAAAATCCAGTCCTATCAGTAATTAGAAATACGAGACAAAACTGAGAAGGGTAGAGCCTCGTTGTGTCTAAATAGATATTGTAAGAAAAATCCTGCAGCAGAGTCAGCAATGAGACCTCAGGTCTGTTTAATTTTCTGTGAGGAGGATGAAATGAGTGCAGATTCAGAGCCTTCCTCTTCCCATCCCAAAGTTCCCTTCCATTTATAAATAATCCAGGGGAAAAAAACCCAAAGCCCTGGGCCAGGAAGTTAATCCAGACCGTTTGAAAAAGCTGCAGGTGTGGCACTCAGAAGGGGTGACAGGCTGGGTGAGAACCCCCTGAATTCAGGAGGAGATTTCAAACCAAATCATGAGAAACCCTCAGTGACTGCACCAGACACAGCAGGTTCTGGAGCTGCCACAGCACACCAAGGACACACCTGGTGTGGTGAGGTCCTAAATGTCAAATATACACAAACCCTGATGTGCAGCTGAGGGAAACTGGCTGAACTCTCTTTGAGCACGGCTGAAGTGCCTTGCTTTATACTTCATGGAGATCTCTGCATTTTGGCAGGGCAATAGTTTAGGCTCTCTGACACACTTAAGTGTGGATGGGTGGATGGAACAAAGTATGATTTCATTCAGCCAGTTGTAAATATTTATGAACACAGCCATCATTGGTGGGGAATGCGCTGTTACTTGGCATTAATAATAATGGAAAGGGCAAACGTGGCTGAGGCTCGTGAGGCACATCTGGGGCCAGTGAAATTTATATACTTCCCCAGATTCCTGATCCCTCTTGAAGCTCTAGACAGCTGGGCAGCTTTGCAGTGATGCAGATGTTCCTTTCAGGCTGAGGATCATTCCTGTGTAGATAGAAGCGTACTGAAGAAAGACAGGAGGTGTTTGGGTTTGTTGAGGGCAGAAGTTTGATTTCAGTGATGTGTTTGTTCCCTGCTGGCTCTAATAATCCATAAGCTTGGTTCAGTCTTGTGCTTGTGGCCCCAGTGAGCCAAAGTGACAGCAGTGCAGCAGATTTCCTGATGTGGTGGTAGCTGAATGCGTCTGCAAGCTCAGGCTCTGACAGACATCATGAGTCATTAGGAAAAAGTAACTTTAACTTAAAAGATGGGAAAGGATTGTTAGGTTGGTTTTCCTCCTTTTGGAAAAGCTGAAATGGTTTTTTCCCAGATGTGTCCATTCCAAAGAAAGGTTCCTTCTGGTTCTGCCTTGCCCAGAAGCCACTCATTCCAGTGCAGCCTTGGAAGTGATGAAGGGCTTGGCTTGGCTGAGGATCCTGCTGGGTGCTGGGAGATCTGGCTGCTCCTGGCTCTGTCACAGACACCCTGTGCAGCCTTTTCTGTGTCACAGGGTGGGCACCAGGCAGAGGATTTTGGAAAGACAAGGAATAGATTTATACACAATTCATTGATTTTCAGGTACAACTTTCAAACTTAGCCCTGACTTATTGCAGGAAGGATTTTATGCTGTTTGCTACACCAGGAAGAACAAGATTTATATCCTACAATATTTATTCTTTCTCCTTTAGGAAATTTCCTCTACAAATATTTCCATCCTTCACTGCACAGCTCCAACACTTTGATATGTTTCTGCAGGAAAAAGCTGCCACAATAAGCTGAAGCAGATAAAGCCCAAATCAAACATCTTCCCTCACACAGCTCCAGCCTGGCACCTTTGGGGCCGGGTTTGTGGGCACAGCTCCATTTGTCAGGCTCTCCTGACTGTTACCCCTGCACTTCCAGACATGTTCAGCTCCTTCCCTCGGTGCCCCTTGGCTTCCAGAACTGATTCTTGCAATGAGAGCCCGGGAAGAATGTCACCCCCCAGCACCCTGCCACCTTTCCCACAGCCATCCTTCAGCTCCCAGCCTGTGCTGCAGCACCTTCCTGAGCAGCAGCTGATTCCTGGAAGTCTGGACTCACTGGATGGAGGGCTTGGCCAGAGCCTGGCCTGTGGAAGTTGGTGGTAAACATTCTCACGAAGGGCTCCTTGTCTGTCACAATAATTTGCTAATCTGTTTATAGCCGGGATTCCTACAAAATGAAATCAGTTCCCCACATAGCCTCTGCATCCAAATGTCTCCAAGAACTAGACATGATGCCTTTGATGAGATCACTTTGCTTGCTGCTGCTTGACCCCATGACATTGAGCAATATCCTGCCAGGATTTATCCTACTTTGGAGCTCACAAGGTGTAAGAATGATTAAATCCTGCATCCTGTTTCCTTACTGCAAGGGAGCCCTGAACTGAAGATGGCCCAAGATTGTCTGCCAGACACTGGTTTGCAGTAAATGCTGGTCAGACAGTGTAAACAGGAGCAAAGTCACATTTATCAATACATCTGAAATTTGAGTGAGTTAGAGAGTCATGGAAGGGGAACCACTGGGAGAGGAAGGGATTGAGAGCAGCTCTGGGAGAGGGACCTGGGGGTGCTGTGGGTGAGAGCTGGACCTGCCCCAGCCCTGAACCCCCTGCCCTGGGCTGAGCCCAGCGTGGACAGCAGGGGAGGGGGATTCTGCCCCTGTGCCCTGAGCTCAGGTGAGAGCCCACCTGCAGAGCTGCCCCAGCCCTGGGCCCAGCACAGGAAGGAGCTGGAGCTGCTGGAGAGATCCAGAGGAGGCACCAGGGGGATCCCAGGGATGGAGCAGCTCTGCTGGGAGGAAAGGCTGGGACAGCTGGGATTGTTCACCTGGAGAAGAAAACCTTCAGAGTACCTCAGTATGGCCTTGCAGGGCCTGAAGAGGCTACAGGAAAGATGGAGGGAGACAATTGACAAGGGTCTGGAGTGCCAGGACAAGGGGGAATGGCTTCAAACTGATAGAGAATAAGTTTGGATTAAATATTCTTAGAAAATTTCTGCTACTCTTGTTATTTATATTCTTCTCTCAGCTGATAAAAAGGGATGAGTTTTTAAAAAATCCATATTAATTAGCAGTCCCCAATTCAGCTGTCCCATTCATTTCTTTTGTACTTCAAGTGTGTTTGGAAGTGCTCAATAACTCGAGGAAAGTCACCCCAGCCAGGCAGGAACACTCATAGGAAGTGGAAAATCCCTGGAAGTCAGACAGGACTGCCCAGGGCAGAGCTGTCCTGCCTGCTCTGGCAGGGACCCACACAGAGCTTAAGGTGCAGCCTGAGCCCCTGGCAAAGGGGGAAGGCACAGCCCAAAAGTCACTCCCAGAAATATTTCACTTGCTGGGAGTCTCTGGTATTTGGCAAGTACCTTTAGCTTTTATTTTTCTCTTTTTATTTGAAAGAGCCAGACATTTCTATGGAGCCTTTGGGGATGTTTGTACTGCAGGTCAGTGCTGGGAGAGAACTTTAACCTTGGCTCAAGTGTAGAGAAATAAACTCCCCAGTTCTGTGGTGCTCAAAGAGGGCTTCAAACACTCCTGGGGTTCTGGAACACACCTGTGGTGTGAGGCAAATGTTAGTAAATAGTCTGCATAGAAACTTGATTTTCTGTGCCATCACACCCCTTCACATCCAGGCTAAAACCAGCTGGCATCAGTCACTCTCACAATTTTTAAATTGCATTTTGTCTGGACATCAAACCATGTTACATCTTTTAAAGGGAATAAAGAGGCTGCAGCTGATTGCAGGAGCTCTGTGTGATCATGGTACTTTATGAACACCTTTACAAGCTGTTTCTAACCTTTTCCCTGGATCCCAAATTCAGGCTGAACAAGGAAACAAATGGCTGGGGAGACAGAAGGTACCAAGGACCTGCTCCTCTACCTCTCCTTTCCCCTGCAGGCAGGAGGAATCAGAGGGGTTGGTCTGCACAAAGAGTGTAAAATGAATGAGGAAGGATGTTTCTCTGAGCAGATTTTGGCAGCAGGCTGGTGACAGCTGCACATCCTGGACAGGCTTGTGCAGGGCATGAGGGTCCAGGGATTGTTGGGAGAGCTGCTAGTCCTGAGGATGACAGAGGTGTTGAGCTGATATCTAAAACCTCCTTCCCTCCTTAACCCTGCTGGTCTGAATGGAGGCTTTTGCTCCTGGAAAACATTATTTCTGTGGATAATGGTGTCAGGATCTGGTGAGAGGGACAGTGAAGTCCTCTAATATGATATTGCATGATTATCCAGCTTTGGGAAGTCACACTAAGAGCCCAGTGGTTTCTAACGTGGTGGTGTGCACTCAGACTTGCATGACCTCGGGGGTGTCAGCTCATATCCTTTGCTCACTCTGTCTGCAGAATGAAAATTGTTGGTTTTTCCCAGCAAGAATTGACTTTAGGATGGGTCTGTGATCAGGAGCTTTCATCCCCAAAAGAATAAGTCATCTTCCTGTTGATACAGTTGTCAAAACCTGCGGTGCAATTTGCATCCAGCAAGGACAAGAAACGGTCCAGATCCTGCTCAGCCAGGCTCGGAGCAGAGCTGGGCTCCTGCTGTGCCCAGCCTGCTTCCCAAGCCAAACTGACAGGGGGCATCTGGGGAAAGCTCTGCAGAACGGGCCAGATTGCTGACATTTCTTAACCTGTGGAGCAATTTGAGAACCCCACACCCCCCGAGTGCTGAGGGTCCCCGAGCCACATTTTCAATGATCGCATTATTCACATTCCCGAGGTGAAAAAATACCCCAGCAAGGAATTATGTCTGGCCTTGTGTTTCCTCCTCCTGCACAGGAGGCTGCACCTCTGTGTTTCTGATGTCAAATTTGACCACATTGAGAAAGTTCCTGTCTCCAGGTGGAATTCAGTCTATTGACACAGTTGGCTTTTTACAGCGCGGTGAAACATTAACCACTTCCTCTCCTCCTCCCAAACTCTTGACCTGTCATTTAGGGGCAAAACTCATTTACACCAATCAAAACCTGAGTAATGACATGTTTTTTCAGTGAGGCTATTTTTGATTTACACCCCCTTAAGAGCAGAATTTGCTCTTGAGCGCTCTCCTTCCCCTCAGCCTCTTCCTGCCCAGTTAAAACATTGGAGTTATTGTAGCTCCCACATGAAATCCCAGCAACCTGGAGGTCAGGCAGTCCTAGACCATTGTGGTAAATATATCAACTCACCCTGAAATAGATCTGCCTTTCATCAGATTCTTCTTTAATGAGGTAAGAGATTTAATTTCACGGTTAAAAAAGTAAAATGAAATAAAGGACATGTGATACATGAGCAACTCCATTAGACCCCGCAAGGAAATGGGAATTGCCAGACCAGGTCTAGACAGCAGCACAGGCAGCGTCTCTGAAATGGTTAATTATGGAACAAATAGCTCACTTTGAGTGCTACCTTGAGAGAGCTCCCTCAGTCCAGGGTCTGGAGAGAAAATTCCCCTTGTAGTAAGTGCATCCTATTCATTCTCACCTTGGCAGACTGCACTTTATAAAAACCAAGGTGACAGGACTGAAACCAGAAAGTTTTGTTGGTTTTTTCTGGGTTTTTATTTTTGTTTATTTTTTTTTATTTTCTTTAATGTTCTTTTTTTCTTTTTTTTTTTTTTTAATACGTAGTACAGAAAGTATTAATTTCCTGGATTGCTCTTAGAAGAGGAATCCTGAAAGACTCCTGTTGTTCCTCTCAATATTGCTCTTACACCAACTGCATCCCTTGCAGCCAGCTTCTGGACAGGACATGAGTTAAGCTGGAAAACCCAGAACGTTCTGTATGTTCCCTGCTCCCATTACTGGGCTGTTTGCTTTTGTCTGTCAGTCAATGCAAAGAATGTAAAATAATTTTTTCCTCTTCTACTGTGGTTTATTTTATTCGTCTGTACCACAGCACTGGAACAGGCACAGGTGCCAAGAGACACTTCCAAGATTTTATTTTAACAACTTCCTCAAGTGTCCATTAGCCTACAGATGCAAATTGCTTCACTGAGGCACTGCTTGTTACTCTACCTGTACTTATTAAATCCAATTTCTGGATCTGAGACCCCCTGAATCCAAGTTTCTGCTGTCTGAGCCAGCTGCTGAAAGGAGTAAATTCTATTACGCTATCCTTTCTCAATTGTAATGTCTTTAAACATAACAGCTCACAACTGAGAGCCCTTGGGAATAAAAAAGGCATATTTTTCCCAATTCCTTGTCTGGCTGCCTCCTCGAGGAGCTCCTTCCCTTAATGTTTTCCAGAGCTGTAGGACTGTGGCACCTCCACTAAACAGGACATGGGCTTGTGTTGCCCCATATCTCAGGGGTCACCAATTGTTGCTGTTGCAGTCCCATTGGGGTTAATCAAGACTCTTGACTCCAATATCAGAAGGCTGATATTATTTGTTAAAATAACTCCATAGTTCAGAAGGATTTGGGGTATTTCTGCCCAGGTACAGAGCTGGCATCTTGCTTCTTCCAGCTCCATACCGGAAGTGCAAGAATGCCAGAAAATGTTTACAAAGTCAGAGAGAGCAATTCTTTATATCACAGGTTGAGAAAAGAAAACCACATCTCCCATATCAGGAGACAGAGCAAAGGAATGCATTTTGTCCTTGAAACACACACACACAAAGATTTGAAATCTGCAGAGAAAAAAGAGCTTTCCCATGGAAGAAAAAACTCAGCAAGTTTGCATGCAAGAAACTAATAAAATGTCCAGTGACAGGCTTGCTTATACCTGCTCACACTCTTGACTCATTAAAAACCTTCCTTCCACCTCCTAAATGGGGGTGTTGGAGTGAGCAACGCTGCACTCACACTGCTGGCTCTGTGCTAGGGGCAGAGTGGGTGCAGCAAGGGTTAATCTGTGCTGGGGCAGAGTGGGTGCAGCAAGGGTTAATCTGTACTGGGGCAGAGTGGGTGCAGCAAGGGTTAATCTGTGCTGGGGCAGTGGGTGCAGCAAGGGTTAATCTGTGCTGGGGCAGTGGGTGCAGCAAGGGTTAATCTGTGCTGGGGCAGTGGGTGCAGCAAGGGTTAATCTGTGCTGGGGCAGTGGGTGCAGCAAGGGTTAATCTGTGCTGGGGCAGTGGGTGCAGCAAGGGTTAATCTGTGCTGGGGCAGTGGGTGCAGCAAGGGTTAATCTGTGCTGGGGCAGTGGGTGCAGCAAGGGTTAATCTGTGCTGGGGCAGTGGGTGCAGCAAGGGTTAATCTGTGCTGGGGCAGTGGGTGCAGCAAGGGTTAATCTGTGCTGGGGCAGTGGGTGCAGCAAGGGTTAATCTGTGCTGGGGCAGTGGGTGCAGCAAGGGTTAATCTGTGCTGGGGCAGTGGGTGCAGCAAGGGTTAATCTGTGCTGGGGCAGTGGGTGCAGCAAGGGTTAATCTGTGCTGGGGCAGTGGGTGCAGCAAGGGTTAATCTGTGCTGGGGCAGTGGGTGCAGCAAGGGTTAATCTGTGCTGGGGCAGTGGGTGCAGCAAGGGTTAATCTGTGCTGGGGCAGTGGGTGCAGCAAGGGTTAATCTGTGCTGGGGCAGTGGGTGCAGCAAGGGTTAATCTGTGCTGGGGCAGTGGGTGCAGCAAGGGTTAATCTGCGCTAGGGGCAGTGGGTGCAGCAAGGGTTAATCTGTGCTAGGGACAGAGTGGGTGCAGCAAGGGTTAATCTGGCCCGAGCCCTGCAGAGGTGGGAGCAGGGATGGGATCATGGGGAGCAGGCAGGGCAGATCCCCCCTGGCTCCGGGGGATCCTTCCTGTGCTGCCCCAGCTGAGGGAGAGCAGGGACTGGGCAGGTCCTGTGGTCACTCAGGGGCTGAGCATCCCCTGCTTCAGAGGAAAAGTTATCCCATTGTGGCTGCTCCCAAGGATCTGAGATGCTCCAGCTCACTTCCTTATCACGTCCAGACTTCAGAGGTGGCTCCTGGAGAGGAGGACAATGCCTTTCCTTGAGAGAGGAAGCTCCCAACCCCACCTGGCAGTTTTCTGAGCACACAATGTCATTGTAGCTGCCAAAGGTTTTCCTCCTGGCTTGCCTTGGGATGGGCAGGCAAGGGAACACCTGTGGATAATTGGGAGCAGGGATTTATTTGTCTGCAGGTAATTGGGCCAGGCAGGAGCTCCTCTGCAGAGCCCACACCATCTCCAACATCCCAGCCAGCCCAGTTGGGGTCGGGATGAATTTTTCACACCTGTTTCTCCAAATTCAATCATAATAAAAAATTCCATGCAGGCTCAAAGAAGGCGACATTCCAGTAACATTTTGCTTTTACTGACTGAAATTTCCCGTAAGATGGGCCTCTGGCTATAGTGTGGAAAATGTGTCCTCACATTTCCCCCACCCCCAGCCTGGGCAGACCTACAGAGACTCTGCTCGGGCCCTGTCCCTGCCAGGGCTGCTCCCTCAGGTCACAGCCACCAGTGTCCCCAGTCAGAGCCACCAGTGTCCCCAGCAGCACTGGGAGTGGGGACCCTTTCCAAGGGATGCTTCCAAACCCTGTGTCACTGCATTACACAGCAAACTGGGAACAGACTGCTCATCTAGAGAGAACGGGGGAGGAAAAATGAAAATAAAATAAAAACAGAAGTCATAATACTATCAGAGAAATATGTGTGAAGTCCCCAAGTGCTCCTGAGCCTTGGCCAAAAGCCAATTTGAAATCCCAGGCTCCTGAATTCCAAGTTTCCCACCTCACTGCTCTTTTTTTTTTTCTTTTTTCTTTTTTCTTTTTTCTTTTTTCTTTTTTCTTTTTTCTTTTNAAATTTTTTTTTTTTTTTTTTTTTTTTTTTTTTTTTTTTTTGGTAGTTTATTTTTATTTAGCAACACATAATGAGATACAAACTTTTCTGTTGCCATGCTGAGGTTGTGGAAAACTACAGTAGGAGGCCATGGGCTGAATTTGGCTATAATTGTCTGGAATTCATGACAGGGGAGTATCTTTTGTTGGCTTTACAAAATGGAATCACTTCCTAACTGTAATGAGCAATCTTGGACTGGATCATTTTGGGATAGTAAAGCCCTGGCTGTGACACGAGGGCTTCTAAAGCTCCTTGCACAACGGGCTCTGTAAAAAGCTTTTAGGAGACAAATAAAATATTTGGAATTCAATACCTATGGAGGTTCTGACTTCTGTCTGTTCTCCAGACATCAGTCTCAGCCTTGTGGGAGGCACTGCCTTTGCCAGAATAAATGCAGTTTAAAACAACTGCAGTACTAAAACCCTCATATGCAGACATTTGTCCTAAAAATGATGTTGGATGAAAAAACTTAACTGCACTCTCACAAATCAGGGCTGTTCTGGAGAGGAAAAATTAAATTAGAGATCTTCTTTACAGCAGCAGGAACCTTTTTTTTTTTTTCTGGTTAAATAAATTTTCTGGGCTAAATAGATGAATGGGGATAAAATCCAGCATCATAAAGTCACCCCAGGACAGATCCACATTTTAGTTTCATGCTTACCATTTGTTCAGGACAAAAAAACCCCTTTATTTTACCCCTTTACAACAACAAGACTTTTCTGCTCTGTCTTGGTCATTTTGGAAACAAATATATTGTTAAATTATCTATACTGATGTGCAGTAACAGCAGGGAAATTTAGAAAAGGAAATGTCAGCAGCTCTTTTGTGACAGAACTCGTGCATTCAGTAAACTTCAGTGCTGTAAATGAAGTTTAGGAGGAGTATTTGTACAACACTACCATACCACTGGCACTCAAACAAAATGGGGATAAAAGGATTGTGTTCAGAATAAAAACAGCTTACATGATGTCTATTGTTGCACTGTCATAAAATCAACCTTGTTTTAATGTGCAGTGATTTGGATTATTCTCTCCTGGTTTATTTGCTGGCTCTGAAACAAAGATAAACTTAAATCTGGGCTGAGGAAGGTGGTTATGGGCAAGGAAGAAAGTTTAAACTAAATTTGCTCTTGTGCTGTCGATGTTGAGAGCCCCAGATTAGTGAGGAGGTCACAGGGTGCTGCTGGGGTTTGGAGAATGCAGGGAAGGCGGTTGGTGTAAGGAGAAGCCAATCAAGCCTTATCCTGCTTTAGTCTGGTGAATATTTTCCTTTTTCTGTGCTATTGATGGACTCTGCTTTCAGTCTGAGCTGGATGTGAAAAACAAAAGGATTGTTCTGGGCTCCGTTACAAACTTCCTTTTTTTTTTTTTCCTCAATTCATGACAAATTCATGACAAATTCTCTGTCTCGTTATTCTTTTTTTTTTTCTTCCCCCTCCAAATTCTTGCTAGGTTAGATTTCCAAAGGCCCAGCAGTGACGTCAGCAGTGAGCTCACGCATCTGAAGAAGTCTGGGATTACAGCTGCGTTTAATAAAACCTGAGTTAGCTACAGAGAATGTAAGTAAGCTAAAGCCCATCTGCTTTGAGGTTTCCCTTTGGTCCCAGAAGAAGCCAAATTCAGGATATGAGCAGAGGTGTCCAGGCTCCTTCCGGAAATGCTGGGGGAAAAGGCAAGGAAAGGAGGAAAAAAGGGAAAAAGGGAAAAAGGGCTCCCTCTGCTCCTCTGCTCTGGTTTGGTGAGGTCAGAGGTGACCTCAGACAGAGAGGGAGAGCAGAAGGAGCTCCAGCTCCCCTCACTGCCAGGGAAACGGGCTCAGAGCTCTGGTAACACACAGCAGCTCCTCTGCCTCTGCTGATCCCACAGAAATCCCATTTATCAGAAATCCCAGATAAATGGGGCAGCAGCAGGGTCTGGGCTGTGCTCCTCTCCCCCACACCTGGAGGTGAGCAGCTCCTCAGCCCCCACAGCTCTGTGATCATGAGCTGCTCTTGCCAGTGTTTGACAATTTGGATGTGATATTCCAGATGGGCAGGGGGAAATTCGGATTAAAAACAGAGAGAGAGAGAGAGAGAGAAACTACTTCGAACTTTCCACTCAAAATCAAGATTAAGCTGGGAAATCCAGCGGAAATTCCCACAAGTCTGCTTTTCCCTGACCATGTTTTTTGTTGTGTTATCAAGCAGTCAGGAAATAATCAGGAAAATTGAGCCATAAAATCTTCCCTGTTAGTAATTGAGGAAGCAAAAATTATGTTTTAATTATACACATCTATTGTTCCAACCAGGCCCCTGCTCCTGGGATTTTGCTCTTGAACATGAGGTTCTACACCCAAAGTTGAGTCCCTCCTTGGAAAATGAGACTCCGGTTCCAAGTTTCACACAGAACTCCCGTGCCAGTGCTGTGCTCACACAGCTCTGCTGGCTCCTCCTCTCTGCTCTTTCTGGGACCCCTTCCCTTTCTGCTGCCTGCAGAGAAGTGCAGAGCAAACGCTCAGTTCTCCATCAGCCCCATTCCTGACCTCCCTGATGGCTTTATCTGCTGCATGGGGAGGTTAAATATCCCCTTTTTTCCCTGATCTATGACCATGATTTAATACTTCAAAATAATTTTAGGATATGCTTTGAAGATCAGAGACTTCAGTGTCTAAGGCCAACAGGTTTTTAGTTATTTAGGGATTTTTCTTGTCTTCCAACCACACCTAGAGATTTTCAGCACTTGCACAGACAGCTTTCTTCTGGGAGAGATTTTTCTTTTTACTCAAAGGACAGACAGACAGACAGACAGGTCCCTTCTGCTCTTATTGGAGTGAATGGAACAGAAACCATGGGATCCCAGATTGGTTTGGGCTGGAAGGGACCAGGCTGGTGGAGCTCTGGTCGGGTGGAAGGCAGGGAGGTGGAAGGAAATGAGCTGGAAGGTCCCTCCCAACCCAAACCACTCCGGGATTCTGGGATTTCCATCACATTTTCTGTCAAATGGATGCTCAGGTGTGCTCATATCTGTTTGTGCTGTAGAACATCCACTCTTTGGCCTTCACTAGCAGCAGGAATCCTCTTCCCTGTGGGGCACATGCTGGTTTCCATCATATTGGAACATGTTTCCTCTGGAATGTATAAGAGCTACAGATTTTTGCCTTGCTGTTTTCCTTACTTAAGCTTCAGTAGGGAAACTGTGCCTGCAAGACATTTTGGGATATATTTAACATGATTAGCTGCAATTTTGACACCAACAGTCTTAAAAACATGATTGCAGTAAAGTGCATGTAGATATTTTGGGATGTGTAGAGGCACTTGAGCATTTTTATGAACCCAAGCACAAACTGCTGTGGCACAGGATAAAACCTTCTCAGCAGGTGAGTTGTTTTCCCTGTGCCATCTCCGGATTAAACACTCAGGAGTGATGTTAAGGAGCTGATAAAGCTTTACACCAGCCCACAGAGCGAGTTTCACTTTCTCCCTCAGCCCTCAGGAATTTGATGCTCTCTTCCCTGTCAGTTTTCATACCTTGGTGCACAGCCAAAGCCATATTCTGCCTCATAAACTTCTAATAATCTACTGCAAATATGATAAAAGCCAAAGAAGTCGCTCTGTCTCACCGAGTCTGACACCAGCAGTTTGCATGGAAAATATTTATGTACGGGCATAGTCGTCATTGTCTATTTATTCTTCTTATTTTGATTTTCCTCGAGGGAGTTTTGCCCAGAGATTATCTTTGTAAATGTTTGTGGTATCACTAACAACACATTTTTATGTCTGGTGATTAGCACTGTGCTGATGCCTCTCTTGCAAAGGACTTTTATTTTATGGATCAGGGAAAGAGAGGATCGAGGTCAGATGGCACCCAGGTCCCACTCTCAGGTGTCCCACAGCTTTGGGACACTGATGTGACCAGAGAGCTGGAAATAACTTCATTAAACACCAATATTTGCTCAATTGCTGCTTGTTTGTCATGAAGTCTGTGGCCCTACCAGGCTGGCAATCCCAGCCAGGGCATTCTCAGCTCCTTGGAGGGGCTGAGGGAGGTCTGCCACAGCCCCCATGGATCTGCTCCCCAGCAGCTGCTTCCTATTTCTTCATCCAGGGAACAAATGCAGCCCTTGGGAAACGCCCTGATACAAACAATAAAGACAAATAAGATAGGACATTTCCTTCTCCTTTTTGGAGATCATCTCTTAAAAATTCCAAAATTGTCGAGTGTTTTTTCTTTGCGGTTTTTTTTTTAGTGTTTGGTTTGATATTTAATATATCAGTGAACATTATGGGGCCCTGCCTTTACAGTTTTTTACTTCTGCAGCAGTTGTAAACTTGCACCTTCAGTCTCTGCATTTTATTTAGCTCAGACTCCCCCAGGGTTAAGAATGAACTTCTGCATTCTCTGATCCCAAGCCTGTGGGCACCTTCTGACATGGGTTGCAATTGTCAGGATCAATCCCTCCCCAAATTAATGCTGTCTTCAGCGTGGTACTATGACCACTACTCATAGTATTTGGGAAAGCTTTACCAATATATAATATATAAATTTTAATTATATGAATGAGTGTTTTCACTGGAAAAGTGGCAAAAAGTCTGCAGTGTTTAGCAGCCCTTCTGAGTCATCACATCAGGGAAGGAGAATATTAATGTAGAAATAACGTGAATTATGGTAAATAGATATTTAAAGCAGTAATTGAGGTGTTTTCTGGGGAAGTAGCCTGAATGTCTTGTTTAATTGTGTTCAGTGGTTGTAAGGAAATGCTCCCATAAAAATCAGTTTGTTTGCAAATAATTGTCAAAGAAGAAGCAGCAAATGGTTTTCTGCAAATTCCTGGGAAATCAAAAGAAAAGCAGCAGATAAAGTGGTAATCCAAGAGCCAGAGTTTTAGCAAGATTGCTGGAATATTGCTCAATATGAACCATAATAACTGAGCTGTATTTGGCTACACTTGTAAAGGAATGAAGGCAATGCAGGTGGAAAGACAAAAACATTTTGATCTTGGTTCTGTGCCAGGGAAATCTTGTGAATGTGTCTGGAAAGACAGAAAATTTAGGGAAAAGATACTCAGTGAGAAAGGATTGAAGAAATTGGCATAAAAGAAAAAAAAAAATCAATCTTATGAATGGAGCACAGAAAGGATCTTAAAGTCTCCTTAAGGATCAACCCTGTGATATCAGACCCTCTCATTAAATCTTGATTTTTCCTCTTCCTCTTGCAATTAAAGGAGTTGTTTTCAGCAGGATGGTTTCTTTGGGATTCAGCTGGGGCTGTTCTCAGGCTCCTGGCCTGGCTGTGCTCTGTCCTGCTCTGTGCTCACCTTCCCAGAGCTCCAGGAGTGTTCGGACTTCTCTCCAGGGATGGACAGGGTGGGGTTGTTGGGGTGTCTGGGCAGGGACAGGGGCTGGGCTGGCTGATCCTGGGGGTCCCTCCAGCTCAGGATATTCTGTGATTGTGTGATTCTATTCTAACATGAGTTTTCTCTGATAAATACATTTCCTTCCAGCCACAAGCACTGAATGCCCCCAAAATTGTCCAAATCTTGTCATTTGTGCTTCAAATGTGCATTCCAGTGGCTCACTACATTCCCATCTGTGTGCTCCTGAAATTTGCTGCACTCTGTGCATGGCAAAAGATTCTCAGGCTCCACTAAGGGTGCTGTTAATTCACATTCAGGGGAGCTTTCACTCTCAGATATGCTGCTACAAAGCAGATTATTCCTAGGGCTGGGTAAACCAGCACAGGTATTAAATTGGAACTAAATCTAATTACCTGTGTTGTAACAATTTTGTCCCAAGGTAATAATGAGGAGGTTTTTTGCATTTCACTAATATTTTCCCTAACCATTAGTTGGTCTCTTTTGGGCTTCCATAAATATCAATCTGTTCCTAGATTTGTTTATAATTTATGACTTTCCATACATCTTTGAATTTCATCCCTAACACTGACCTGCGAGCACATAAAACCACAGCAACAAACTCCAGCACATTCAGCTTGGTGTTCATTTAATTTCTCCCTGTTCCTTTCATTTAAAAAGAAATCAATTTCTATCCACATTCATCTAATGAAAGAGGGCACCGCAGGGCACAGAATCCAGTGCTGGTACTGCTCGTTACAGATCACAACCTGGAGCTAACTTTCTGATTAAAATACATTTTCCCTGTTCTTTCATGTTATCATTTGTTTCTGACTCAGTCGATGGTTCAAAGTTTGCCACAGACTGTGATTCAGCATGGACGAGCCCAAAAAAGATAAAACAAGAACAAGCCTGAACTCTTACCTGGAACTTATCTCCCGTGGCTTTTTTTTTTTTTTTTTTTTAAGTCAGGTAAGTGGGTGGTGAATTATTGGAAAAAAATTAGTTTAACTTTTGATTCAGCAGCTGTTGGTGGAAAAAAATGGCATTAGCAAATGCTCCCAAAATAAATCCCACAAGTTGTTTCCCACAGTTTGATTTTATCTTGTGTAGGCTCGTGTGCATGGACAGGGAAATAAAGTGGTTTGTAAATGTTTGTGAAAGAACTACTGCAGTAAGAGCCAGGGGATGGTTCATTGTGTGGAGAACTGTCATTTCCTGAGTCCCATTCTGATTTTATTGGAAAAATTGTGTTACATCTCCCAGACAGATTTTGGTTTTGAGTACAAATCATCCTTAAATCTCTGAGCTGGAGGGGACACACAAGGATTGAGCCCAACTCTGAAATGAAGGATCAAACAACCTCAAGGTTATTTCACACCCTGAACTGGGGCAGAGCTGGCCCAGGCTGGCTGCAGGACCAGCTGGTTCTGAGAATTACACACAAAAATTGGAGACCTGCTCACGACTGCATTCAACAACCCCTCTGCCTTTGAGGTTGGTGGAGATGCCCAGAACAAGATGTTCTTCTAAGAAATCAGCGCTCAAGGAGGGTCCAACGCCTTTAGCAGTAATTAAATAACATTTCTGACCCTCTTTCCAGCACAGGCTCATTTCTTCTCTGAGGGCATGACTGTTATAAAACACAGCATTTCACAAAATTATTGCAGAAATTGGAAATGGGTGTTCATGTTTGGAAAAGACTAAAACTTGCACTGTGTGATGGGGAAGGGAGCTTGGGGTGAGCTCAGTGCTATAATCAGATATAAGAGGAGGCACACAGGGGGTCAGTGTTATACAGGAAAGCCACAGCAGGGAAAATTTAAGTAGTTCATTGGGCAAAAGAGCTCTGCATTTTATGGTCTCCTAAAATAGTCAGAATTTCAGAGTTGGGGATTCTCCCATCCTTTTCTAAATGTGTAGGATTGGTAGTGCTGTGGAGGAGCAAAAAGGAAAAAGATCCTGAACCACACAATCATGAAATTTCCTTAGCTGGAAGGGACCCACCAGGATGAGCCAGCCCAGCCCCTGTCCCTGCCCAGACACCTCAACAACCCCACCCTGTCCATCCCTGGCAGCGCTGCCCAAACGCTCCTGGAGCTCTGGCAGCCTCGGGGCCGTGCCCATTCCCTGGGGAGCCTGGGCAGTGCCAGCACCCTCTGGGGGAAGAACCTTGCCCTGATCTCCAGCCTGAGCCTGCCCTGGCCCAGCTCCAGCCCTTCCCTCATAGTGATGTGTCCGTGGGCCCAGGGAAAGGCCAGCTGGGAGGAGATGTGTTCAGAGAGGAATATGACCCGAAATTCCCAGGCAATCCGAATTTATCCTTCTGAGCATCTTTGCTCCTGAGGAAAATCCCACGAGCAGAGCTTGGCGTTTCCATGGCCCTCAGAGATGCTTGGGTAAGTCTTGCTTTCCAAACCATCCAACAGAAGAGTGATTTCATCTTTTATCCTGGAAGACAGACCTGGAAGTTCAAGAGTAACTTTCCTCTTTGCTTGTCTGCCTCCACGTCCCCAGCCACAGAACCAAGGGAAGCAGAAACGCAGAGCACAGCGGGCTGCGGTGCAGGCAGGGACAGCCAGGATTTTAGCGTCAGGAGGAGGGAAATCCGTGCTAATGAGAATCCTTCAACTGTGATCTTCTCTCGTTTGCCACAAGCCTCGGGTTCAAGGGTACTCAGAGACAACAAAGAGCCCTGGAAAGGTCCCAGCTGAGCGCTCTGTGTGTCACCGAGAGCTCCGGGCTGGGAAGCCTGAGCCTCACACAAGTGCTTGGGTTATCTGTACACGCAGCCAGCCACGTAATCTCTTTTTATCTGATCTGAGAAGAAAGGGAATCCCTCCTGTGTTGTCCTCTTTGGGCTTTTATCTCTCCTATTTTAGTTTGTTTTTTTTTTTTTTTTTACAAAGACTCAGGCTGTGCTCACTTTTCTCGTGAATTCCCCACTCTCCTGCCCGCGGCTCTTCAGAGCAGGAGGGCAAAAGGATGCAAAAGAGCTCGCAGGCTTGAAAATAAGAGAATATGCCAGACCCTCTATTTGTATAAATCTGAATTTCGCAGTTGATTCCAGTGGAGTGGGGTCTATTTACACCGACATCAAACCCATGAGTTCCTGTAGGAGTCCCTAGAATCTAAACCCTGCTTGTGATTCCCCTGATTTCACGAAAGCTTGCTACTATTTCACAACGTTAAAATAACGGGGGTGAGGGGATTAAAACTCCTGATAATGCACTCCGCTGATGCTGTAGGGAAAATATTCTGCTTTCTGAGTCATTTGCCCTGAGCTGACTTTTTTTTCGAATGGTTCAGGGGGTTTCCTTCTTTAGCCATAAATCGCATACAAATTCTTTGTGTGTGTGTGCCCGTGGATGACAGCGCGGGTGTGTGAGTGTGTGCGCTCCTTTCAGAAGCCACGCCAGAGAGGCTGTTCCTTTAAAGCAAAACTGAAAAAAAAAAAAAAAATGCCTTCAGGCGTCCTATTACAGCGGAACGAGCCAAGGATCAGGATTTGCAGCTCAGCTATATAAACGCAGCCGAATCTGGCTGCTCGGAGCACTTTGCCTTGCTGTCAAAGCTTGCGCTCGCACACGGCACCAGGCGCCGCAACTTCGCCGAGTTTTGACAGGACGGCAACAAAGTCCGGAGCGCCGAGCAGGCTTTGAACACCCTATTTATTTCATGAGGATGCTCACAGCGGGATCTAAGCTCGCTCACAGGCTCTGAGGTAAGTGCTGCCTCCCGGAATTAAAAGTCGGGAGCTCCTCTGGCACACAGGTTTGCAGTGATCCCGGCTGTCAGGTGAATGGGCAGGATGCTGCTGGGGAATAATGCGGGATTGCAGCACTCCTGCCTCCAAGTGTGCCTGCATTGTGCGGTGCAATAATGTCAGAAGTGTCTCGGTGACATCCGTCCGAGCCAAGGAATGAATGGAGCAGGAGCTGCCTGGGTGCTGCACATCCTCACAAGTACACACGGATTGACAGGCAGGGTAGGAAAGCAGATTTGGGATTTCCTCTTGGCTCCTGGAGTGCTGTAAATGTTTCCCCCATCTTCACCTCGCGAACCAGACTAAATCCACTAGCAGGTTTAACCCTCCCAAGCAACTCTTCCTGTGCTCCTGTCTGTGACCTGATGAGAGCCGGGCCCTCCCCGCTGGCCATTTGCTGTCCCCACACTTTTTTTTTTTTTTTTTTTTTTTTTTTTTTTTTTTTCACCGAAGCCTTTGTCACCTTCCTCCCCACCCCCACTGGGCTCCAGTTTCTTTTAAAAGTCCGGTAATATTAGCCTGCAGTGGGGAGCAAAGCACAAAGGAAGATTCAACTGGTATCTTATTACCAGTGCTTTGCTGGGTGGGTTCTGGGAACGGGAGGGTGAAATTCTCCATCCTCATGGAAAAACAGAGGCACTTGCTCCATGTCTCAGCTCCTGCTCCCTGGTGCACTGAGATTTTCTGCATGACTGTGTCTGCACTTAGAAGTGAGGCTCAAATTGGCTTAAAAAGGAGAAGCTGGCTGGGAGAAGGTGAACACACTTAGATTCGTTTAGGAGCTAAATTCACTCACTCAAGACTTTGTGTTACATCACCTTTGCAGAGTTTTCCCTGCCTGATTTTCTGTCTGGCTACCGGGACAGAGAGTTTTTGGCAGTTAATCTAAACTTCTGAAAAGTCTGTCTCATACTATGGAAAGGAATGTGTGGGTTGAAATGATGGTGATGTGTTGCACAGTGGAGATATAAAATTAAAAAGCACAATAAAAACATCTATAAAAGTTTTTTTCTTTATGAAAAAAACCCAGAAAACAATGAGGTGGATGCCATTCTATGGCCTGGGTAAAAGCCTTGCTGTCCAGCTGTTGGTTTTTTCTCCTGGTTTAATTTTTAAAGACCATATTAAATATTGCGAATTAGTTTTCCACACTTTCTGATTATTGTTACACGTGGGGATTGTTTTATTGTCCTGTGTTTGTGCATTTGCCTTTTAAAGCTGTGAAATCATGGGATGGTTTGGGTTGGATGGGGCCTTGGAGATCATCCAGGTCCAACCATGGGCAGGGACACCTTCCACTAGACCAGGCTGCTCAGTTTAGGGGTGCTGGAGTCCAAAAATGAGGTGGACAATGGGGATTAGGGACCATCCTTTGAATCCTAGGGAAACTTGCAGAAATGTGATGTCTTTGGGTTGTTGGGAACGCAAGGGCAAATTGAATCTGAAGAAGTTTGAGCAGATGAAAGTGTTTGGCCAGGAGAAGATAACTGGTCTGCCTGCAGCTCAGCTTCCCCTGCAGGGAATTTGGGAAGCAGCTGGAAGAGCTGTCAGGGTGTTCCCAGGGCAGGTGCTGCCCTGTGCTCAGGGAAGGGTTTGCACCTGAACTGAGCAGAGAGATGGGACAGGAGTCACAAGGACTGTGCCTCCCACCCCTGACCCAGTCACAGTCACTCTCCCAAATACCAAATTGGCATTCACTTCCCAGATTTTTTGCTCATTAATTTTGTCCTCTGGCTCCTTTCAGCCCAGAGAAATTGCTCTGCAAGTCCCAGCCCTTAATCCTGTCACTACAGTCACTTTATCAGTGTTTCCAGAGCTGTGGAAGAGCCAAAGGATCTGCTGCAAAGCCCCAAAGGATCCAAAGCAGCCCCAAAGCTGCCAAAGGATCTGCTGCAGATGACAGTGTCAGGTCTTATCTGGAGAGAAAGCAGAAATTCTGCTAAAGAAATCCCTTCCAGGTACATGGTGGTCATGAGCACGTGGAAAAGACAAACAACCAGACCCAAACCTCCTGTTGAAATAGTGATGCTTAATGATGTTAGAACTTACTGGGAAAATCCCAATACACAGGCTAAAATGGGCTCCACAAATTCTGAGTAACTGTTAGCTGGAGACTTTTTGAAAGCCATTCTCTTTTATTATCCCAGCTCTTTAAAACTGGATCATTCTCCTCAGTATTCACTCAAACTTAACTATCATGTTGCTATAACATCATTTCTAAAGGTGGTTGATGTTCAGCTTATTTTTCACAGTAGTGCTTTTTATAAAACATCTAAAAAAAGCCAAAGAGTATTCACGGGTGAAGATGTTCTGACTTGCTATTAAGAGACTGTCAAAGTCTGTTCTTGAGCATTGTCTCAGTTTTTGATAAGAAAATGAGATTAAATGGCAGGGTCTGTGCTTTTTGGGACTCTCATCCTTCTCGAGAGTCAGGCAGAACTAAAAAGCAGAAGTGTCTGTGAAACAGTGATGCTGCTTTGGAGCCAGAGCTTTAACCCTTTCATCCCTCCTGCCAAAACCATTTGGAAAGCCAGCCTGGCCAGTTCTGTGCTGTTTTCCTGGTACAGCACCACAGTGCCCCTGCCCACCCAGCCTTGTAGGATGTGTCCAGAGGTTAAAGTGGTGCTGATGGCATTTAATTGTCCTGGGTTGGACAATGGGGGTCTGGTGGAAGTGGATGTAAGGGAGAAAGAGTTTCCATCCAGTCCTTGGAGAGCCCTGGGACCCCTGGAGGAATATTACCTTTGGAAGGAAGATGAATGCAGAGGGTGGTGTCTGCTTCACTATCAGTGACACATTTACCTGTCCTGCCTCTGTGCCCTGAGAAATCCAGAGTGCTTAAATAATTACTCTCATTTGAAGCCTGTGACTTGATAAATTCCTCCTTGGCCTTGTGCCATCACAGTCTGCTAAGCTGAAGGGCCACTGACAGTTTTGAGGTCTAGTGGCTCATAAAACTCCAGGCTTAGGAGTGGATGATTTACATCCCTGGCAAGTTTGAAATCTCAGCTTTCCAATAATAAAAGGAATTTGTTTTGAACTGTGTCAGCTTGATATACAGGGCTTTGAAACTGGGCTCTGATTTACCAATGTGTGCTTTCTCAGACCTAATTACTGGTGTGAGTTTAGCACACCCTGCTCAAAGACTGAGCTCTGATCTAACCCTGTGGTTATAAACTGCAGATGTCTGAAACTACTGTAAAATGTAATAGCTGCCCTTAGTGGTTTTAAGGAAGCTGCTGATGTCATATTGCAGAAAAAATCATTGTTGCTGAAGCAGGAAACTAAAGAAGACAGAAATCTAAGTGAAATAAGTTAATATTTTGTCATCTACCGGGCTCAGAAATCTTCAAAACTGCAAGCAATTATAGGATTAGTAACTAATGAGTTCTGGACAGGAAACACCATAACCTGAGGTCAAGAGCTCAAAATAAGGAATGTGTACAGATTGCTTATGAGTTTTTAAGATGCAATTTAGTTCATTAAACTGCTCAATATTGAAGAGGACTTGTTGTCCATGGTTTTGGTTGGAAATGCTGTAATTATTGCTCCAGCATTTTAGGGCCTCACTGTATTAGGAGGAGTGAAGAGGTTTAATAAATTATGTTCTCTGCCACAAAGAACCTGCAATTCCTATTATCAGCTATTCCCAAAAACATTATTTGTATAGTGAAGAGAAAAAGGAAATAAGAAGGCAGTTCTTTGAGGAAGGGCACTGCTGGAAAGCAGAGAAATGAACAATCCTGAGGGACAATCTTGTCGCAGTTTCCACCGAGCTCAGGGTTTCCACGAGGGTGAAACCTCCCCTCCCTCGCTGCTCGCCATCCACTCGTGTGTCTGACCCTCTGGCCAGTCAGAGCTGGAGCTAAAAGCCTTCCACATGTGGGAAAAGTTAGAGCCTGGGCATTGTTCCAGGCCCTGAAATCCCTCAGAGCATGATGTAAGCCCACGGTGTGGGATGGGCAGACGGCAGGAGGAGTCAGTGGGATCCTGCCTGGCAAGAGGTGGCTCTGGAGCCTGCAGGAACTGTCTGGGCATTGAAAGAAGGAATGGATGGGGATCCTTCTGCTGAAAGGGCAAAGTTTGAATAACTTAGTGTCACTTTTTAGCATTGAATGAATGATAGATGTGCCCCTATAGCTGGGATTGTCCTTAATGTAAGATTTTCCTGGATTTCTAAATGCATCATTTCTCTCTCCTATATGCTGCCTGTCCTGTTGCTGACCAAATAACACCAAAAAAACTCCACCTATAGCTTCAGAGAGTATATCCAGATGCAGAATATGAATGATACTTATTAAAATAAATTATACCTCCCAACACACCCCTTCTAAATAAATGTGAGATTTTGCTGCTCAGGCTGTGGAGTCAATGGGAAATAACTCCCCATTTATGCTCTTCTTTGGCTTATGCATGAGCCAATCACCCAAGACAAATCCATCCTGAGCCGATCTCGTCGCAAGAAATTTCTCCAAGCTCCCATCCTTAATTGTCTGCAGTTTCAATTAAACCAAGGTGGGATGGTGCCAAGTTTTCAGCACTTCCAAGGGGACAGTCCCGGTGCCCGAATAGGCAGTGGCATTTTGTATTCTTTGGGGAGCGGAGGGCAACGTTGCCAAGTTTGCATTCAGTCATCCATCACATATTAGCCCACTGGAGGTCCATTCTTCCCGAGCAATGGGGGAGCTCTGCTTCCTACTTTGAAAGATTACTCACACAGAAAGCCCTTTCCCCAAACCCAGCCCCGCACAGGCCAGAGAAAGGAAGCTTTTCTTCGATTCACACAAGCGCCCGCTTTCCAAACTCCCCACAAAAATGATATTGTTTCATGCTCAGAAAACATATTCTCTTCAGCAACTGGGGAGAAAGTGCAGGGCGGTAGGACAGAAACCTTAAATACAGATTTTTCCAAAAGTGCTTGCTTGAATCCCGGCCTCAACAAAGGTCTATTGTAGTGGCTGCCTCTTTCCATGGGAGGCTGGAGCATTGACTATGTGTGGATAGATATTGGCCAGGAGCTCCCAGGAGGCTGAAACTGAGAGCCTGGGGAGATTCCATTATAATCATTTTGGCTTTAACTCTGCCCAACGTGCACCAGAACTTGCTAAGCTCATAAGCCTAAAATTGCAAATGCAAATTTTGTTATGGAATTAGGATATTTACCAGAATATTAATCTAAACAGTCCTGATTCTTCTTTAAATTTATCTTCTCTTCCACCATTCTGGCAGCACCAAGTTAAAAGGGAACATAAATTTCTTCTTCTGCTTATACATGAAAATCAACCTGTCAGATCCTTTCCCTGTATGCCCACCAGAACTGGCTGAAGAGTTATTTCCAGCATTAAGGAAAGGCTAGAAAAGGGCTAAAAAAAGCTTTAGTTCCAAGACAAAAGTTCACTTTCCGTTGCCAAGAAATCAAAATACCTGGAAAGAGGCAGATTTTGTCGGTCAGTTTGGAGTTTCTCTCAGGCACAGGATGGAGACCAGCAGGTGGGAGAGGCTGTGGGCTCAGAACTCTGGGGGCTGTGGTTTTGTGCCTCTTTGCTGTGATGAAAAGCCTTTATTTGGACAGGAAAGGGTCACTCTCAGTGTGTGCTGAGCACTTCAGCACCAACCCTTGGTGGTTATCTCCCTCCTCAGGATTTCATCTTGTCAGGAGCTGTTTGTTGGCCTCTCAAAAGGAGCTCAGTGGCCACTTTGCACTGGTTCTTTGTCTCCTGGTTCCTTTGCAAGGCCAGCCTCTTTTGGATTTGCTGAACTCTCCTAAATGGCTTCTCTGTGCTGTGGGACAAAGGTCTATGCCAAGAAAGATATAAAGGTAGCTTGTGATCTGCAGGCAGCCCATTCCTCTTGGCCAGAGCCAGTGTAATGCATATTTTCCCTTTGCTTGTGGCTTGTACTTCCCTCCTGCACTGCTTGTAGCGCAGTAATTCAGGGCTGACTCCAATGAATGCTGCACACTGTGGGCCACAAGGCACGGCAGAGCAGGATACATGTGAAGGGAAAGTTCTCAGATCATTTTTCTTACTGAGGGGTTTTGGCCATGTAAACAGCTTCCAGGAAAGAAAGAAACCGCTGGCATTTCCCATGGCGAGCTCCCCTTATGAATGTCCTATCTATTTTTCCAGTTTGGTGGCCAAGTGGAGTGTTTAGAGGAGGATATACCACCTACAAGCCAGGGAATTTATATTTCCACTGCCAAGTGTTAATTATGATGTCGACTTAGCCACTTTACAGGTTAGCAAGTCAATCACAGGGAGCCAGCACTCCAAGTGCTGCAGCTCCAGGCTTGATGGAAAGCCTGCAGCACCCAGAAAGGGCCATTCTCAAACACATCAGCATTATTTGTTCCTTTATTTGTCATTCTCTTGCTGTTACTTCATATATTGCTTATTTGTCTCAGCAAGAGGACATTGGGATTTGCCAGGATTGCTGTCAGAAATGAGGAAATTCAGTTTATTGCCACCAACCATGTGGCAGGGATGCCTTTTTGGTTGTTCTGATCCCTGACCTTGAACAATTCCAGAGATGGGCAATCCACAGCCTCTCTGTGTTATTTATGCCCTATATATCCTGTAATCCTGTATCCTAATATCCTAGTAATAAACTGAAAAAAGGTCTTAAATTTAAGTAAAAATTGAATTAATTAACTAAAATTTAATTAACTAATTAATTAAACTAAAAATTGAGTTTGTGGTGTCAAGCTCCACCTGGGAGAGAGCTTTTCCTGCTGACAGGAGCAATATTGAATTCCCTTTGGTACGGGGTGTAGAGTGTCCATAAAACACACATTGCCTTAATGATATCTTCTGGCAGGGGATGCCTTGGGCTGCTCCAGTTTGCTCTGTGCCCATGTAGGTCAGGAGTGCTGCTCATGGAGCAGCGTGGGGACAAACCCGGGCTGCCGGAGGGGAAATGAAACCCCACGGAGCATTTTCCATGCCCAGACATTGTCCCTGTCCCCTCCAGCCTGCCCTGCTGAGGGGATGGCTTTCTCCTGGGCAGACTTCAGGGGCTGCCAGCCAAATTCTCATGTGACACAATGGCATTGATTTCACTGGGGATCTGGTGCTGGATAATTGAGCTCCATGTCCCTCCTTTCACCATCCCACGGCTCAAATTGCTGCCGGCCAAGGCTTCAGCACAGGCAGGGCTCAAGTCACTGTGGGTTAGGAGAACGAGGGCAGAGCTGGTGGAGGGATCTCCATTAATTTGGCAGTGCCCAATTTGCTGACATTTGAGGCAGCAGTGCAGATTTTTGTCCGAGTTCAGTCACTAATCACTGCTCAGGGCTATGTTTGTGGCTGTAATTTCCATTACATTACATAAGTGCCTCTGCTTTACATCAGAGCATTGCAAAACCTCCCCAGACCGGACTTTTCAGAAGCAGCCTCCTCTCTTTTTCCAAACGCCTTGCACTCAATTTGTTTCATATCTTGTGCCTCTCATTTTTATTTCATTTTGCCTTGCCAAGTCATGGTTGATTTCATTCCATCTTCCCTCTATGATGTGTTTTGCTCTACTCTGAGTTTGCTACCCTTCCCTGGGTTGCCAAAGATGCAAATTCTTGATGCTACCACATGTGACAGAACTAGGCCAGGCAGATCTGCAGCCCGGGGGCGATTACTGGAAGTCAGATTTCAAGGAACTCCTTCTGTGGTCTTGTGAGTTAGAAAAATGTGCACATTCCTGCGTGTTTGAGGTGCTAGTACCAAGGACAGAGGAGCTCCAGCAGGGAGGAAAAGCTGCCCAGGGAAACTCATCCTTGGTTTAAAAGCAAGGAGCTGCCTGGTGAAGGGTTACCCATCTGTTTGCTCAGCTTCTTTTAAAACCATGCCCGAAGTCTGCTAATGACAGGAGGCAAGGAATGATAATTCTGGTCCCCAGGAATAATGCAGGCTTTTATGCCTGAATCCTGAGTCATTTATAGTGCTTGAATAAGTATATGGTTAAATCAAAGTAAAATTATAAAGCACATGCAAATATTCATAATGGATTCTGAAAGTATCCTGCTGCCTGCTGACCAATATCATCTGCAGGAATCCATACAATTAAATACTTTCTGTTATTCCAGACCAATATAAATGTAAATTGTTCGTGCCCTTTGTTACAGCAAAGCCATTAAAAGAGAAGAATTCCACCTCTCTTGCCTCTGTACGTGACATTCCTTCCGCTAAAATGATTTTAAATATGGAAAAGTGTGGGGCTGGGTGTGTGGAGCAGAATTTTGGCTCATCTCTTACTCCTGACCTCCAGGAGAAATTTGAAAAACAGCTTCCTCAGAGGTGCTGTACAAAGCAGTGCTGTCTCAGTGCCTATTCACTGTGTATTTGTTTAGTATGTCAGCAGTTTATGGTTCTTACAAATGATCCTTATTTCTATTGCTCAGATTTCACCAGTATTTTTGGTAAATTTATTAATTTGGCATCTGTTTTTTTTATAGCAGATCAGCTATTCCTTTACCTATTGTTATTATATTTATCAAGAGTATTGATGGTTTATTTCCTACCTCTCATCATCAGTAAAAAAGATGATGTTTGATACCTAAATCATGAACTTGTGAGACAAATGACACTGGCCAAGTTCCCATCTCCAGGACTGGCTACTGCTTTGTTCTCAGCAACTCCTGCTTGGCATGAAAGGAGTGGGAAGAAAATTCAGAAGTCTTGAATTTCTGCTCTTCCCATCTCATCCCAAAACCACCTAGAACTTTATGAAATGGGCTCTGGAAAATTTATAGGTGGTTTTGGAAGCAACAGCGTGGAGAAGGGCCTGGAAATGAAGCAGAGCTCTGTGTGTGGAAGGAACACGCGTTGCTGTGATTCATGTGAGCGAGCACACGAACCTCATGGTCTGAAACTGCATCAGCAAAGCCCTCAAAGCATTTCAAAGAGAAGCCTCCAGCGTCTACCCAGAAAATAATGAGCTCCTGACCAAGTGTAACTTGGCAGAGAAACTTTCCAAAGACAAGTTTAGAAAACGGTCGATCTTTTCCAGCTCCGCGTCTTTGCTGCGAGCAGGGGAAGGCCAAGAGCCCGAGCGAATGCTTTTGCTATTAGCAAAGGCTTTATTAAAAGGTACAGGATGTACTGAGGAGGCAGGAGTGGCTTCTGCTGGGAGGTTATGCACAGGAGCTGCTTTTGCTGTGAAAGGGGTTTTTTTTTAATATTGGAAAAGGCACTAATTGAGGCTTCTGTGTCTGTGGCAGCTCTGCCATGGCCTGCATTCAATTCCCCATCCAGCAGCCCAGAGTTCTGCTTGTGTCCTCAGAGAGTGATGGGTAAAAGTCACTCCTGTGCTGGAAATGCAAACGGGGGTTCAGGCAGAAACCAGGCAAAAGGAAGGTGTGACCCACCCCTGCTGCCTTCCATGAGTCCCTTGGATCTGACCCATTTCTACAGCTCTGCTTCTGTCTCTAGAGCAGCACCAGTTTTTCTGGCTCCATTGTTGTCTTTGCTGTTCCCATGTCTGGTGTGCCCTGCTGTTTCTAATCCACAGTTTTTGTCCAGGCTGTATCTGCCATGGGCTTTTTCTTCCTCCTCTGACAGCTACAGCAAGAACAGAGGTTGCTTTGCAGATGTGAGAAAAAAGTATTTAGCAGATGACTCCTTTTTCCCCTCTCCCGAGTTTGTAGCAAATTGCTCCACTTGGCTGATTGCTGTGCCCCCTGCCAGGAGCCTGAATGCAGCTCCAGAGCACCCCACTGACCTGCTCGTTTTGTTTCTCTTCTCTGAGCTCCTGTTTCCAGAAATTGATGCTCAAGTGTCCGAGCCCTTAACAAAAAACCAAGCTCCAAGGGCAGACTGAACTCCCTGTTAGCTTGTGCCTAATCCCAGTCCCTGTGAGTTAGACCAGCTGGGTTTGGTGTGAGTGCTCCCATGGTTACCTCTTGTAATGCTGTTTCTCTTCTTTTTTTGCTTTATATGCAACACATTTGAATGATCTGCTCTAGAAAATAACCAGGCTGTTTTTTGTGGCCGGTGTAAAATTCCTTCTGTGGTCGGAGCTGGATGAAGGATTCTCCTGCACTTCCCATCCACAGGGCTGAATCACTTGGGTTGTGTAAGAGCAGCAAACATTGCCACACCAAGGGGCAAAGGATCGTGCACATGTGTGGGAATGATCCCTCTGATCCCACAAAATATCCAGAGATGAAAGGACCTTCAATTGATGTAAGAGAATGAGCTGGACCTGTGTATTTTGGGTCAGTTGCAGATTTTTCTCAAATTCTCTGGTGTCTTTCTCTGTGGGTTTTGGTAACCTTATAATTTATTTCCATGGATTCCTCTTCTCATTCTGGCAATTGGCCTGGCACACCCTACTGCCTTCAGAGTAAGGCTGCAGTTTTCTGTTGTTACCCCAGAATTTCAGGCAGCCCTGTAGCTCTGTGCATTTGTGCTGCACATCTGGTCAGACTTTCTTCTTCAGAGCAAAAGATTTCAGAGACTCAAAGAATGACAGAATGGCTTGGTTTGAAAGGGACCT
>VWZP01009645.1:276-61989 GCA_013396995.1 Dicaeum eximium
TTAATCTTCAATATTGAAACATTGGTTGATTGACAGTAGAATTTTTTTGAAATCTTAAATGTCTTTAAATATCTTGAGTGTATTTTTATAAGCTGCCTTGATTTACTGCTCTCATTCAAGTAATGCCACAGTTTGTAAAGAAGGGAAGACTTCACATTCATAAAGGCATGTAGTCATACTTTCTCATTCAAAGGTGATTGCTGTGTAGAGAGCAGTGAGGTCTCAGCACATAAATAACAAAATTTTTGTCAGCTTGTTGTTTGTGAATTGTGAGGGGTGTTTGTGTTTGTGGGGGTGAATTGCTTAAAAGTTTTATTTAGCTGTCTGCTGTAACTAGCATAATTCTGTTTACATGTGCAAGAAATTACACATAATTATTTGGAGTGTTTATCCTACTTCCCACTGGCAATACCTACTTTTTACCAATTACCAGACTATGTCAGTAACCTCTCAGATCAAAGAAAAGGTGATTATTACCCAGTCCAGTTTGCAGTAATCATCTGTCCTTTTTCATTTGAGTTTAAAAGTCAGTATAGGGTGTTTCAGATTGGCTTTAAAGTCAAGGCAATCCAGTCACCTCTTGCTCTCCCATCTGTGTGTTACCCAGTCTGGGAGTAAAAGGGAGCTCCACCATAATGTCTGAAGTCATTACAGTTACAATTTTTTCTTTAATATTGTCTTACTTTATTTCTTGCGCTATGAAATATAAATATAGATAGCCTCTTAAAAGAAATCACATATGAAACTTTTAATATGATACCATCATTTCCTATTCCTAAGAAAAGGCAGTATATAAAATTGTGCAACAGCTTGCAGGAATGAATCCTAATAGTCAGTTCAGTCCTAAATGAAAGGAAACAAATACTGGAGCAATGACTGGCTACTCACGATCAAAAAATTGTGTGATATGAAAAGCTCTGCTGTGATTTTCTTTGTCATTGCCTGTAATAATATAATATATTTTAGAAAAGTATTTTAATACATTTCTATCAATTAGAACAAGGCTTCACAGTGTTTGTGTAATATTCTTCCAGTTTACCTTTGTCCTAAATCAGTTTTTCAGAATATTTTTTGCTAACACAGTTTTGTTTTTGGAAATTCTCCACCCTGACCCCTCCCACTTCTCAGATGAGGGGACAAGGGCTTTGCTTCTCCCAGGCAAAAGACTGAAGGCACAGTAATAACTGTTGACCTTCCACTGCCCTGGTCAAATGTCCAGTTAACATTGCCCAAGAAGAAGACACTTCATTACTTCTCCAACACATCAGTGGAGAATTAGAGAAGAGTCACTGCAAATGATCAATTAAAAAGTAATTACTTTCAATGTAGCTAATAATAAAGACTGAACCTCTTTATTCAGAATTAGTAATTCTGTGATTAGAGAAGAATATGTATCACAGATTATCAGTTGTTTTTATCAGCAGTTTGTGAGTCTGTATTTAATGTTCACCGGTGAAGACTAGGTATATCAAAAGCATGCTCTGCAATTTTCGCTTTAAAGCACCTAATATTTAAGAATATATTTTTGAAAGGTGAGTTCCTTCCTTTTTCTTGGACTAGCCTCAAACTTTTAGGATGAGGAGAGCAACTAATAACCTGCCTTTTCTTTGGTCTTGCACCCCTAATGAGAGATAAATGTGAGTATCCTGTCAGTCTGTCTCACTGTCCATCTGTCTGATTTTCTAGGAGGTGATTTCCTGTCATTCCTAAGGAAAAAGAAGGATGAGCTGAAAACCAAACAGTTGGTGAAATTTTCATTAGATGCTGCCTCTGGTATGGCATATCTTGAATCTAAAAATTGTATACATAGGTAAGGATTTTTTTTCTCACTATTGTACCTTTGCTCAGTGGACATGCAAGGTGTTTAAAGGTGTGTGGTGCTTGCTATCACAGGAGTGAACTCTACAATTTAAAAAAACCCACATTTTTTCTGAAAGTTGGTCATTATTGTTTGTTTAATTCAAAAATACTCATTTGGGTAACAAATAAGTGCTACATTATTTGATGTCTATACTTTGGTGCTATTCATATATGTTAAAAATTATTTTTCACCATAATGATATGCATTATAAGAAGCCTGATTCATACAGAGAGAATGAATCATAGCAAGAAGCAGGCTGTGAGGCTTATGTCATGTCTGAAATTTACCAATACTTGCCTGGCCAACAGAGAAGTTAAGGTAACTTAATACCTTAAGTATTAAGAGCTAAAGCTGTATATTAAAATAGTAATTGCCTGGACTGTTCTCTCTGAAATATGGAAGATTATCATGTGGATACTCTAAGTTCAGTTGAAGAAAGAACAGAGATAACTCTCAGGCTTAGCCTGGAAAACTTAGAATTCTAGACTGTTGTTATGTCTTTCTGTAGCTATTGTTTATAATAGTTAGCTACTATTTATAATAGTTGTCCTTCAAAGAATGATATTTCCAACTCACCAGTGAGGTGAGAGATGTTTTCTCTAGGACCAATCATAGTTTACTTCAGTGAGAATGTTATAAAAAGGCACAGAATTTGTATTAAACTCCCTCTTTTGCCCTGTTGCCTTTTGAGAAGTCGGAGTCTTTCTTGTTCCTGCCTCAACAGCAGCATTATAAGGCATTATGCCATTCGAGTTTTTTATTTCTGCTCATACGATTCCTTCTTCTTGTTTCTTCTCCAGTTTGACTCTGCCATTGCTGTTTATACTCCATTTTTATCAAAGGGCTTGGAATTAGTTTCCACCTGTTTTGTTCTCTCAGAATAGCACAATATATACCCTGTTTAATGCTGTGGCTGAAATATGAGATGTAAGAATGATTATGATCCATTTCACAGAAAAATTAGGGAGAACCAGTTTTTATTTCTGATGTTAATGTCTTACACTTTGTAGAACATCTGTAGGTGAACTTTGTGACACCTTGTTTACATAATCAGTTAATTTGGGATTTAACGCCTTTCTGGTGAATGCTCTTATCAGACACCTGATTCGGATTCCTCTTACATTTTCTTCAGCAGTGAATGGGTCAGTTGCAATCCTGCACATCAAGTTAATCCAAACAATTCTGCATAATTATGATATATAAGAAACACTGAGAGAAAAAAACCCTAACTCACGATCTAAAACTGTGTTATATTCCCTTAGGGAAATGCAAGAAAGGGATTGTAAAGCGTTCTGTTGTGACAGAGTGTGTTTCAGCCTGGCTCTGTTTGTCAAGGATATAATGGCTTAAAAATCAGAGCAAGTAACAGCATCAGTGATTTACACTAGCCTCATAAATGCTCTAGTGCTTAATAATTCCTGTAACACTCAGATCCGTGTTAAATCTGAAGTGCCTGTTTAAGCTCTTGTGTTCTTAGAATATTAAACCAAAGATAAAAATAGTAGCTGGATAACTGAAGTTCGTAATTGCAATTACTAAAAAAAAAAAAAAAAGCCGTATTTATTCATTAAGTGGTAGTGTGCTGCCTAAAATAGAAATAGTTTTATAAATTTTTTTTCTTTTTTTTAACACTGGAAAAAGGGTATTCTTGCACAGGTATATGGAATAGAACTGTTGTAGTTGCTATAGATGACAATATGGCTTCACGGTATCTCTAGAAATCTGCTCTGCTGGTTGGTGAATGGAACTGCTATTCCTAAGATCTGTTTACAAAGCTAATAGTGATGTAGAGAATGTGTTTCAGAGAGAGGATATGTGGAGCATTGTCTTACCATATGAAGATTTCATTGTTTCATTGTTTTCAGTTGGAAATCTCAATATAAATGTGTTATGTAGTTTCCAAGTCAGGAAAAAGAGCTGAAATCTGACCTGTTTTGTTAGTGTAGACTTGCCAATGCACGCAGCCTGCATTACACATACTGTAGTAAAAGGAAAGAAGAACTTCTTCCCCCTTGTTTTCTTCTTAACTTCTAAAATATTAAGGAAATTTATTACCACAGATTGTCACAGAAGGTTATCATAGAGAGCTAGCACTTTCCTTAAAGGAAAAACCAGAATTTTTAGGAAGCCTATTCTGAATAGAATTTTGAAGTGTAACCAAACAAGAAAATCGTGTGTTCAGGAAAACTGCTTACTTCTTGAAACACAAAGGTTTATAAATCAAAATATGCATTTCTAATATTAGTTTACTAGTCTTATTTTCTTCGGTATACAACATTCTTTTTTGGTTTATGTGTTAATTGTTAAAAGTTTGAGTTAATTCTTCTAAGTTTAATAGGTAAATGAAAATTTCAGAATCAGGTGAACAACCAACCAAGTTTAGTGATTTTTGCAGTAACGGTAAACGAACTTGTGATAGTTTTATTTTTAGTTACTAACACAGGTTCATTACAAATGCTTACTCTAAGAAAGTAGCTCATGAAGTTTGAAAATGTGTTTGACCAATGGCTGAACTGCAATTTAGTAGGCTTAGCATACATGCAATTTTGCTAGGTCTGTTCCCTGTTTGAGCACTGATCCAGGATTTCTGGACACTGGAGGTGGGGAATCTGGGGAATGGCTGGAGGTGCATCAGTCTGGAACCCGTCTGCCACAGAAGCCCAGAAAAGCAGGGAAAAGTCAAGCTGTGTTGTGCTCCGTGAGCAACTTCTTGGGTGTTCTAACTCAGAGCCCCACTGCAACTTCCCAAACACTGAAATTGCAACCATGTGGCTGCATGGTCTGTAAAAGGAATCTGGGAGCCTTTGCTCCCTCCTTTGTAGGTTAGGTAGGACAGATTAGTCATGTGTAAGTTTAATGTTGACAGGAGGTAAATGATAATGGAACAATTTAATTCATAGGAGGAAGAAGCTTTAGCACTCTGTAAAAAGAGTGGTGGTTTTCTGAAACAACATTAAACTTGTTCTTTTTTTGTCAGAAAGTTCATCAACTGAAAGTGGTTCTCAGGTGGAAAAGAGATGAGAAAATTACCTGGAGGCAGTGGACTAAGCAGTGATTAAAGAAACCTAAGTTTTTTCATTTGTTCAAGGTCCGTAGGCTTTGATTACTATTGCTTAAAGATCAGTAATGTGTAGTTAGAAATAGTTTCTATTATATAGATTGCAGTAAAATGGAATTGGTTTGCTTCACTCTGTTGTCTTTCCACAGTATTCAATTTAAGTCCTTTGATTTGAGGATTTTTCAGAATCCCACATATATTTTTTTAGTAGTTTAGGTGACTAATCTAGTATCATGCATATTTGGCTACATGTTGAGGGAAATTAGGGCTACTCATCAGTTTATTTGCATTGTTTTCAATGCTGCTCTTTAGTTGTAACTGCAGTAGCTACACTTAACCTTTATATTTTAAAATTCTACCCAAATTTGTATTGGCTTTCAGAAACTATTGTCTGAATTACACTTTAACTTACCCTTTCAGTAGTTGGGACAGTGCCACAACTAATGTGCTGTTTGTTTTCTATTTTTTTAATGTGTTAGCTATTTCAGAAAATACTTACATTGGCATGTAAGTGATTATTGAATGATTATTTGATCTACATTTGCATTTCCTCTAGCATCCAGATATCACCTGTTCTTTGCTCTCTCTCTCTTTAAAGAACAGAAATGACTGCACTTTCAGGGAAAAAAAGGCTGCATGAATAGATGTTATTAAAAAAATAAAAGAGTGGTTGAACATGCACAGAAGAATGTAGTCATTTCATCTCCATTTAATTAACATGAGGTTGAAGAATTGTTTCTTGCTTTCATTTTTACCATATGCTATTGTTTAGATAGTTCAATTTTTCTGTTAATTAGAAACAGAAGATAAGGATGGAGATGTGATAATTTGAGTTGGCTTAATAAGCATTTGTGAGTGGCCTTCTTTTGCAGTACTTGATTTGCATGTGGTGAATTAATTTGTCCATAATTTATGTTTAATTTTCAAAGCAGTCTTGGGGGCTGTAGGATGGAAGCTGCAATTTATACTGGACTCTATTGGATGTGCAGGGATGTCTTCTACAAGATCAGGTTGACTTATTTGCAATAGATGCACTATAAACATAAGGAAACAGAGACCAAGGTCCCTGCATTCAAGGTCAAATTTTCCTTTCAGTCAATGAATTCATCTTCTGGAAGTCTCCCATATTCAGAATTAAAGATGTGCTAGTTGGCAAGGTAATTGTGTTCTCTGATCTAGTTCTTCCATTTTTAGTTCTATTGCAACTGCTTCTTTTTGCCTTGGTTTCATAGCTGTGAAAAACCCTGTGTTGTGTTAAATCTGGTTTACTTTCATGTTATGAAATCCTGTTTCTGTGGATATTAATTTCTACAGTTTTCATTAGATATGTATCATTTAATTTAATTACATAAAATTTGCTAGGAACATACTTGCTTCCCTGCTACTAATCTAGTTTAGCTGATCTGCTGTGCTATGAGAGCTTTTCTTCCTCTCAAGGCTGGTAACTGCTAATGTATAGAATTTTGGAAAAAAGTGTCAGAACCCTTTCATAACCATGAACCTAAGAACTATATTAAATACTTAAGTAGGTCTTTAATTTCCTGTGAATCTTCTGTTTCTACCTGGAACCATAGTTCAGCTACCACAAGAAGGATGAAAAGTGATCCTTTTCAGTTGAGCAAAGGTGCTGCTCGGTTCTGTCTGTTTCAGGAGGGATTGGAGTCTCCTGAGAGCAGGAGAGTGACAGTTTAGCTCCAAAATGGAACAGGTCTCCTTCCTAAGAAGGAGGAACAACCTGTCTGCTTAATTTCTCTACCTAAATCCCATGGAAGACAGTAGCTAAATGCCTCTCTGTATGTGCCCTTGGGAGGCTCCACACAACCCTGTGCTCCCTGGAATGACAGCTCTGGTTCTGTTCTGCAGCAGCTTGGGCTCCTTGAGCACGTTTCTCTAAATATTGCATTTCCTTCTGGCCAGTTGCAATGCCTGAGGCCTTTATTGCAGTTTCTATAATTTTCTCTGCTAGTGTATGACTTAAGAAGAAAGACATTTTGGTGGTAAACCACCTCACCTCTCTGACATTTAATGCAATGATTAATTTGCCACTATTAAATATCTTTTTATGATTCCTTCAGAATTACATGTATAAAATTATGAGATTCCGTTTCTATAGCATTCTTTCATAGAAAATTTACTTATGACTGAATGAAAAAATATGTACTGCTGTGTTGATAAGATCTGTTGATCATGCTTCAATGAATGTCTTTCAGAGAATTATTGTCAGTGCTACAGTTGAAACACCTCATAAAAGTAGTGAATAATCATTGTTTTGATCCTTTTTTTATAAGATAATGTCTCTGCTTTATATAAATTGATGTTTCAAAGCATTTTTTTCCAATGTGAATGTTAGCAATATTTCCATTCTGTTTAAAGATAAAAACAAGTGGAAACTTTGATGAAGAACTGTTACTTTCTGTAGGCCACTTTATATAAGATACAGTGTTAGTTTGAAAAAAAAATCCACTAAAATTTACTCTGCTATATCTATAAAATTATTTTTAATCAAACTTTGATTTTGATTGGCACATTGCCATGTTTTGAGCTTTTATTTCCTAATATGGACTTCCCTTATGCAACCTTCTTTGTTGCCTTTTAAGTAGCAAGGTTTTTTCACCAAAATGAGTATTTCCATTGACTTTATTAGGTTGTAAAGATACTGTGCAATTAAAGTATTGCCAGTTTCATATACATTATTGTTTTTTATTTGTTCTGTGGTTATAAGTGGTACTAACGGAAGAACCATTTGCAAGATTACAAAAACCCTCCTTCTAATAGTTCTGTTGTGGGTAAATAAGGATCTGTCTGCCAACTGTTTAAAAAAAAAACTGGGTTCAGAGAGCTGTTCTTGGGACTCCCAGCTCTTGCTAAACAAATAAAGGAAGCACTGTTTCCAGAACAGTGGTGCTGCTCACCTCTCACCACATTAATGCCAGCACTCCATGGGTGCTCTTGGGTACTTGGTCTGCCATGATCCTTCTTTCATCAGTGGCTATTAAAACTGCATTTCAGATCATAATATTGATAAAGACAAATGTGTCACTGCTTTCAAATGCTCCAGGAAATTATTTGTCAAATTTTTCACTCAAAATGAGGTGTTCCCAACCCTAAAATAACTGATACGGGGCACTCCAACCGGTGTCATCAGGAGAGGCGGGTGAACATTGCTACATTTCACTAAGCTTGCCATTTAGGAATAGATTATAGAATATTATATACCAGGTTTCAGCTTTTAAGAATAGATTTTCAAGAGACTCTCCTGTCTTTTCTTTTTTTTCCTGCTGTCACATTGGTAAGTGTGGTTTGATCCTAGAGAGGTACATTTACGGTACATTTGGTTCAGTTCTGAAATTGTACTTCTGGTTGTCTGAGATCTTATTTGAGCATGATTATTTTTTTTCTTTAGTGAGCTTGTATTAATCTAATCTGAAAGCATTAAGGAAAAAAAACAGGAAACATGAATATCCAAACCCATGAATATTGCATACTTTAAAGCCATTATAATAAATTAGAATGATTATTTAATTCAAAGTATACTGTAATGGAAATGCCTGTGAACTGTGGTGAAGAGTTGCTTCTGAATAAAAATTGAACTTTCTTCTAATCTATTATCTGTTTCCCTAAGCTATTGAATTTTAACATGGCTGGTAACAAAATAATTTAAAAGGAAGAGAAATACGGTTTTTTCCCTGTGGACGCTGTGCATTTGTTGTACTGGTTGACACTGCTTCCCCTTGTGTGCTTTATTTGAAATTCACCCCAGGCTATATTAAAAGCAATCTAGACATTGAGCTTTGCCATAGCTGCACAAGGCTTGTAATTAGAGTAACAGATGTGTGGGTTTGGATGGCCAGAGTGTGACATAAGATAGATCTGCATACCTTTTTATTTACTGTAAATCTCCGTGTCATTCTGTATCCATAAGAGCATGCTATCTTTCATATATTTCTGATGTATACTTGAGGTTGTCCTGTTACCCGAGGAGTTAGTGGTTACGGTGTGTAGGAAAAACACATTTGAATTGTGGCTTTTTCATGTTGCTGTGTTAAATAAACACACAGTAGATTACACAAAGTGTTACATTAACTTAATGATTGTTACATTCATGATAGACTGGGAAGCTCTGTTGCTTTTTTTTTCCCTCTTTAGGAATAACAGGGTACTTTATTCAGCTGCTATTAGGACGGGTTTTATTTGCCATGGGGATTTTCCAGTACTGTTTATCTCTACTACTTACTACTCTTCTTTTAAAATACTAAAATATAAGGCATCTATTCATACTAGTGGAAAAGAAAGTTCTTGTTCAACTGTGGTCATTCTGAGGCTAATATTAATAGTTAATGTTCCCAGAGGCCAGTTTAGTATAGGATATTAGATTATGCTGTTCCTTAGCTTCAAAAGGCAAATTGATGTTTCTTCATATTCAGTAAATAAAGGGAAATTACCTTTTTTCTTTTTATGTTTGTGTTTTCTTTTGAAAAGGCAGTTACAATGTGTCATCTTTATTTTTGCCTGATTGACATTTCATTTAGCTTCCATTTTATGTCTAAAGCAAACATGGCCTGTATATCAAGTGAATGGCATCAGGGGTATGCAGTATGATCAGTTCTAGTTCTTTATATGAATGTTTTGAAGTGTATTTAACATACACTGTATTTTAAAACAGTGTATTTTAAAATATTAAATAAGGCTGATATTTTCATTTTATTGCGAAGTTTCCCTAGAGGTCCCTATTCAGTATGTGCCTAACTATCATCTTTCATGTGTTCTCCATAAAGTGGCGAAAGCATCCAGTTATTTCAGACCTCTGAGCTTTCAATATTTCAGTTTTTCTAGGATGCTGATTTAAAATGTCGTGTAGAGTTAAGATAGTAATAGTTAAATTGGTTGGCATGTTATTGCAGAATTGTTTTGTAGACCTAGGTACTTAGAAAATGTATTGTCAATATTGTCAGTAAGCTGTATTAATACAGATATAGGTGGTGATAGAATTCACTGATAACTGCTGATACAAGGGAAGCTGAAAATCCATTACTTCTCAGAATAGATAGAAATTTATAATGACTTCTATTTTTGCTTTCTATTTTGTACATCTTACCTGTCAGTTAGCAGTTAGAGGTTGGATATTTACCATTAGAAGGCAGATTCTTCATTCTGTCAGCTGACTCTTGTATTTTTAAGGAACATTCAGTGTTTATATATAACTTATTTGTGACCTTAGGTCTTAGTCTCACAAGAACATGAAAATCCTTACTGAAGGGCATATGTTGTTTACAAATATAAAGGGACAGAGATGTGCCATTTTAAGGATAATATTTTGTAAGAAAATAACCCTAAACTTTTTAAAAAGTTCCTTTTCCTTCTGATAGTCCAGGGCTTCTCCTTTTGAGATTTCACACCTTTCCTTTACATTGTCCCTGCCCTTCTAGATTTTACTGCACAACTGGGAAACATTGTGAGTGAGGGAAAAATATGCAAAAGGAAAATTTATTAAGAGGGAAGTATTTTTGTTCTTCTTATTGCATAGGTAAAGTACATATTGCATAGGTAAAGTTGTATTTCTTGCTAGCTGATATTTCTGCTCTTACATGTTTAAGTGAATAGCAATGAGTCTGTTCCTTGAAATCTCAGATAATGGTCTGGTCTTTCTGCCGTGTTGAATTACTGTTTGGGTTCCAGGAATCATCAGAGAATCAAAAAAAACCAACACAAAGTTCAAAATATTGCCAGATACTGTAACAAAATGTTGTATATGATGAATATAGTTACATGATCTCTTCTTTTAGAAGTGTGTCTATTTTATTCTAAGGGGCAGTTGTTCTGTGCAAAAGCAAAATTAAATTATTAGAACTTAGTAACTATATAATAGTTAGTAGTTTATAGACGGTGTGGAGAAACATCAAGTATTAAAAGCTAATTATAAAAAGGCTTATATCAGAATAAATTCTCAGGTTGTAAACAATCCGTAGGAAATGTCAGAGGAGGAGATTTACGTATTTTTTCCTGTCACAAAAGTTGGATAGTATAAAAAATATTTATTTCTTGCCATTGGACTTGAATTAGCCTAATTTTTTCTCTTGAGATATCCCTGATACAGAAAGCTCACTCCTAAAAAATGAGTAGCCTTGGCAAGGAATAAAGGAAATAAGACTGAAAGAAATTGAAGCAAGTTTTCTTAGACTCTCTCATTCTGTTTAGCAAACAGTAACATTTTAAGTGTAACATTATTGTACTGTATTTGTTTTTATTATTGCAGTATCACTTTCTTGTTGATAAATATTAGGCATCTACAAGTATTATTCAGTAAAATAATTTGAATAACATTTTTAGAATAATAAATCTACTCACTGCATGAAAGCAACAGGCTCTCTCTAATTAAAAAGCAAAAAAGAAAAAAATTAATGCTATGGGCTATTGAAACTAAGATAAAAATAACATGGAGTTAGTGATTGTGGAAGCTATTGTGCTGACCATAAAGTCACATAGCTCTTCTGGATAGTGTAAATAGTATTTTCTCTACTCTCATAATGCTGGTACAGTGGAGAGCAGTGGGTGATTGACAACGAATTAGATGATTGGATAAGACAAAAGCAGAAGAAGAAAAGAGGAGGAGAAGGGGGAGAATGCAGCCAACTACATCAGTTGCTTCAAAAGTAATGTTTAGGGTGGCTCTTTGAGCACAAGTCATTGACCACGGGGTGCGTCAGTGTCTGTACAGGGAATCTAAAACAAGCTTTCATGCACCGTTTCTTTTCTTTGGGGTGCAGAACTTTTCCTGGTTTCTTTCTTACAGCAGAAAATTCGAGTTGGTGTTTTTGAAAAGGAAAAATACGTATATCTAAGATACAATGCACTAAGATATTATGTATTGCTTCAATATTTTAGTGGCTTTCTGTTAGTAATTCTTGACATTCCAAAGTTGAATGTACCACAACTATTTCAGACTGGAAATAACTTTCTTTTAATAAAAAATTCTTAGGCTGTATGTGGTAACAAATAATTAATTCCAAAAATGTTTTCCAGAAGAAAAAGTTATTTCCCTTTTCTGTGTTTTACATACATACATACACACAAATATGTATATATGTGTATATATATGCTTACTAGGTTACACCTATTTTGTAGATTTGACAAAATGTTTATCCATTATTTTTTCAGATAGTACTAATGATGATATACTTTGGCATTTTTACCACTGCCTCAGGAGGTTTTTAAGAAGTGCTCCAGCCTTTACAGTGCTGTAGTTTTATCAGTGATGTATCGTATTCAGCACTGTTACCTGGCTATGTACGTAGTGAAAAACAAATGAAAGAAGAATGTGTGATGGGTTTTAGTGTGTATTCATGAAATAATTTGGTTTTAAAGTGTACGGAACTGGAAAACTTTATGGTGTATAGTTCTACATATCAAATAATAGAGAGCTGTTTTCCAGCTCTTTTTGTAAAATCAGGACATTTTTCTCATAAAGCTAAGAGAAACTTACGCCTGTTCAGCTCAGTTCAAAGGTAAATTCCATTCCAATAGGTACTGCTCACAAAAAATGTTGTGATCAAATTTAAACTGTCTGAAAGGAATCACACTTGCTGAGGATGAGTAAAATAAAACACACAGAAAGCTAAGTGCATGTTTTCTTCTCTTTTTGTCATTGTTCTGTTGTTCTCAGCCTCATTCCTCCTTGTTCAGCAGAACTGTAGTGCATGGATATATGCTTTTATGAAACAATTTTTTTATCACTGTGAGTTCTGATTCAAATAAGGAGTTACTCTTTGTCAAAGGCTGTTTCAAAATCATTATGCAGGGCAGTAAACAGCAAGGAAGGCCATACTGGCATTTTAACTGGTTTGGAAGATAGATGGAGATCATCAAGGTACGTGGAGCTGTGAGCATTTTTCCATCAGTGTTGCAGTATTTAAATGCTCACAGATTTCAGCTGAGTCATTCAAGCCTGACATAAAAAGCTCCTGGCAATGCTGAATGTCAGATACTTCATCAAATGTCCCGGCTTCTGGGAAATAAAAATAGATGAGTGGAATAAGGGCCAAGCCCCAGTTTAAAAAACCTGAAACTATATGTAGGAATTAGGATGCTATAAATAAAAATAAGCTTTCTGCTTTGGAATAATTTTGATTTTGGAGATCAGCAAGATAATTAGCCTTCATATGCTCAAAAGGAACTTCAGTGCTCTAAATATTGCATCTTAGTAGTTAGTTGGTTATTAACATCTCCAGGCCTATCCACTAACAAATTCATTGACTGTCCTTTCTGCTTGGTATCTTAGACCTCTCTGACTTCTCATCTGCTTTGAGGAAGCCACCCTTCCTGCCCATCGTTGCTTGTGCAGACCATGCTCTCTTGTATGAGATTATCTGGACTAGTTTCTTGCTCTTCTTGCAGGGTCATGCATGGATTAATGAAATCCTACTCCATCCTCATGAAAATTCTGAGTATCCCAAATGGAGAGCAAAATTGAGATGACAGGGTCTACCATGCTGCTACTGTCTTTTTTTGGCAGAACTCAAGTATAAAATACTAGTATTATGGTTACAAATATATTTAGCTATTTTTGCTGCCCAATGGCGAATCAAGACTTTGACTCCAGTATAAGAGGCTTGATATAATTTATAAAAATTACTCCATTGATCAGAAGGATTTGGCTATATGTGCTCAGGTACAGAGCTCAGATGCTTTCTCCTTCATGCTTAGTACAAGAATGCCAGAATGCTTAGCATTCAATAACAATTGTCCACATCATTGACTAAGAAAGAGAGAAAGATCCACATCCCCATATGGAAGACAGGGCAGCCAAACACCACCTGTCCTTGAAAAACACAACTCAGAGGTATGTTTATCAGATTCTGTGCTGAGAAAATGAACTTTCCCATGGAAAGAAAAACTCAGCAAGTTTGTACCCAAGAAACTCATAAAATATGAAAACTACATTTAGCTATCCTGGTTTTTCCTTAATACATTTTAATTTCAAAGGAGCTATTAAACTTCAGTATACATAATTAATCTATTACACAGCTGGACTTACCTTGTAAATTGAAACCAGTTGTTTTTAGTTTTGTAAGTCAATAAGCATCTCTTCAACACAGGAGAGCCTTATAACCTTCAGAGAGAGTCAGGCAGACAGAACTTTTAGACTGTAAAAGTTATGGAAGATTTTTCTATGTCAAACATAAAGACTTTTTTTTTTCCTTAAGCAGGTAGTTTCTGCTTATTTTAACTATCAAGGAGCTATTAAATTGAAGTGCTTCAGTTCCCTTTTGGGGAGTATTTTACAGTAACTTATATAGAGCTTGGTTATCTTTTAGGTTTGACAGTGGGCCAGTATTCTCTCATGGTTTTAAACCTATTTAGAACTGGACAGTTCACCTCTACTGATGTTTCAAGCCCCTGGCAGAAGATGTCTGAACCTGGAGCTGGGCTCTGAAGTGCCACTGATGTGCTGTTCACATCAGCCTGGGTTAGGAGAAAGGACAAATTGGTACTCCCTAAAGAAGCGTGTAGCTGAGGAAGACAAAATTTGTGTGATAGCTTTGCTACACAAAGTTTGGGGCCACATTCGACATGTGAAACCAGACTGTCTCTAATCACAAATAAAAGCCTGTAGCTGCATATGATGGAAATCTGAGGAGACTCAGCAGCAGCTGTGTCATTCTGACTTCATGGGAGTCTACCCGCACCCAGCTGGCAACACCTGTAGCCTTTTCTGTACAGAAATTAGCAGTTTGTGTCAATTGCATTTGAAATTTTGTTGTTTCCCCAAATAAGTGATTGGTTTAAAGAGTCACCCTTTTATATATGATAAAATGAACAAATGCACTAATCCAGGAAATTAATAATTCTTTGGGTCTCTCCCTCTTTGACCACTACCTTTTTGTTGTGTACTATATGTCTCATAGTATAACAATAGATTCCAGGGCATTTGACAATTCTCATGTTTACTTTAAGTCAGTAAAAAGTTGGATTAATTTATTTAATCCATCCTTTGAAACAGACTCTGGTCTGTACACCTGTCAATCTTGTTTTGATTTAAGCAACTGCATTAATAAAATAGAAATTTTGAAAATAGAAATTTCTTAATTTTCCTAGACAGATTTCTCACAATCTAGTAAATAATGAACTTTTATTTTCCGATGCTCAATTTAATTCCATTACTAGTATTTAATTGGAATCCATATCTCGTTAGGTTTTCTTTTCTTTCTACATGATTGCCTAGTAGTATTTGTTTTTTACTGAACTTTTGTATTTAGATTTAATTTTTCAAAATATAATAGTTCCTGTTTTTCAGGAACTATGTTATGTCTAACACTTACTCCAACAGATACATTTCCTCCCTCTCCCTCTCTCCCCCCTCTTTCTCCTTCTCTCCTTTCCTTCTTTCTTTTTTATTTATTTGCCCTTACTGTTGCTTGCAGCTGCTCCTAATTTGATATTATCTGGAAATGTAATTAAATTCCTGTTTGACTTTTCCCTCAGATCATTAACAAAGCTGTTAAATGAAAACAGGCAACTCCAGTTTGTTGCCCTGTATTATATCACCTTCTAAGAAATTTCTTACCCATAATTCTTTAAGCAGGAAGATTTAAAATGTTTAGCAGATGACTAGCTGAACTTCAGTTATTTTATAACCTTTGCCCAAAACAAATGCTAAAATGAATGTAACATTAAATGTCAAAGAGGATCCTGTCTTCCTAAAGTATAATGGCAAAATAGTTTTTTGTGTGGAAATATTTCAGAGTAATAGGCAGGTGCAGTAAATCCACAGCTTTGCAATAGTTTTTTAATAGTTCTTTCTCTTCCTGTCTTTAGATTAAGCACAGGAAAGTGTTTTCTGCACCTCCAAAAAACTCTGAATCCTGGTAGGACAAGGAACACTCAGATCCATAGGGGGTCAACCCTATACATGAGTGAACATACTTCAACAGAGAGCAACCAGAGGCAGAGGGCCTGTTTCTAAATACAGAACTCTGGCTTTTCTGGGGAAAGGACATTCTTGTAACAAACAGATGACTTCATGAGCTAGCATAAGGTTTTAATAGAAGAAAAAGGATAGAGTTCAGTATGCGATGAACTTGGAGTCCCTGGACTTACTCACATCTCTTCCTTGACTCAGCCCAGCTATGAGATTGTACCACGGCAAATATCCATGTAACGTGTGAGTTCATCCAGTTCCCAAAAGCTGCAAAGTCCTGTCCTATCTCCTACGATCAATATGAGATGTAATCATGATCCTTAATCAGCACTGTCATCTCTTCTGTTTTTTCCAACATCTCTTACTTTGGATACCCCACCATAATTCTGTGAAAATTCCATCACTTTCTTCTTTTTCTTGTGATGAAAAAAGCGCAAAATGTTTTCTTCTATGTGTAAGTTTTATTTTGAGTGGGAAAACTAATGCGGATTTTAGGTAATAGCGACAAAAACCAGGACAGAGGTTCAGTCTATTTCCTATCTTGTTAATTTACAGGAAGTGAATGGGCAATTTTATTCCTCTAAATTTTTGTATATAATTCTCTGCAATGTATTAGTCACATGAAATTTCTTTTGTATTTCTGTAAGCTTACTGCAAATATTACTTAGCTATCTAGGACAGTTAGTAAATTATTCCTCATCTTCATTTTCATTCATCTTATTTTATTATAGTTACAAAACACGCTATTTTTAAAATACTAAAATATTTCAAGATGCCACTAAGCATTTGTTGGTAATCCTTGATTAAAGGTAGAGAGAGGTACAAATAAGAATTTTTTTCTCTGACTGGAAAATTATGAATTAGTGGGCTATATCTTTGAATATCTTTGTCAATGGCTTCCATTGCTAAGAATGCTTAACTGGCATACGCTACCTGTGCCATCCATTTAAATTCTTTTCTCCCTAAATAAGAAACATCCCCAGTTGAATAATTGCCTTAAAATGTGGCTAACTTTTCTCCCTTTGCTGTTGGCTTTCTTTGTGACTGTCTCTTAAAAATGCAGGAGATTCCTTTTTTTCACTTTCTAGCCACTCAGTTTAGAACTGCAGCACAATCCTCTTGTCTAGCACTGCTTGATTCTGCTACTTCTCTGCTCTTTTCCGCCTGATTTCTAATCAGACCGAATGTATTTGGTTTCTCTCTTATTCCTTGTGTATTATTTTCATGGATATGTAGTGTCTTGTACCATAATTATGCTGGATGCTTCATTTCTTCATAGCCTGATTATTACCTTTACCTTTTTTTACCTTCTTTAATAAAGTGTTTCAGGATCTTGTTCCTATAAAATACTTCATCTACTGAAAAATCATGAACATTAGTCCATGCTTATCTGTTACTTTTAGAATCTTAATCCATGCCTATCTGCTGTAGGAGCAAAAGTAAATTTAAGTGATGGAAATCCACGTAGAGATAACTTAAATTACAGCTACTGTTGCATGCCACATTATTGGTGCTGGCTATTGAAAAAGCAGTAGAGTTGCTAACTGTCTCAGATGAACTTTGATATTCACCTGTGGCAAGTAATTATATCTAGCCTGAGAAGACTTTGAAATATTTCCTTTTTCACTAGGACTTGAAAAACCCTGCAAATACTGTATTGTGTGTTATTTTATTTCATTTTAGTGAAAAAGGTGGGAAAAAGTGACCCATTTTATAATTATGGTTTTGAATTTCTTGGTATCTTGGGCACTTGCAGTGCTTTTCAATTCCATATGTGCTGCTTTGCATTATCAGTCATTTTAATTTAATATATTGTTATATTAACACTAGAAAATGGCTTTGATAGGAGTTTGTTTTGGCTTTGAAAAGTTTGTTTTCTAAAAACCTTAATCATCAGAAAATCAGTGATAGAAGCTATTCTCCTTGAGACATTTTCTTTAAATCCAGCATGCAGCCTTTTCTATCACTGGTATATAATGGGCAAGGGAATATGACCTTTGACCATATCTGGTCTGCCTCTTCAGATGTTTCCAGTTTTGTAAACAAGTTAAACCAGTATTTAATGCTTCTGTACAGAGAAATTAATTACATTTTGACATTATACTATATAATAAGATATAATAATAGAATTATTTTAAAATTATTGGAATAAGGAAGAAATTAATTCAAAACCAAATTCAGAATTAAGAACTAAATTGAGAGATCCTCCCAGTCTAAAAGAGCAAGGGCACTTGTTGTAACAAGAGTTATGTTATGACACAGGTTGAATAAAGCCATGATATTATAATAAAAATGCACTTCTTAGCAAAATTTTGTACTCTACTATTATATTTCATTTTAGTTGCTTCTGTGAATGATACAGTGAAAATTTTTGCTTGAAAATCTGATTTTTCTTCCTATGAATAATACAGTCTACTTGTATTGTAGACTGGTGTATGGAAATGGATGACTGGTTATGGAAATGGATGGCATTGTGATTGTAATTTAAGTCTACTCTAATTTTATCAAGCACAAAATGTAAACTTATGTTCTGGTACATCTTGGATAATTAATTTTTGGACAATTAGTTTCCCCTATAATTCATTTAATATCAAAGAGACTTTTCAGGACTATTACAAATCTTACATGTTTCTTAAATGTACCCATATTTGTCCTTATGTCCTGTAATGTTTCTGTCGAAACCCAAGAGCTTAGGAATGGTTGTATGGAACCCAGCAGATGTGTTTTCCTTTTGTCCTGTCATTGGGGATTTCTAGAAGGTATTTTTCATTTTCCAGTCACTCTAATGTTGTAGGATCTCCATGAAGTTGCCTGTCTTCCACTCTGATGACTGTTCAGACCCTTAGTTTTTCACTAAAATCGCGGCACAAAAGACATTGGATTGCAAACCTTTGTTTCAAGATACATAATGAGGGGAAGACAAAAAAGAATTAGACATTTTGTTCAGCATATTACATGTAATCAGCAGTGCACAGGAAAAATTGGTTATAAAAATCTACAGTGATAGCAATGCATAGAGGACTGCTATAGACCAAAATGACTGTGATGCCATTTTCATCAAAATAACTGTTCAGAAGAATACAGGCAATAACTATTAAGTTCTAAAACAGTTGAGAAACAATGCAGATAAAAACCATTTAGATACTGCTGATAGGAATGTTTGTGTTCCAGGAGCAGGCATTGTGAAGACAACCTCAGAAATAGGAAAAAAGGGGGGAGGAATAGATGATGCAGCAATTTATTGCTTCATTTCCATCTTCGTAGTCTACTGCTTTGATTCTCCTCAGAAAGTGCTCATTGTCTACTATCCTCTTCTTTATCTTTCTTAAAATTGCTGGTACAGAAAACTCAACCTGGTAGGAACAGGGAGGGCACACAGTAGCCTACCAAAATAAAACTCAAAGATAAAAGTTTCCTAATGTGTCAGTAGGTCTGTACAGTCCCTTGAGTCATATCTGGGTGATAGACAATAAGTTGACAGTTGTGTTTAGCTACTGAATACAATTTTTTGGGGGTTGTTTTGTTACTTTTTATCTTTTGAGTTCCTTTTGCAAATTTTTTAAGTCCTTCACTTAAGTGCAAAGTGCTTTAGAAAGAGTAATTGAAGGTCACCATTGCTGTGAGGTGGATAAAGTTGCTTATTTTATAGTTGAGAGGAGCTGAGCAATATCCAAAACTGTGGATGGCAAGCACAGCACCTAACATTATTGAGAAATCACTACTGTATCCAACAGTATTGGAGTTTCTCTGGTTTGCCAGCACTGTTCACCTGTGGAGATGAAGATGGACTTGCATTATATATGAGGAACTGAGAGAAGTTATTAGCATTGTAATTAATATGACTCCAATATTTTCATAATATAATGTAAAGAATAAATTAAATCAAAGTAAAAAGAGGGAAGAAAACACAGAATGCATGAAAGGATGTTCTTCTAACCCTCTATTTTCCTCGTCTGTTATAGGCACATGTTATTTATTGTACTCTCCACATACAGCAAAATTAGGATATGCATATCAAGAAAGTTCTGAAATAGCTTTAGGCACTATTGTGTTTTGATTTAGACACTATTGGAAATTACATCAGGTGTATGAAGGTAAGGTAGTATCTTACAGTTCAAAAAAACCCAGCAATTTATCTTGTAGTTTCACTTCCCACCCCTTTTTTGTATTTAGGTAATAGACTATTTTCATTGAATTTAATTCACAGAGGAGATAAACCAATCCTGTTCACTAATTAATTACTCGCTTTTATCACCTTAGAGTATTTTAACTGCATGATCTAGGGATGGAATATAAAATGGCTAATTAGTTCAGTGAGGCAGTCTGTGCAGCTGGTTTAGTAATGAGGAGTTTGCTCTCGGTTTTGATTTGCTTTAACTCATGGAATTCCATTGCAATGCTAGGTAGTTCTTGCTCTGCAGACCCTGTGGAGTGTGGAGGGGAATGGAGGAGGGAGTGTAAGAATGTCCTTAGAGAAAAGTTTAGTAGGTTTATGTCTTTACTGACAGATGTGAATCCAGGTGGCAACAACTCCCAGCACAGAGAAATTGCCTCTACTTCCTCCTTGAACTGGCTGTTGAATTTTCAGTGAAAGTCCTATGAACTCTCTCTTACAGTTTCAGCAGATTTGACCCACGTTAGAGATCCCTAGGAGATGTCCTGTTTGTACTTACAGGGACTGCAGAGTAGTGCTTAAAAAGGAAATTTCCAAATTAGAAGTACTAGTTTATACTTGTTAGTAGCTGGGGAGAAGAAACTTAGTTTCTAGCAGTACTAGGAATTTACACAATCTTGGTATTAAGTAGCGAGAGACAGCCTTTCTTTTACTAAGGAATTTACTCTGCAGCATCTTAGTGTAATGTGTGCCCAATTTGTAGAGCCTTCACAATGTAAATAAGGGTATTTTCTTGCTTTCTGTGTTAAAGATAAATACTGATTTTATGAAATTACTGCTTTAAGTAGCAAATGCTTTATGAGAAAAAAAAAAAAATTCCCAAACAGAGACACCTAATTTCATGCAATTATCTCTGTATTTCTTCAGGATGTAGGCTTTAGGGAACATTAGGGGAAAGGAAGAGAAAGCAAATAGAACACACTGGTTTTTCAGGGGAAAGAAAACAAACAGACTGTAGTTGATTTTGGTGGCGTTTTTAGTTGGGGTCTGGTGTGTGGTGGTTTTGTTGTCATTATTTTTTGGGGGTTTATTGTTTACTTGTTTGATTTGGTTTGGTTTTTTACTGTCCATGTAGAAAGTCATGATTTACTATAAATACTTAACGCTGATGTAATCTTTAATGTTGACATCTTGTAGTGACTTTGGGTCATAATACCTCTGTATTTATATTTTCATGTTTCCCCTAACTCATGTTGTTTATCTTACATATGGAGTGAAACTCTACTGTGTGTATTTCTTATGGAAGGTTAAGAACTAAAGTGTCTTTATAAATCCCTTAACATTATTATACTAGAACTCCTATCTGTAGAAAATAGAAATTATTAGAATCATAGAAACTGGAAGAAAATTAATTTCATATTTTATTATTTTAAAGCAATGGGAGTAATAGTTGCTGTTGCCATTTTTCCCCCAGATTCTGCCTATAAATTCTGCAATAAATCACGTTGACCAAAAGCATCTTCTGAGTTTTTCTCTTATGTCTAGACTGAAAAATAAGAACATCCTTTTAAAGGAAGCTGTCAGACATAATGAACAGCAGTGAAGAATTTGCATGAAAAATACTGAAAAGTCTTAACAAAACCCTTGGAATAATAGTAAAAAAAACCCTCAAAGCTGAGGTACCCGTAGCTTTCAGTGTAACTGTTTTAAAAACACTTTTAAGCATGCAAATACATATAAAAATTATATGTAAAATTAAGCAACAAATGACTGGGGACATGAAACAGATGTAAAATGACAGTAGAAATACTAACAAGATAATCTAACTTTGTGACATTTGTATGCCTGAGGAATGAAATTATCATATCTAAAGTATCTTCTAAATCAGTGAGAGAGCATATCATACACAGGATGATGGAAGAAGGCAAATTTGCTTGTATCATAATTAAATATATGAAGGGCTCACAAGGCGTTATTCACAGAAATGATGTATTGAAAGTAATACAGAGTATTATAGCACCAAAAATGGGAGAGTTTTAGCTAAAAGCAGAAAAAGGTATTAATACTGTGAGATTCAAAACGTGCAACCATTTAATTTTTTCTTTGTGGTGTTAATTTACATATATGCTGAACAGAGTGTTACAGTCATTACAAACTTCCACAAATAACAGTTGATTTTTATGGAAGTGTTTTAGTCAATTTTCAGTAGGGATGAAAAGCTTTTCCTCGAGATGATTCTGAATGAAGAAAACTCATATATTCTATGTACAAAACTGACAAAAATTATGCAAACTGAGTGTAGTCTTTGTTTATAAGCACCATACTGTGCATATTATTTACGATACACTTTCCCAATGATCAGACTTAGAGATGAGAAATAAACCTAAGGCACCTCACTATATGGATTTTTCTTAACCCGACTCAGTATGTTTAAATGCTAGGTCATACTTCAGGTAGGGAGATTCCTGTGCTTTCAATTAACTGTAAATTTTCCTTGAGATACAACCTCATTACTTTTTCCACTCCTTAGTGCATCAGTTGCAAAATCTAGACCATATTGAGTAACACGATAAAAACACTTAATTGCTCAAGTATGACTGGAACCTTAGTCATAAATTCTTGAAGTTCCATGGTGATACTTTTTACACACTTGAGTATAAACAATAACAATTTGATTTTGTTTTGCAGCTCACTTGCTTTAACCAGTGTAGCCATATATAATGATACCACATGCTAACATCAAAGTATGTAATACAGTGCACACTGAGCTATTCTATGCATTTGTGCACATCTTCAGCTAGTGCCTGTGAGTTCAGATTTGTTTTTAAGTGGTCGTCTTCTTGAACCACACAGATAACTTTGTTTGTATCGCTCAAGCTCTAGAGCTATTAATGTTGTTAGTAGCAGAAAAGATGTTTGAGTCAAATATGTTAAAATTCTTAATTAATAAGTTATAATATTTAGGGTCATGCCTAGGCTCTGTCTACGTATTGAATAACAATGCTCAATATCAATATGGATGAGCTGATTAAAGTGGTGTATGAGCTTCAACATCCTTAAATAAGGCTCAAGACTTTTAGTTTGGGTTAAATATAGTTCAGTCCTTTGTCATTACCATGGGTAATGTTGGAAGCTGTTTGCCACTGATTCAAACCTTTCTGCATTAGCTGTAGAAACAAATTCCATAGAAAGAAAATTCTGTAGCTAGAGAAACAAATTTATGCACATCATGAGTAGAATTCTAAGTTAGTTTCTTCCAGGAGCAATGTAGTTTGCATGCACCAAATTCATTCTTCAAAAACCAATGAATGTGTATTAAGTACTCAGGGGATTCACTTCAGAACTGTGCTACAGCTCCAATTCAAAACATCAAAGTTAATGTAGTTTTTCTGGAATATTCATGTAAGCCATTTGTGAGCATATTAGCTATTTAGCTAAGCAAAACCACAATAACTTTAGTTTAAAAATATTTTGCCCATGATGTTCCTAATGGTATAGAATTAATCCTCTTGCTTAACATATCTCTCCCTTTTTATTACATTACAATGGGAATAATAATATATATTTTATTATGTTGTATTTTAATAAACTGTGAAACACTGAAATTTAATATTCATATCGTTTGTTTATAATATATTATTAGCATGTAGAGAAGCCACAGTAGGTCTTTTATCAGGTATTACTGCATGTCACCTAATCTAGAAAAATAAACAATTTCGAGATGAAGGGAGGGAGTTGACTTTCTGAGCTTCTCATCCATCACTGAGCCAAAATTCCTTTTCTATGCTGAGTAGCTTTTAACTTTTGATAGAAACTCAGAGGGAAGATGGAGCTGTTTCTCAGGTTTCTCACTGAAACACATCCTGAACACATTTCAGAATATTTCTTCAAATTCTGTTTCGTTTTACATAGGATCTGATTTATTAATCTGAGGTTTATTTCTGTGCAGGAATAAACAGAGGGCAGTTGTGATGGTTAACTTTGCATGGCTGTCAAACACCCACACAGATGCTTTCTCATTCCCCATCTTCAACAGGGAAGGGAAGTAAAATAAGACAGAAAAATTTGGAGGTCAAGATAAAGGCAAGGAAATCACATACCAATTACCATCATAGCAAAACAGACTGAATTTGGGTAACATGAATTTAATGTATTGCAAATTAAAAGAGTTGGATGGTGAGAAATAAAAGACAAAAACTGAAATACCTTTTCCCTTTCCCTTCTTCTGAGGCACTCCTTCATTCTGAAATTTTTCATGTCCTCCCCCGAGGGGTGAGTGGGGGATGGAGGTTCTGGTCTGTCCATAACAGCTCCTGTCCTTCAGCCTCACTCTTCTCTCCTGCTCCACTGTGGCTCCTCTCTGTGGACTGCAGGAGATTCTCTGCTCAGGCACTTGGAGCATCACCAGCATCTGCTCCCCTCACTTCTTCATAGGATCATTTCTGACTTCTTTTTCCCCTTCCCTCACTTCTGTTTCCCCACAACTGCTGTGAAGTGTTTTTCACCCTTTTCTAAATAAGCCTCTGAGAGGCATGACTGTCTTGGCTGAGGGCCTAAGTCAGTTTAAATGACTTCCAAATACTTTCGGACCTGTAAAAATGTGGGTGTTTATTTCTTTTTATAATTTAGAGACCTGGCTGCAAGGAACTGCTTGGTAGGTGAAAGCAACATTTTGAAAATAAGTGATTTTGGGATGTCCCGGCAAGAGGACGATGGCGTGTACTCATCATCAGGCCTAAAGCAGATTCCAATCAAGTGGACTGCTCCAGAAGCTCTGAACTATGGTAAGGACAAAACTGGATTTTCTTGCAAAAAAAAAAAAAATCCAAAGTACAGTAAAGAGCATCAGAGCCACAATATTCGAGTATATAAACATAGAGTTCTTTTCTCCCCATTAAAATTAATTATGTTTAAAATAATTTTAATATTTCAATCTTATTTATGTAAAAACCACAGTTTTGCCACCAAAAAACAATAGGGCAGCAACATCAGAATCAGCAATAGCAGGGTGCTTTGGTGCTTTGGTGTTGCTGACTCATTCTTGTAGACAGCCTTGTCACTCATCTAAATTATGATCGTTAGCAAAATGAGTGGTAAGTTCTGCATATTTGTGGGCCCTCATTGAAAACAGTAGAAAATGTAATGTACTAGAACACTGTGTCAGATAATTCATTGCACTGGTGAAAAATACAGTAGTTTTATTTCTGGGGTTTTTTTAACTGCAGTTTTTCTTTCCCTGCACTTTTGTGTATCACTAGGTTGTTATATTGGGGATAAAAATTCATGATTTATCACTAAGGGAAGTGGTCCACACTACATGGGTAATAGTTCCAGAATAGAAACAGAAGCTGCTGCTCTTAGCTTTTTTTGCTTATATGAAACTAGAAAAAGAAGTTCTGCTAGGTAAAGTGGGCTGTGAAGAAGCAGCACATTTAATAAATGATGGCATGTTTTGAATGTGCTTCTCTAAACCAGTTCTTTAGTTGAGTACACAGAATAAAATATTTTTGAATTCTTCATTTGAAGCATCTATAAATATTTCTGCCAACTCTTAAATTTAGACTTTTTCAGAAATTGTACATTGGAAATCATAAGTTTGTGATTTATGATTGATAGCAGAATTCTTCCTCTCATTAGCACTTTTGCAGCAGTTAATGAAATTCAGTTGTAGTAATTGATCCTGTATTACCAATTATTCTAAGAGGTGTTAGTGTTGTCAGCATTCACTGGTGAGTGCTTTGCTCTCTTGGGTGTTTGGTCCACTATAAAAGGTGTTTTGGGTTTTTATTTTTGTTATTTTGGAAATGCATACAGTGTTTTTGATGTATTATGAAAACCTGTCCTTACAACCATATGTGGTCCAGTTGGCTACATTTAGCAGGGAACCACAACAACTTCACTTTGTACTGCTGAGTCTGTTTTTTTCTGCACAGTATAGGAGAAGAGGGGATTGTTGATTAACATCTACTTCTTTTTGTTTCCTGAAGCACGTACATATTCCAGCAGCTATAAGTAATTTTCTGTAATGTTTGGGAAATAAGCTCTCTCAAACATCTGTCAATATGTTCAGCAGTCAATATTCAACTTTCAAAATGTCATGAAAGATTTCTGTGTGTTTTTGAAGGATAATTTGTCCACTCCCTTGAAAGATATGAGTAAAACTTACTGGATGATGTTTTATTTTGTTTTCCATTCTAATAATAAGGTTGTAAGAATTGCATTGATTTGTGTAGGTAAGATTGGAGGTTTTTAAGATACCAAAATGAAATAAAGCTAAATCTGCAGTATTTCAAAACTAGTTGGTGACCACTGGCCAGATCAGTCCTGAATATCAAGATTCAAAGACTGGAGGAAAATGAGGAATAGGGTCATTTGGCCATTACATGAATGCTAATGTGCTTAAGAAGCTACAAAAAAGTTCTTTTTTAGTCTCTGCTGAAGTCACTGTGTATGACAAATTAAGAGCAGTCATTAAAGTATGTGAAATAAAGGAAAAACCCAAGTTGTGAAGGCTAGAAACTAGATTAGGGCAAATGGAGTGGTTAGGGCATTGTGTCAGAAGTCAGAAGGAAAATTCAGATGCCACTGGAGTTTTTGAGAAATGGAAGCTTTGGTTCTGTGGGTTCTGTTCAGAGCCATTCTACACCATTATTGGGAAGATAAATCCCATCACTCCAAACGTCTCCCCTTTCCTCCTTCTTCCCCCACTTCATACACTGACTGTGATGCCATATGGTCTGGAGTATCCCTTTGGTCAGTTTGGGGTCACCTGTCCTGGCTGTGTCCCCTCCCAAGCTCCCAGGCGCCCCCAGCCCTTACCCTGGTGTAGTGGTGTGAAAAGCAGGAAAGGCCTTGGCACTGTGCAATCCCTGCTCAGCAATAACCAAAGCATCTCTGAATTATCAACCCTGGGTTCAGCACAAATCCCAAACAGAGCCCTGTACCTGCCTCTGTGAATAGAATTAATTCTACCGCACCAAAACCAACTTTGGATAATTGCTTTGGATAATTGTGGGGTATTTTTATTTCCTGATCTTCAAATGTTAAAATACATTTAATATGTATGTTTTCTACCTACAATATTTTGAGTTATTTGTGATGTTAATAGTAACGTGGGGAGGACTTGGGTTTTTTTCCTAAACAGATTTTTTTTTTCCCGTTAGATAATGTAATAGCAGAAAGTATAATTAACTGTACACTTGTTAGAAGAACTTGTACTTTCTTTTATAAAAACAGCTAATCTCCTATCTTGTATCTGCTGAATGCTTTCAGTGAAAAGTGTTAAATTACTAGATGCCCAGCTGTGGGGAGTTGATACACAGACAAGAAAACTAATCTTACTCCAAAGAGCATAGTGAATATCCATAATTGCCAATATGAGGCACACAAGCTAACATAGCACAGCTGGAAGTGATATTTAGTCTAAGAGTAAACTAAATTTTCTGACGTCAGAACAGTTGTCACTGTCATCAACTGTCACTATAATTTACATGTATTTTCCTTTTTTTCCTAGTCAGAAGTGGCTTAGTTTGATTTGTTTGATGATCAGAGATAAACAAACAGTACATTCTCAAGTATTGTTTCTAAGGAATACAGACACATAAATACAAAGTAATAGTATGGAACAAAGAAGAACAGTCATGAAAAATGTTGAAAATGGAATTTTAAGATAACATTTTCACTGATTCTGCTGGAAAAGGCTAAGAGTCTTAATTTTCTGATGTGAATCCATCAGGGACAATAAAAATATCTGCTCCAAAATGACTCCTATTTCCTGTAATAGAAAGCTATCATTCCACAAAGAGGCTTAGAATTCAATTATCTATCTAATCTATCAATAATCTATCAATTACCTCCTTTGCTATCTCTGAAGCATAGTTGAAGACAATGGAACCAGCAGGCCTGTTTTGGTTTTTTTTCTTAAACTGATTGGGTGCATCAGCTTTGCAGGATCCAGCCATACTTTGATTTTCAGAGATAAGTTTCTCAAAGCATGATAACTAGGCCTTCTTTACACTTATATTTTTGGTTGTAGCTCCTCAGAATAAACACTGCCATGCTAAAATGGAGAACTGGGAAAAGTAATTTTTGAAAGAAAATGTAGAATTAAAAGCAGTTGTAAATGAGCAGGAAAACCTTGACTTCTTTTTGTCCTTTTATATTAAAATAGAAATATTTTTGCACATTAAGAAGATAAGAAATTCTTAACCTGCATGACAGACTGGTGTTGTCTGTGTGTAAGGGTAGAACTTAAGGGTAGCTTATGTTATTCCAAATTATTTGCTTTAATATAATTTGTTCATTCGTTGAAATACCAGAGACTGTGAAATCTGTAGAATGTTTTGTTAATAACTACAGCTTGGTTTTGCCAGAAGCTTGCCAGTGTAACACTTTTACCTTTACAGGAAATTTGGGCCATAATTATCTGAAACACCAATTTCTCTGTATGTTAAGTTGAAGGTTTGCTTTCCTTTTCTTAGGGAGATACACATCTGAGAGTGATGTATGGAGCTTTGGAATCCTTTTGTGGGAGACCTTCAGTTTAGGAGTATGCCCATACCCTGGAATGACCAACCAACAAGCACGAGAGCAAGTTGAAAAAGGTAATTGTTCACAAGGAGTGAAATAAATGCTGGATAAATTGTAAGGATTCAGTGTGAAATAGCAGACAAGTTTTGTAGCAACTTTAGCAAAAACAGTGTAAAGTTTTCTAAACTGCTGAATCTAGCTCTCTGGGAGGAGTAGGGTAGTATATGTAGACCTTTTGAAATAAAAAGGAATACACTGACCATTAACTTAAAGGTTGGAAGATTTACATCATGCTGACTTCCATTGTTGCAGAACTAACAGGTGAGAGGGAAAGGAGGGATTTACTGCTGTGCAAAGCAGAAGCTTGAACAGAATGAATTATTTAAGATTATGCTAATGCAGGTATAAATATTCTAAACTGCCAGAAAAAGAATCTGTATCATTCCATCTTCTTTATTAAATCATTTCACAGAAAGATTTAGCAATTATGGTGGAGAATGGTAAGCCAGTTGAGCATTGCAAGCTGCATTTCTCTTTTACAAAATAATCGAAAGGCTTTTACTTAAAATAGCAAATAACTGTGAGCAGGATTTCAGGAGTTTGATTTATTTCCATTGTCTTTAGTGGCATTTCAGAACTGTTCCTTTCCTATATAGTACTACTGTATAATTTATAAATAGGTTCTAAGCTAGTAAAACTTCCAAATTATTTAAAACAAAACAAATGACAAATAAACAAAAAAAAACCTCTGGTTTGCTGATTTACACACATTGTCAGTGTTTGTTATAGATTTATAAGCACTGTAGGTGATATTAAAGTTTCTCTTTAAAGGCCAAATCAAATCCTAGGGCCCAAGCCATTTTTGTTTGAATTTACATGCATTTATCTAGTACCTAGAGCAGATGCATGCAGTATAAAAAAGGTAAAAAAAATTTCTCAGATTTACCTGTTTTAAGAGGTCATTGTCATTGCACTGTTCTTTAGAAAGAGAGATACAGAGACCTATGCAGTGAGTCTGGACTCACAGAGCTGCACTTAGCTGAAGAGTGCACTGCCTGTCATTTGCTCAGAGCTACATGTGGTAAAAAATTTGTGGAATCACAGACTCAAAGAATGGCTGAGGTGTGCAGGGACATTTGAATGTCATTTTGTCAAACCACCCAGCTCAAGCAGGATCACATCCAAATGGCTTTTATATATCTCTGTGAATTAAGATGCCACCACTTCTCTGGGCAACCTGTATTCAGTCACCCTCACAGGGAAAAGAGTGTTTCCTGATGCTCAGGAGGAATTTCCTGTATTTCAGTTGTGCTCTTCGCCTCTGTGTCCTGTCACTGGGCATGGAAAGAGCCTGGATCCATCCTCCTTGCACCCTCCCTGCAGGTGTTTATGTACATTGCTGAGATCCCCTGAGCTTTCTCCTCTCCAGGATGAGCTACTCCAGCTCACTCAGCATTTCCTCATAGGAGGGAGAGATGTTTCAGTGCCTCCTTCAGTGTCTGTTTTGTACTGGGGAGCCCAGAACTGGACCCAGCACTCCAGATGTGGCCTCAGCCAGTACTGAGCAGAGGGGGCAGATGATCTCGCTCAACCTGCTGCAATACTCCTTCTGGTGCAGCCCAGTGTGCCATTAGCATTCTATGCTGGAAGAGCTCATGCTGGTGCATGTTCAACCCTTGGTGTCCGGCAGGAGCCCAGGGCCTTTCCTGACAAACTGCTTCCCAGCGGGGCATTCCTGGCCCGTGCCGGTGCCTGGGTTGCTCCCAGCTGCAAGACTTGGTTCTTCCCGTGCTGAACTGCTTGAGGTTCCTGTCAGGAGCTTTCCCCAGCCCGTCCGGGTCCCTCTGGTGTATCAGCCCCCCTCGCAGCGAGGGTGCACCGCGGCTGTGTCACCGTGGCCAAGGGTGCACCTCCCTCATCCGCGGCGTTAATGAAGGTGGGACACAGGATTGGACCCAGTACCGACCCTGGAGCTCCACTCAGACTTTGTACCACTCATCACCTGCCTTCAGGGCTCACTGTTCAGCCTCAGTTTTCAATCCACCTTCCTGTCTGGTCATCTAGCCCATAAATTCAAAGGTGTCTTTGTGAGGATTTTATAGTGAAATCTCCTCATGTACCAGGCCACTCACCTCATTGAAGAAGTTTCTCATATTAGTCAAATATGACTTGCTCTTAGTGAATCCATGCTGACTTTGTGCATGCTTACTCCTGAAGACTTTCTTGTACTTCAGGTACTGGAAATTGTTTCCATCATTAAGTGCTCCATCACCTTTTGGGATCAAGGCGATGCTGACTAGCCTGCAGTTCCTTGGGTGCGTTGACTTGAAGATAGGAGTGACATTTGCNCTGAGATCCCCTGAGCTTTCTCCTCTCCAGGATGAGCTACTCCAGCTCACTCAGCATTTCCTCATAGGAGGGAGAGATGTTTCAGTGCCTCCTTCAGTGTCTGTTTTGTACTGGGGAGCCCAGAACTGGACCCAGCACTCCAGATGTGGCCTCAGCCAGTACTGAGCAGAGGGGGCAGATGATCTCGCTCAACCTGCTGCAATACTCCTTCTGGTGCAGCCCAGTGTGCCATTAGCATTCTATGCTGGAAGAGCTCATGCTGGTGCATGTTCAACCCTTGGTGTCCGGCAGGAGCCCAGGGCCTTTCCTGACAAACTGCTTCCCAGCGGGGCATTCCTGGCCCGTGCCGGTGCCTGGGTTGCTCCCAGCTGCAAGACTTGGTTCTTCCCGTGCTGAACTGCTTGAGGTTCCTGTCAGGAGCTTTCCCCAGCCCGTCCGGGTCCCTCTGGTGTATCAGCCCCCCTCGCAGCGAGGGTGCACCGCGGCTGTGTCACCGTGGCCAAGGGTGCACCTCCCTCATCCGCGGCGTTAATGAAGGTGGGACACAGGATTGGACCCAGTACCGACCCTGGAGCTCCACTCAGACTTTGTACCACTCATCACCTGCCTTCAGGGCTCACTGTTCAGCCTCAGTTTTCAATCCACCTTCCTGTCTGGTCATCTAGCCCATAAATTCAAAGGTGTCTTTGTGAGGATTTTATAGTGAAATCTCCTCATGTACCAGGCCACTCACCTCATTGAAGAAGTTTCTCATATTAGTCAAATATGACTTGCTCTTAGTGAATCCATGCTGACTTTGTGCATGCTTACTCCTGAAGACTTTCTTGTACTTCAGGTACTGGAAATTGTTTCCATCATTAAGTGCTCCATCACCTTTTGGGATCAAGGCGATGCTGACTAGCCTGCAGTTCCTTGGGTGCGTTGACTTGAAGATAGGAGTGACATTTGCTTTACTCCTGTCTTCAGGTAGTCCTCCCAGTAGTCAAAATTATGTATGAAAGATTATTTGGAACAGTGTGGCAGTGACATCAGGCCATTATCTCAGCACTCACGGGTGTATCAGAGCCCTGGGACTTAACTGAGTCCAGTGTGCTTAAGTATTCTCTGACCAGCTCCTCTTCCACCGAGGGTACATCTTCCTTGTTCCAGCCTTTCCCACTGATCCCTGGAGCCTGGGATTCCTGAAGGCTGGTCTTGCTAGTAGAGGCTGAGATGAAGTGTTCAGTACCTCAGTGTTGTCCATGTCCTGTGTTGCTGAGTTGCTCAGTGCCTCATTCAGCAGTGAGCTGCATATTCTCAAGCCTTCCTTTTGTCCTCTGCGTAGTTAGAGAAGCCCTGCTTGTTGTATTTGACACACCTGGCCACATTCAATCCCTTCTGGGCTTTTGTCTTTCTTAGCTTCATCCCAGGAGGCTCAGACAGTGTTTTGGTATTCCTCCCATTACCTGATTTTGTGTTTGATTTTGTCCAGGAGCTCCTTGTTCATACATACAATCCTCCTGGCATTTTTCCCAACTTCCTACTCATTGGGAAATTGTCTTCACTGCTGTGAGCACACCTCTGTGGTCCAGGGTATTGATGATATGCCTGAATAGGCACTTACCTATGACTTTTGAATGATTAGCTGCTAATTTGCTTAACTGATTGTCCATTCTCCTGCTCATTGCCAAGTCAGAGAACTCCTTTGGCTGATGGCAGCAGAGAGCTGTGGGAGCCACTGCCTATCTAAGAAAACCAGAAGAGAAAGAGAATTGAGATAAGATGGAAAGATACAAAAATACAAAAGTTAAGAAAACAGAGTGAGCAAAAATTAATGACTAAAGTGCAAATGGGTAGGAACTTCCTTAAGGAGCCAAAAAAGGAAAAAAATGTGCAAATAAAAGTGGAAACCTCTTCAGAAAGAGCAAATAAATTTACTGACATCTTAATTTTTATTATCAATTTCCTCACTGCAGGGAAGTAAGGAAATATAAAGAGTATGAAATACAGAAGAGGATATGAAAACCAGAGGGTAGCTAGTTCTTAAGATACAGGAAAGAAATCTGTGAGTTGCTGCTGTTAGGGATGAGCAGCAAACTGACAGTTTAGCATGCCCAACTTAAATGTCACTGGTACCCGAGCTTTAATTAGTTTCATAATTATCTCTCATGTATAGGTTATGTATTGAAGATGTTCCTCATACTGCTTTGAAAGTCTTTATAAATGAAATGGTCTTGAACTTTGCTCTTATCTTTTTAGATTTGTTAATATGCATCAGTTCTCAGTACTAAAAGTTTTGTCAACTTTTTCTGTGTACCAGGCTACCGAATGTCTGCACCACAAAAATGTCCAGAAGATATATATAAAATAATGCAGAGATGCTGGGACTACAAGCCAGAAAACCGGCCAAAATTCAGTGAGATTCAGAAAGAGCTGTCTTCAATCAAAAAGAAAGTGACATAGTGATGAAGAAGTGCCAAACTCAGTGTCTGGGACTTTATTTTCCAGTGAAGTAATTGTTTCCCTCAAACACTATGCATTTATATAGCATTATTTGCAATATTCTTCTAGGATTACTTTGAAATTAACTGGTATACCATCTTGATTGGTGTCTACACCTGCATTAAAGATATATACTGCGACATGCTATATATCCAGTCACAGTAGTACTGTAATTTAGGTTACATGTACATAGGAAAATACATACTATAAATTTAAGGGGCTGTGGCTTCTATCTGTTTTACAGCAAATAACTGCTAGTGAAATTTTTCAGAGGTATTCTACTTTAAGCTGTGCTCTCACTCTGCTATCCCTGTCCTGTATGTCAGCATATTAATGTGGGGATTGTCATACATGCTGGCCTTAAAACTGAAGACAGTTTTGACAAGTATTTCAACCAGAAGCTTTTTTTTTTTAATTCTTTCTGCGTCTGATATATTTAAGTGATACTTGGTTTTAAGCATAAAGTTCAGTTAGATTCTAGATACAAACATGCTTATTGAATTGAAAAACCCAGAATTTTTTTCTGGTAGTTGAATTACTTGTGCATTTATTACCATACAATAGAAATACTTCTGACTTTTTATGTGGTCTACTTAAATCATGCCTTTTTTTTTCATTCAATGCCATCAGAATTCAGTAATATGTTTCTTTTATGGTGACTTATGTTTATTTTAGAAAATGGACCAATATAAAGTCTTGGCACATGCTAAGAAATACTGCAAACTATCTGCCTTCCAAAAAAATATGTGAAAGCAGTAGGCCAAGAAAAAGAGGTTTATTAATGGTACCAGCAGATAACAAATATAATTGATCTTAGAGGAGCTAAAGAATTACGTTGCTAGATTTGCTTTGACCCTGATTTTTTCCCTTAAATTGGTAAAAATTCTCAGAATGCAGCTTGAGCATCCAAAAGTTTATTCTGAACAAAAGAACATTTCATGCATAGTGTCCAAAGGAAAATACTACTTCTGTATGGCATGAGGAAGTTGTTCAAACCACCAAAAGGAAAGAAGTATGTTTAAAGCCTCTAACAGGGAACAGCAGAGTAGAAATACTAACCTTCTATTTTTCTTACATTATTGCAATCAAATATCAAAAGACTGGGGATAAACAAGGTTTAAATGCACCAAGAATATAAACCTTGTGTTTGTATATATATACATATAAATATATATTAAAAAAAAAAAAAAGCCAGAAAGAATAAAAACTTAGGAGATAGGGGAGGGAGGAAGTGCACCATTTGTTACTTTGACTCTGGGTCCTCTTTGCAGCTGGAATTGTTTTCTAGGGCTCTGCATAGAAATAGGAACAAGTTACAGTATCCCTGTCTTGAGTTCCAGCATTAAGGTGCTTAAAATATTTCTAGGAATTTACTAAAATATTCAGATCAAGGGATACCAGTTGCTGCTAATGCAAGTAAGAAACAGGGATTGTAAGTAACACAGCATCTGGAATGTTAATTAGCCTTATATTTTAGTGTTACAGTGGGATTGAGATGTAGTGAAGTCAGTGGCTACATTACATTTTTATTTCTGTTAGGGTGGCTTTTCTATTGTCCACATCATCTTTTGCTCTCTAAAGTATATTTACAGTAGTGCTGAGCGGTGGTTTAGGGCTATGTGTGACCAAAATATGTGTAGTCTAGAAGAATTTGTCTGTTACATAGGAATTAGTGTCCAACTACAACAGTGAATGGTTATGTGGGAGCACATCACCTGCCTTCGAGGTGGTACTGTCAGTATCCAGCTGTAAGGAATGGTAAGTGCTTCTTGCATTTTGTTAAGTGATTTTTTTCTTTGAGATAAGGAAGCATATATATACACATACCCATTAAAGTGTAGTGCTTGGAAAACTTGGTGGCATAAATTAAAACTTCATTGTAAATGTACTGGATATATTTACTTAGTTCTGTACTTCAAGTAGCCCAGAGATATTTTTCAAGAGCAATAGGAAACGTTCTTGTTAGCTTGTATGCTTCTAAGTAGTACACAGAGTCTGTGCCTTAATTTGCTAGTATGCTAATGCAAGTGCAAGTGTACTAAGATTTAAGAAATGTTTCACAGTCATTTGGGAAAATCTGAGATTCATCCAACTGCGTTTCCTTACATATGCATCCCTGAAGTCTGCAAGTAAGGATAACAGTGTCAGCATTCATAGCTTTTCTGGAGAGTGATATTCTTTTGTTAGAGAGATGGACTGTTTCTTTGCCCTATGCCCTTTTGACAGCAAGAAATACTGCTTTATTCAGATAAAATAAAATGCTGTTGTATTTGTCATAAATTAACCAGTCACCATCCTGACTCTCACAGGAGGATGAAAACAGTACTAACGTTTTATTCTGAAATAGTTAGCCTCCATACATATATATCACACTTCTGTTTAAATTTAAATTCTTTTTAAAACAGGGGATTTCTACAGCATTAGGAAAATTTATTACTATTATGAAGGAGGCACCAGTTCAGTTCAAAACTAGTGATACTTTGGGAGAATACCAGAATGGCTTTGTAAGTATAGAATACACTTCAACACAGGTACATGTCTTTTCAGTCATTTAAACTTTTTGTATAATTATTTCAACAGTTTATGGCAGAATTTGTTCATCATGTCTGACTTGTAATCGTTGAAACTATTGAATTTAGGAAGTGGAATCCATACCTATAAATACTGTAGGCTTCTTATAGGAGCATTCACAACCAAGCCTGCCATGCCATGAAATTTAAAAGAAAGATATGGTACTAAAGAAGCAAAGCTGCAATATCTTCTCTCCATGGCCTTTTGGTGACTTAATCTTGTCAGGTTAATCTTACCAGGTTAGCCAGATCCTGGTCATTTGGTTCATGTATTGTGTTTATCATAGAGAACCTACAAAGAAGTTCAGCTTCAGACTCCTGCAAGCATGGATTTCAGGTTAGGTTGTTACACTGGCACTGTCACAACCAGAGAGACCCTGAGGGAATCCTGAATTATTTCACATTGTTAAACATAGGAAACTGAATACTGTTATCCTCAACTTGTAATATGAGAGGGAATTCAACAGGTTATCTCTTATTCTCATGTTTTTCTTAGGAATTGCATTCATTATTTTAAGAAAATTTCTTTGACAGCAAAAAGTGCATCATTAGTTGTTTTTAGTAGAAAGTAGTTTGTATTAGCTTCCAAGTCCAGTCCTTAGTGAAATCATAAGGTTTTCTAAGCTTCTTTATTTTATGAAAAGTAAAATAGTGAAAAGTATCTTGTCTGGAAACAAACCTTGCTTCAGGAAAGGGTGATATTGTAGAGTTAGCATCCCACAAAGGCATTATCTTTGAAATGTGCATTTTTATTAGTTTCTGTGAAAACCAATGAACTAGCTTTTCATTTATCAACTACAGTTATGTTGCATTTCTTCTTAACAAAAAGTATGCCTTTTTGCAGTGTTGCCTAAACCTTTTTTGGAAATTGTTATTGGGAAATGCATCACCAGAAGGCCATCAGTGAGAACTGCAGCTGGTAAAGCCCATTCTTACTGACACAAAAGACAAAACTGGTTAAGGAAATACTAGGTTATTCATACTCAAGTGTTTTTTCATTCATGTCTTTGACCACCTGTTATGCTTACTTAAATCCTACAAGCACATGATTGAAATTGACTATGAAGTTACCCATTTGTTATGTCTACAGTTATTTTGTTACCCTTTGCACCCATTGTAAAGGTAATAAAACAAAAAAGAAGAAAAATCCCCCACATTTTTCTGAGGTTACAGTGTAACCAAGTCTCAGAAGTCTTTGCAAATTACTCCTCTCCAGTTTTCTTAGATGTGCTGCTGCACAAAGATTAACAACAGTAATTAAATACTGTTTCCAGTATTCTTGCTGTCATATCCTCTAAATGTTAGTGCTACTTACAGACTTGAGGGAGTGCAATATTTGAAGACCTAAGCTAATGTGCAAATAGTGTCATCAAACATGGTATTCAGCAGTTCCAAAAATAATTTATTGTCACAAATAATAACTCCTTATAAAGATTAAATAAAGAGAAAGAAGTTCTCTTTATTTAAGAGAGGGTGTCCACTTTGTGTAACACCTGTCCTGTTTGTAGGCACTAGAAATATTTGTTTGTGCCAGTGCACTTGGATTTGTAACACTTTTATGACTAAGCATAAAATACTTTACTGTTAAAGGAAGAGTTCACCAATTATTTTTTTTCTCCTAAAGCACAAAAGGACTTCAGATATTGTTGGAAGCTTTCTTCCTCAGCGAGTCAGGGAAGGACACCCCTGCTACCAATGAAGTTATGGATTTTTTTTCTTCTTAGAATGGTTTTCATGCAGTCCTTCTTTTCCAGTAATACAGGACCTCAGTTAGTAATTAGAAGGTACATGGCAAGTACAGGGCAAGTTCAGTCTATTCCTGAAGTTCCAAACAACCATGAATTTTTAAGAGATATGGTCAATTTGAAACATCAGCTCTATTAAAAATGTTTTCTTTCAGTTCCCTTCTGTAGATTTACTGAAAAACAAACAAAAAAGTAGTCCTTAATCATCAGCAGCAACTTACTAGGAAAGTGAATCAACCTCAGGAACCTATCAAGTTTTTCTAAGAGTAACTATTCCCTGGGGTAGCTTCCCATTATAAATAAATAAAGTTTGAATGTGGAAAGCTCCAAGTTGAAATGGAAGAATTCTTTCATGTGTCACATTATGAACAGTCAAGTATTACTACCATTTCTTTCCTCTAAATGGTACTGAATTGTCACTTCCAGCTCCTACGTGCATTCCAGAATTGACTATTATTGTGTTATTAATACCCAACTTTACTTTGCTAAGACCCAGAATTTCAAAGAAGGGAAAATGCTTTCACTACAAAATTCCAGCAAGAGCTGCCTGGTAGCTCCAACATTTTTATGTATTTTCACATCCAGTTATCAGAGCCATTATGTTCATTATAATAAGGACCACATAGAACAGGAACTGGAAACCCTTGTCTTTAAACTTCCCCAGTCAACCCTAGAATCCAACTTGATTTTGCTTCTCTGTCAAATAAACAAAAGAAATTTGTGTTTTTCAGCCTTACTACTCTATAAAACAGAAAGGTTCAGAGATATATTTACTGTTCTCTCCCAGGGAATGCTACCTCCACCAACAACCCTAAGTTACCATTATGTCCCTTTCTCTTTGATATAAAATTTCAGCTGGAATATATGTCTAGGTATAGAACTTGGGTGTTAACTCAGAGTTGTTTAATTTTAAGGCAGTTGTATATTATTGGCTGTTTCAGAGCACCATTTTCTCAGACATCATCTAGGCAGGACTTAAATTAGCATTTTCAGACGATTTATTTGGGGATGGGGATGTGAGCTAAAAGACTAATTAGATCACTAGCTACATTGTTTTGCAGGTGTTTGAGATTGTAGCTATGGAAGGGTGTTTCATTTAGAGATCTCAGATCCGTATGCCTTCTCCAAACAAAAAACTGCTAGGCATACTTACAAAAAATGGATAAATAAAATGCTAAAATCTAGTTGACTGAGGTCATCAATTGAAAACATAGAAGAGCCATGAACTAGATTCTTTCTTCCTCTGTTTCCCAGAGAGGAGCACCTTGTAAATAAAACTTGAGTTAGTCGATTTCTTGTTTATAGATAAATATGGCCTCTGAACCAGTATGGTAATGTAGGATTCACATAGAGCAGAGAACACTTGGAAAAAATCCTGAATTGCTACTATTTGGAACTGTCATCTAGTTTTAGAAACACAAATGTTTATAGTTAAGTACTTAAGTCTTGTGAATACAGTAAGTAAGCCAGCCATTGAAACTCTTCATCAATATAAGGCAATTAGGCTTTTTAAAACAAATATCAGATCAGTGATTCCCTCTGCATTACAGATGTTGAAAGTGTGAACCAGAACTTTCCATTGCTAAAAAAAAAAGATGCACAGTGCTCTTTTCAATCAGCTCGGTCTTTCTCAACATATGAAGAATCTATTGTTGTTACATGCAAGTATTAATGCAGAATTCTTGGATTACTGATATGTAAACAGTTTACTCTGAGCTGTTGCCTCAATTCTCAAAGAATCTTTCTGCTCTCTAAAGAGGACTGCAGTAATCTTACACTTCCAGCTGAGCTCTGCTGTAATAATCTGTGCTGTTGCATCTCTCAAATATTTCCTAATTCTGAAGGCTCCATGTACCACAGATAGCACCCTTTCACTTATCAAAAGAAGTTATTCTGGTGACAGAAAGGTCCAAATACACTCCTGCTTTTGTTTAATTCAGAAGTACTGTGGTGATATACTTTGATACCTAGGGCAATGTGTTTGTATGAAAATGGAAGTAACCATGAATCAAGGTGATGCATATTGTTCAAATCACATCTTTAATGTAATTGCAGACCCTAGCTATATCACAAATTGTCCACATCATAAAATATATCAGAGGAACAGCATTTGTGACTGTCTGGTTTACAATACAGAACATCCTGCTTCACACAGGGAGAATTATAAAGCTAAATACGCTCCTTGACATTTTGCTGTCAGGCCAAATTAAAACAGTATCTTCAAAATCAACAACAATGACTTAATTCCACCTAAGCCTTATTGTGAACTTCCTTCTTCCTAACAGACTTTTTCAGAGAGTGTTAATTTTCATCATTTTGCTTTCAGAAATTTGAATTCACTATGTCATACAGCACTTACTTATAGTGATAATTATACACCCTCCTCCTCACTATGAAGTGCTGAGACCTACAATTCCAAAAGACAAGCATTATTGTTATGTATAGGGAGCTCATCTTGCACTGGGTCTCAGTTGAAAAGTATGTTTACATGTCTGTTTCCAGTGTTAATTGTACCTTTACCTGTAAATCACAAGTTAATTTGTTTTTCCACCAAGCTTTCCACTTAATTTTCACTAAAGTGCTGAAAACATGTAATAGGAAAAAAAAGCATTATATAGTTTCATCACACAGGATACAAAAGGCAGGCAGCCTCCTACAGAGAAGTATTGAGGAGTGAAAGCCAACATTAAACACCTGCTTTTTACCTTCTGTTAAAGGACTTCCGGGATGAGACTTGGGCTGTGGTTGTAGGACTGCTGATTTTAAAATTGTACGTGTTGCTTTTCCTTTGTGTAACTGTTGGCAGCTGGAGATGGAGCAGGGGTGTTAGGGAAGGAGGGAAATTTGCATCACTGGCCTGCCATCACAAGCCAGACTTTTGTCACCAGTAGCCTTGAGTGGGCACGGATGCCATTTGCAGATGTCTTTAGGTATCTATTTAGTTCTCAATTTCGTGCCAAAATACGCACCAGCAATATCAGGTAAAGCACCTTTTATGCTCTTTGTTGTTTAAAAATAATATATTTGTGAAACAGATTGATAATACATAACACTGGAAATGGGTCCTTCTTCCCTAAAGTGCATGTAAAATAAAATAAAAGAAACAACATTTGTGAGTTTATCTGGCTTTTAATCAAGTCTGGAAATTATAACTATTGTTATACAGTTGCCAGTTGTCGGTCCTTTATAATTTTAAATAGATCTGCATTTTAACTTTATTTATTTGCCAATTTTTTATATACTTTAAAGTTACACTTTAGAACTCAAGCTAACTTTTTATTTTCCTAGGCTGTTCTAGAAGAGATTTTCAGTATTCTTGTAAACTGCAGACCTTTTTTTAATAGTCCTTTGGAGCAGTTACCACTAATGAGTCTGCAGTCCCCTTTTTACTGTACTCTTCCAATAAATGTAAAATATTTGTATCAAGCTGTCTCATTTTATTTGATATTTACAAGTTGTGTTTCTTCATTTGCTTCTGTAATCAAATGGAAGACCAACTCTAGTAACATTGCTTTTGGCAGCAGACACAATTCAAAATGCTCTGTTTCACACAGCAGGGGGAGACCTAATTTTATTTGATCTTTTCTTTTTTCTAATTTCTGGAGATAATCTCTGTATGATCCTCACTCACAGTTTTGCATTACTTTTGTTTATCTTTTGCATATCAGAAGAAATTGAAGCAAGGAGTAACGAAGAGGACAGAAGGGAAAGATGTTGAAATGGGCTGAGAACTTTGTTATGAGAACATAATTATGCCTTAAAAAATATAAACTAATGTTTTAAGATCCTGTGGGTAACATGAAGTATAAATACTCCGATATGAAGATCTTCCACTGCCTAATGCTCCTTGCAAATGCACCTTGTTTGAGGACCCAAAACCAGGTAGAAAGATGGGATTTTGGGTACCTGCACCTTACACGGTGTTGCTTAGCACTTTGCACAATGGCACGGCACTGTGATTTGCTAGACTTAGTGCCTGACTGAAGAAGGAGTTTATAGCATGTAAGGCAGTTTACAGCTCTAGTTCCTAAGTGGGACTGAGGTACCTGGGGTTTGTGTCTATTTTTTTCCGACAAAATACAATCGTTCCCTTTTACTAACTCTTGGAGGTGTTTTTCCCCACCAGCTCCCAATAGTCATGAATGGATGAGGTGTAAATCCAAGGCTTGTCCCCTGAATTTTCCCAGTGTGTGTTGGAACAGAAGACAGCACAGCATGGGATTGCACACAGGTCTGATACAATTCTGCTGAGACTAATTTATTAGCAGGATTATTTTAGAAAAAGTTCGTTCTATTCTAGAAAATAGAAAAATTAGTTTTATTCTAGAAAAAGTTACTGCAGCTGAATCTATTCTGCTCAGTGATGCCTGGCCTCCAAATAATAGAAATACGTTGTTTGAAAACCTGTGACCACCAAACACTGAGCAGCACAGGGTCATCAGATTTGGTCATTTGAAGTGTCACTGCAGGGAAGTAGAAATTAGGCTAAAGAAAGGAGCCTTGAAGGAGATCAGGGCCTTTGAACAGTCCTAGGGTTTCTATAGTTTAGAAGTTAAAAGACTTCCTGTTGAAATTATTTCGTCGATTAAGACTTCTCATAAGATCCCAAAGGACACTTTAAGGTGCATAAGGACCACTTTAAATGGCAGATCACAGCATTTCCGTATTCTTGAGATGCCCAATTTAACCATGCAGGCACATCTTACCTTAAACTCATGGCCTGCAGTAAGAAAATGCTCCAAGGTAGATACTCCCTGATTTCCAGGTGACCATAGCACCTCATTCGGTATTTCAGATCAAGTTCTTCACTGGAGACTTTTTATGTCTTGCTGACTTGTGATCCCTAACATTGCAGGTACTGTACAGGTGGCAAAACTCCACACAGAAGACATTTGGGCACAGAAGTTTTGATCCTGGCTAGCAATGCTGTTTTGGGGTTCTTTTTCTAGACAGCCAGCATTTGCATGTCAAAGCTGGATCAGTACTTTTTCTTCCTTTTAGATCCAAATACTGTGCATGCAAAGGTGTTTTGGTACTTGGGTACAAATCCTCTCTTGATGTTTGGCAGAAATACCATTTTTATTAAATGAGGGAGAGATTAACCTTGCTCAGAGACACAGAAGAGACTCACATCTGAAGACTCCAAGCAGAAGAATGTGCCTGCCTTCAGCCTGGTGGTGCAGGGCATTAGTGGAAAAGTATGGAGGAAGAGAGTTGTTTTGGGGAGTGGGTTTTTTCTTTTTCAACATATGCAATTTAGGGGCACACTGGGTCTGCTGACTTCCATATATATTCTCCTGGAACCCTATATTTCCACCAGCTCCACACTCTGGAAGCTTAACTTAGCCAAGGACCAAAGAGAGATCAAAAGCCAAGTATTGCCATATTTAAGGTTTTTGGTAGATCTGCCCCCTAAAAATAGGTCTGAGGAAATCTGCAGTAAGATGCCCTTGCTCATTGTGGAGTATGGCATACAGATCACTGAGGATGAACTTTCACCAGTGCCAGAATTTTCTGATAAGCTGCTGATATGAAAACAGTTTAAAGGATTGTCACCATCACACTCTGCAGCTACTCTTCAGTCCTCCTTGAATTCATATTCCAACCATAACAAAATGCAAAAATACAGTATCCTCACTGATATGGTTGGGATTACAGCTCTACACTTTATACCTCAATGGACATGATACAGATAACCACAGAAAATACACAAAGCAATTACACATGCACACACCACTAACACTGCAACATACAGAGGTTGTCTTTGATGCAATTTCATCAGCATTCATCTTCTCCTCCATCACCCTCCACTCCTTTAGTGTAGCAGGTCTGCTACACTAAAAGCACTGCTGCTAAACTGTGTGCAGAAATGCATCAGGACTAAAGAAATAGCTCTGTCTTGAGAATACAGAATAATGAGACACTGTGCTCTATTTTTCTGATAACTAAGTTCCCATAGCTTTCAATGACCTAATCTGCTGCAAAAAGAAGTCAGGGGAGAGTAAAATCAAGCTACTAACTAGCTTAGAATCTTCAAAAGAATCCTCAAAGGAATAGGCTGGCATTTGACCACACTGTAATGGAAAGAAGCATGTATCTTCAAGAGACATTTCCAACTCATGATGGATTAATTCTCTGACAGCTGAAAGAAAAATGAGATTGCATTAGAAACACCTGGAGTATACTGAAATATTTTTCTACTTTCTATTTTAAAAGCTTGCACTGCCTAGTGCCATTCACTAAAGAGAAAGCACAGAGAAGGGTTAGTAACCAACCCAGTTGCTAAAATTTAGTCTGCAGTCAGTAGCTATGAAAGCCCATCCTGTTAACATTAAGACATGGGATTCACAGCCCCTATTAAGTCGGACAAACACATACTACGCCCTTACCCCCAAGGGTCCTAAAGACCTTCATTCAACTGAACCTAGAGCCCTGTGCATTCAAAAATCCTTTCTGCTATTCTATTGGCCTGAGTCTGAAACGAAAAGAATGCAGTGACCTAGATCTAGCTAAATATAATTAGAGAACCTTGAAATATGATGGAGCTAGACAGCTCCATTTCACTCACAGATATGGACCCAGAGGGTCAGGTATCTAAAGTCTGGGCATCAAATGAACAGGGGTCATTTTTATGCTATGCATCTATTTTACAGAGAGATACCTTGACTTTGTCTTTCCCCAGTACTTCAGGTGGACCAGGGCCAGGGGCTTTGTCAAGCTCTGTCAACCCTAGGATGCCTTTTTTTTTTTCTTCTTCTTTTTTTTTCCCCTATACAGCAGCAATATTTAAGCAGGAAAACTATGAAAAAAACCCTCCCAAGTCCTTGTGCGTCCCCAGCCTCGTCGCTGCTGGGGTGGTATAAGAGGCAGGAAAGCCCTTGGCTCAGTGCAAGCCCTGCTCAGCAATAACTAAAACATCCTTGTGTTATCAGCACTGTTTTCACCACAAATACAAAACACAGCTATTGTGAAGAAAATTATCTCTATCCTGGCCAAACCAGCATGAGAGAGTACACAGAGAAATTTTAGGTCTGAGGGAGCGCTCATGCATGTCCTTAGGGTGCAGCTCACAGCAGCAGTCACACTTCACACTCTGACCCCACAAGTCTGAAACTGTCTCTTGTGAAAGAGCTGCAGATGTGCCAGTTGAAAGAAGCAGGTGGTCAGGGCTGTTCCTCAGGCAGGGGTGGAGGGATAAAATAAAATAAGCAATATAAGCAGCCTGTAGGTGTTTACATCAGTAAGTGAAGCACCTCCTCCAGCCCCATGAAGCCTGTATTTTAACAACACGGGGGAGCAGAGAGAAAAGCCCTTGCCCAGCACTTGACTTTTTGGGTTGCAGAGAAAGGCCTTGGAACAAAGTAAATTGCCTCCGTGCAGACTCAGTTCCAGCTCTGGCTACTGAACAGGGGAAATGTCCGTTTTGTGGCTCACAGACATGCTTAATCCAGAAATGTGTGGGAGATACTTGGCTAAGCATGGAGGTGGCACCAGATCTTCCGCCCTTTCAAAACCGGTCTCTGCCAACAGCTGTCTTGGACCTTGGCAGCTCCAGCATCCTGCATCCTTCCACAGGTCTGTCCCTCCTCTGAGCTGAAAATACCACCTAAAGCAGTTCCTGAAAGCCAGAGACTATAGACGAGTTTGAAAAGCATAAACAACATATGCCACAGTCTGTCACTCAGGGATTATTAGGTTTATAGCTATAACTCATCTAATTACAAAATCACTGTGAAATACAAGGTTTAAGTGAATTTAAAACTAGCAAATGGGAAAACCCATGCAGCCTTTTCATTTTTCTGCAGTTTCTTCATGATCCACTTGTAAGCAGTATCTGCTTTACATTCTCATGTTCACCTACACTGGCACAGGGGAGATTTTATTGAGGGGTAAACAATTAAGGGTAAGTTTCAGGAAAAAATTGTGCCAGAGAATTGGAGAAAAGTCAAAGTTCAGGCAGTTTTATGCCAAGCTATTTGATACATAGAGCGAATACTAAACTGCTAGATCTTTCCATGCAGTGTTATCATCACCAATGGTCCTTCCTCTCTCTGTTTTACTCTTCACAGAGATGATGGTGAAGTCAGATTAAAGCAACAGAATCAAAGAGTCAATATGCTATTATTTGAACCAAGCATCTGATTATTATGGGGGGAAAAAATTAAAGCAGATAAATTCTTACCTTTTTTACAATAAAAGTAGCCTTCAATTTCCAAGACATCTTGGGGTGCTCCTGCTGTGAGGTTAGGGGCAGCTTTTATGCCAGAAACACATTCTCCTGAAACATTTTGAGGCAAAATCTGACAAACATCAAAAATCTGAACATAGCCTATCTTTCTTTTATTCCTTGTTATTATAATATTCTTCAGCCACAGGGATATCAAAGACTTTGGTGGCAATGGATGCAATTTAGCTGCTCCCTAGAGATGGCTTTAGAGAATGCATAATCAATTTTATAAGTGAGCAGCTGGCCTGCACAGCAAGGTACACTTTGCATTTCACCAAAATGCATAATGAATTGGATATACTCTGCATTAAGAAGATTGGCTTTCCTCTTAGAAACTGGTATGATTAAGTGCTGTTTGTTTCACTTGTTGAAAGATAATCTAATGCCTGGCTGTTGCTTAGTGCACCCAACTTTTTTGTGTGGTAGCTGTGGCCAACACCACCAGAGAGAGCCCGTGCTGGAGGAGGCTCCCAGACACGGGCCATGGTTGGGCACCCAGGTCAGCAGGTCATGACTGTCAGTCTACCCAGACCCTGTGGATCCTTCACCCTGGAGACAGCTATCAGTAAGCCTGAGGCTCCAGCCTTGGACGTTATCTTTAGCTGGCCCAACAAATTTATAATCTTAGCTAAACGGCAAGTATTTATTTTTATATTGAACAAAAACATTTCATTGCAGAAGCAGAAAAACAATTTCCAATGCCACATCTATTTCTCTCAAACTTAGTGATCTCTGTGATCCAGGACAAAAGTTTGCTAAGGCCCAAGGGCATTTTGTTGACTTTCCACTGGCCTTTAAGTCTATAATGTGATTTCTCGGGTCTCTGTGTGGAAATGATTTGTGACTCTCATATTCCCATTGAGAATAACCCATCCATTATATAGCCTCCAGCAAAAGCTGCACTGTGACACATCCTTTGAGGTCAGATAGGCTACTGTAATGCTTCAAATGGGTAGACATAACAGGCCTGCTGCTCCACACAGGGCACACAAAGCAAGCAGGAAGGAAAGCAATAGAATGTGGAAAGTAAGAAACATAGCACCCACCATCTTTACAGGGGCACATTCATACTCAGGTGTACATTTTTTCCCTGACAAGACAGAGTCTGAATAAATCTGACCTCAGCTACCCTACTCCAGCCCCTAGTAAATGTTGTCCTTTCAACACAGCCTTTCCTGAGATTCCTAGGTGTGCCCCATGAAATTTCGCTGATATTTACATTTTAATTTATTACCAGATATACTCGTAGGACAGCAAGAACGGAACTGTCGTCACTGCTAAGAGCTTGCTCCAAGACGTCTCTGGGTTGTTTTTTTTCTGATCATGTTGCTGTTTCTTAAGAGAGTCAGCAACAGTGGTGGAAGCCGTGCAGACTATATATTTAGCAACAACATAAGCCAGGAGAAAAAGTACACCTTCTGGGAGCACATAGTCCTAGGCTTCATGTTCCATGTATGCTGCAAGAATTTAGCACACAACACCAGGCCCCGTGACATTGCTGTGGGCCTGCTCCGTCCCTGCACTTATTAATGACTTGAGCAAAACACCAGTAATTCTCTCTACACAGCTTTTAACACTCAACTACTTTTTTGGACATGTCAAGCTTCTGATGCTAGAAAGATGCAAAATTAAATGCAGCATCCAATGGTCCCAATTGCATCACTGCTCATATGGTGACTTTCCTCTTTTCAATATGTGGAATACAATAAGGTCAGTCAAGACTTAAAGCATCACATCTTTATATGAACCAAAGAAAACCATGCAGAGACCTTGGCACCTAAGTTCTGTTTCCAACACTAAGGCCAAGGATGAAAGCACTCTATGGAATAACACACCACTGTGTGGTCTCCCAACTTTTGATCAACTATCCAGGAATGTGATTAAGGCTCCTGGCTGTTACCAAAGCTGGCAAGGCTCTGGGAAACAAAGCTTTATGCTACTGACACACCAACAGCTGCAGTCCCAAGCAAGCACAGCAGCTGTTCTAGTGGCAGTTGCCAAACTGGCAATGACTTTTGCTGCAACACTGCCCTCCAGCTGGCAGCCATCCCAGATGGCCAGGCCAGGCTTGGATAAAAAGGCCTGCTTTTTAGCTCTGAGCATCTCTCCTCTTCCTCTCACTGTTCTAGGTGTGAAGACAAGGAGCAGGGATACAAACCTGGGGTTTGGCAGCTGCTCCTCTCAGAGGGCACCAGACCTCACTTCTGCACACCCAAGGCAATTCTTGGATCTTGTTTGCCTTGATGTACTGAGAGCAACCAGGTAGCCCCTCCACTTCTGCATTCTGATTCTTGAATATTCCACTGCACTTTTCTTCTGTTCTCAGATCAACTACAGATTTTTTTTAACATCAAGAATTCACAAAAACATCATGAAGTACTTTATTTATTTCTAAATTTCTAAACGAGTTCATTATGTGACTACTAATTAGTCTTAAAATACATTTTAAAAGGCAGCAGTAGACAAGAACCAATCTGTTGCTAAACCTTGAAGATATTTCTTCATGTGGGAAGCTTGCTTTGCCTCAAAAATACTACCACAGCCTCACTAGGAATGAGCCTGCTCTTTCTGTGTTTCTGTCTCATTTCTGGAGAAATCTCCATAATCCAGGACTGAGGAGGGCATTATAGTACTTCAATGGCACCGACACTCCACATGCAGCAAGGAGACTTATCCGCACCCTCTCTTTTGACAGCAAGGTTGTTTTCCCAAGGGAGGCCAGTTTGTGTGTCATAAAATACCTTTCTGAATATTTTGCTGTTGTTTTTGGGAATAAACAGCACACTGAAGCATGCCAAGTGGAAAAATGACAGGAGGCTGACACGTTGTGTGCAATTTGGATCAGGTCATGTCACAGAGACTTGCCTGTGGCAGGACTGCCAAAGGGAATGGCTCTCCAGAAAATCTGGGACTTCCTGAGTTGGAGAAAGGAGATCAAGTCCGCAGAAGAAAGGACAGAAATAGTCAATACAGGGACAAACTAGTCCTTCTAAACAAAATATTTTCCTGTACTCCTCCCTTTAGCAAGAATTCTGGATAGACGGCACTAGTCTTTAATTCTTATTTAGGGAGGAGACCAGTGAAAGCTAGTAAGAAGCATTATGCAGGACCTAAAAAGGAACACTAGTCTTATCTTCTCAGTAAAATCTTAAAAGGCTGCTCTTTCACCATTCTCTCTGACAGCAGTTGATGTCATGAACAAAAGACTTTGTAGTACCCAGATTCTTCTCTGATTATGTAAATGTTATTACTCATGCTGAAAAAAAAGAGCTAAAAAAGATGTTAAATTTTCAGATGTTTGAGATATTTAGGGCTTTTGGTTGTTTTGAGCAAGAACTCTTTACATATCTACGGCTGCTAATTTGCCCACCTATGCAAATTCTGAGGAGCAAAAAGAGCCCCCAGCTTTCCAAGGATCAGATAGTTTTAAAATGTAATTTTCCTTTTATAAGTATATGAAGCAGGGTATAACCATGCAGCTTGGGCACAAATACAGCTATAAAGGAAAAGGGCTGATAGGGTAAATAACGTACAATACATGGGCAAACTAAGTGCAGAGGACTGTGAGCCACGGGCTAAGATCTGCTTCTCAAACCCAGTTTTCAGCTGTGCAGCTGGCCTGTGTTGTAGGGAGGGCAGGGCAGAGGGGTGGAAAACCCACCTGTGGCACCTTGCCTTCCAAGACAGAAGACCCATTTTGCACCAATTGCATTAAGAAGCTCATAATTAGGCACCCAGTCAAACTTCCTCATTACTCTCCCTGCACATGCAGGAGGTCAGCTGTACTCTACCACATTTGATAGGGGGTATGTCTACCAGTGTCTGAGGATTTACGTAGCTCTGTAGGAAATATTTGTGGCAAAAGCTAGAAGAAAATGTTCCAGAAATGTGAAAAAACATGAGTATTGCAATAAGGACCTGCATACCACCTCTCCAAGATGGCATCTTAATACCTATGTTAATATTTAGGGTTTTTCCTCAGTGGTCTGCCTGTATCCACCTCCAAATCTTTTCCACCTCTATCATCAGGAGTTCTATGCTGCATCTACTAGTTAATCTTTTGTGAGAGGTTTCTGGTAGGATTAGTTCTTTGTTGTTGTTATTGGGTTTTTGGTTTCTACTTTTATTTTTTTTTAAAGAAGGTAGCCAGCAACTTACATGATTATGAGAGGAAATAGAGCAGCAAAATGAAAATGAAACCCTGTATTAAGTTGTAGTCTTTACTAATAGGGTTTTTTTTACTTTACCTAATAAAAATGAAATGCTTTTCAGTAAGAAATAGGACCAACTCTCACATAAGTCAGCAAGTATTACTTATGCATTAACAGAGATTATTCAACAATTCAGTGCAATCCTCACAGCTGGTCTTCGAACTGAGGGTGAATAAAGGCAATGTACTTTTTGCTAGATGAGAAACACATCAGCAGAGCTCTTGTTAGAGGTACAATCACAAAAGACACACTTGACAAACTACATTCTAACTGTGCTGCCCAAGGAATTCACAGCTGGTTTCTGTGCAAACATTATTCAATCAGGCATTTTTCTTCTGTGGTCACCCTGTAGGCAGACACAGCCAGGGGGAGAGGAGGCCAGGGGTGTTACAGCTGTTACCTTTCCTTCCCTTCCCATAACTATTACTTTGCCCCTTGTCACTGCAAGCACATTGAATTTCCTTGCTATTGATTACACAGTAGGCTATGTATCAAAGGCATTTCACTGCTGAGTGCGAGCCCTGTCACTGCTGCAGCAGAAAAGAAAGGCAATTAAGTTTCCTGAGGGTAGGCAGGGTGGGGCAGCACAGGCCCCCAAAGATCACCCCTGCTCAAAGCCTGCAACAGAACAAGTCTGGGAGCACCCATTCACCATTACAGTGATGTCCCACCTGCTTCCATAAATTCTCCCCATCTCAGCCAACTCCTTGCTTGTCATAGTGTCAAAAAATATATGAAAGTTCAGTAGAAAAGTTTGGTCAAACCTCAAAGTACAATGAGTTCTGTCTATTTTTCCTTCCCAAAACACAGGCACTGTTTCTCAGAGAATGAGATTTCACATCAATCTCTCAATTTGTTTATTTTATATGTATTTTTCTCCTGAAACTCCTCTTTTGGTCTCTGCTACAGTGCTTGAGCCATGCGACAGCTGATTATTTCTGTTTGAGAGAAATCCATTCACACAAAGCACAGCTGTCATCTTAGTACATATCCATACAAACTTTTAAAAATGGTATAGAGCAAATTATTATTAAAGGTTACCAGGAGGAGGCAGAGCTTCTTGTATACCCTCCTGTCCAAATGCTAACATTTTAAGTCAAACTCAGATGACAGGACTATGCTTCAGTGATACTGAGCACAGATGGGAAAAAGAGAGTGCAACAATATAGACTGAGAAAAATAAAATAATGTTATTTTTCATGTAAATTTGAAGGTTTTGCCTTAATTAAACCAGGCATGAACTGTTAGTATCACTGTCCAACCAAATGGTGATGCCACTAGGCAAGCAGCACACACCGAACCAAGGCAGAGCTGTCCTGGGAAAGGATCTCAGCCTTCCATTTCTCAGCCCCCTGTCTGGGGACAGCCCAGGGCCTGTGGAGGAGAGGCCAGCCCTCAGGGCACTTGGCTGCAGTGGGCAGCCAGCTCTGGCCACCAGGGCCACCCTAGCTCAGAGCTGGGAGGTGGCAGCTGCTCTCCAGATGGTCCCATGGCTTTGTCCACCCATCACCCTTCATCACACACCCCTCACTCATGCATAAAACTGCATAAAATTGGGTACGGATTTTACAGAAATCCAGTGTCAGCTGCAGTGAAATGCTGCTTCAAAGAACAGCAAAGTGCTTGCAGAAAAGCAAACATAACCATGAAGAAGTTTGTAAGTATCCTAGGTGTCTTACCTTTTTCTAATTTCTTGTTCATGAAGATCGAAGTTAAGCACCTAATTTTTCTTTCTTTGTAAGCTTTGCTTCAGAGATGCATTACAAAAGAGTCGGAGGAGAAAGAAAGGGTGATTCTGCTGTCACTACTATGACACCATTAAATCCACATGGAGTATTTTTAATATAGACTAGTTCCTCCTCTGAAAATAGCATCTATCCTCTGATGCTGTAAGCTAAAGACACAACTCTTCCACAAAAGATGCTGTTACGGTTTGATTGCTTCTGAATTTAGAGAATTTTGTATCACCTTCACATGTAGTAGCATCCAGGAATTAAGGGGGTTTTGGGTGGGCCCTCCAGTGATGCTGTCACCAAGCTGGCTCAGGAGAAAGCAGTGCCCTTAGCAGAGATCCCAGCCAGGCTGTCTCATGCAGTGTCTCTCACTGCTGCTGGCACTGATGAAGCTGCTGAGTCAGGATGGCTGTGGAAAGCTCATTTACACCACAAACCTACTTTGTATCAGGCAGAACATTCAAACTCAGTGCACCTGGTAACTGAATGGCCTTCCATCTCCAGGTTCCTATGACTGTCTTTTGGTGTAACTGGAATTGGCCTGGCTGTTGATGGAAAGTTATTTCAAGGCTTCTGTAGCCTTCAGACTCAGGTTTCAAGACTGGAAAGAACATTACAAGTTTCTCTTAGATCCCAGTCAAGCCATGGCATTGATTTGTCAAGGACTTTTCAAGGCTGTTGATTTGTCACTGCCCTTGTAACTCCCTACAGGACACATCTGTATCCCTTGTCTACCAATTACCACAAAATATTTTCCTTGCAAACAGGAGCCCCCTTCCTTCCCACAGGCATGTGCACTTAGACAGGTACCTGTTGAGAATTGGTTGCAGGAGAGAGGCCACGGTTCTATAGAATACCTATTTGATCAATCCTCTGTTTAAAAATCCTACTTAGGTTTTTAGGCCTTAAAATCCGTTCCCAGCCTATTAATTGTATAAATCAGCAAGCAGAGCTAGAAAATCTGCAAGGACAAGCAACAAGGGTAGAATGCTACAATGTTGCAGTCCAAGGGCAGAACCAGAACAGAACGGGACAGCTCGGGGGTACAGCACAGGTTGGAGGCAGGGTGTACTGAAAGCTGAAGGATGGGAAACTTGGCTGCAAAAACTGTAACTGCAAGTAGAAAGAACACACATACGTAATTCATATCCAATAAGAGCCTATTGTTTGCAGAGAAACGCCTATTGTTTGCCAATCACTATAAAAGCTGGATGATCTTTCAATAAATGGGAACTTGCTTATCAATCACATTGATTGTGTGCTTGTTTTCGCTCACCGCCCCGCGGCTCCCGATTGGTACACAAAAGACACAGAAATTTTAAATGCATTTTTAAAGGGATGTGGATACCATCAGCAAGCATCAGTTTTCACAACTGTCCCTTGTTTCAGCACCATTTAGAAGCTCTCAGATGCCCCATATCCACACTGAAAATTCAGATCTACTCTTCTGAGACTAAAGGGAATCTACTAAAAAAACTGTGTTAAAATACAAAATAGCACCCAAACCAGAGTATGTTCTCTCTTTCCTCTCTCCTCTGTTAAAATTCTACCATGGATAAGGCATTAAAATTCTTTCTGAGTATTTATTCAAGCACTTCTTATAGTGTTTAGTCATTCATTATGAAAATTGTCATGTCCTTATGCTCATGGTTTCCCATCCTGCACAATTAGGACACATCCATCAACAACACCATAAAACATACACCTGCACTATAATCAAGTCCAATATTAATGCAACAACCCCTCCAACAAAATACTGTGTGCACAGTTTGGAAATCTTAAAAGGACACGCAAGTCTTGAAACCTTTGCACAGGAAGAAAAAAGAAGAAAAAACCCCTGACTTTCAGCACCCATATACATGAAACGTCAGTTTGAGTCATAAACTGCTCAAGATCTGTCTTACAAAATAAATGCTTTTAAATACTCCACTATTCATCTTGGAAACTTGTTTTTCTGAACCTTCTGTGCAGATTAGAAGGTGCTTCTTACCTATTCCCCAATTCATCCTCTCATTTTTTGTACTGGTATTGTCTTTCATGTCATAAAGTCCCTTTGCTCCAACCCTGGCCAGTTTCCTTTCAGGGTTTGATCTAGCATCATTAAACTACCAATCAAGAACAGCAGAGAACAGTAGTTAAACAACAGTTTAAAGTATTTTAATGCAGGTAATACATTTCTGCAGTATACACATTGTACAGGCTGTGGGAATAAATGCCTTGGGGTATCTTGAGCATCTGCTCCCTGAAAGCTGTGCCAATTCTCTGGAGCTGCAGTGATGGAAAGGATAGAGAGCAGGCCTTTCCCTGCTTTGTTTCACAGGGAGCCTGAGGTGTCTTCTCCTGAGAGCCCAGCTGAGCATCCAACCAATCCCCCTTCCATAGGTTAAATGAACACAGAGGAGCAAGCCAGTGAGTCAGCACTGCTGCCTAATTCTTTTGTGTTTCATCAACTAAGCTTTTCCCTTTTACATTATATGGGGATTTTTTTTAAAAAAAGTATTATTTTATGTTACTGCAGACACCTCACATAAAACCAGATTGAAACAGATCTTACAAACTAAAGGCTTTTTCAGACACTTTGAAATTCAGTTTTTGAAGGTTCAGGGCAAGACCCCTGTTGCTTTCCAAGGGCAAATATTGTCCAGTGAAAAGATTGCAAGAAAATGACAGTAAAAGTGGAGTTTTCTGCCATGTTTCTCCCTTACCAACCAGTCTTCTTCCTCCTCATTACACAAATCTTACAGCAAACTGGAATGGTATTTTAGGGTACCGCATGACTGCAATATGCATACTAGGCAACATCTCCTGTCCAGTTTTTGAAAGAGCACCTAAGTTTTGAAAGAAGAAAATGATGAAACATGCAAAAGCCTCAAGAAGGTTTGCTGTCATTGCATGCCACACTACAAAAGCCTTGAGAGAATGGAAACCTCCTCTGAACTCCAGAGAGCTGCACAACCATCTTTCCCAGCTACACCTAAAGGTCCTTCTGCAACATTGCCTGTAAAGCAGCATCTACAGACCTGTCTGGCTAACAGATGTGGAGCTCTGTGTTTTTTTGCTGTAGCATGCAAGAGGCAATGTAATAGCCAATACAAGTAAGAAACAGAGGGGAAGGAACATGGAAATTCTAGTTTCTTGTATTGTAAAATATGAACTGTCTGGAATGTGTTAAATGACTGTATTCACCTAACCTTTGCTCCGTCTATGGCCATAATTTGCAAGTAATTCAGAAAAAAAAAAAAAAAAAGAAAAAGAAAAAGTATTTTGCATAAAATGCCACCCTTCAAGGTGCAAATTATCATGAGTCACTGTTGACTAATCTGAAAGGTCAATATGCAGAACTGGAGAAGTACATATAGTCTAGAAAAGCATGCTGTCAGCTCCTCCAAAACTCAAAGCAGCAATGGTTTTGTCCTATGCAAATCATATAATCCCAGTTCCTGCCAGGTTAGTTTCATTCCCTGTAGAAACGCACTCTAAGCCAAGGCAATAATTAGATTCACACTTTTTAATTGCTTTTTTTCTCTTTGGGTTACAATGGCCAGAATTTCTGCAGTTCTGTTGGGAGGGAAAAAAAAGCAGAAAACAAATAAAAGCTTACCCTAAGAGATCTGTCACTTCTCTCTCCAATCCGAGACACATTCCTGATCTTATAACCTTTTCTAGGCACACTGAAGGAAGTGTTTCTGTATATTCTGGGAACTGCAGAAGACAGATCCCTGTATCAGCCACCCTATGGCCACACAGCAACAAGGAGAGGAGCTACCACAGCTCTGAATTTGCTCACCACAGCCGGGAAGAGGAGAATGCTGCATGTGCAGAACCAGGCAGAGGATGCAAACCAATGTAAAACCCCTTTTCTACAGTCCCAAATCTTTTCGCCTCCCTTCTCAGGGAAGAGAAGTGAACCTCATAATAGAGACTAAGCCTAATCAAGGAGAAAGCAATGGGGAAACCAAAGGCAGAGCAAAGAAAGAGTGGAGGCCAAAAAATTAAAAGGGAAGTTCAAACAGCTAGGGGAAAAAAAAAGGAGGAGGAAACAACCAGCCAAATTCAGATTGGGAATGAGGGATAAAAACTTCACTGTGGTCACTGTTATGCAAGTATACTGCAGGCAAAATTTGCAGCCCAGTGAGTGCAGTATGGGGCAAAGAATATCCCCACTGAAATTTAAATGCATCTGGTGCTTGATAGAGGGGCCCAAAGCCTCCAGGAACTGTAGAATTAGACAGCTTTATAGCTAATAGATTTCCAGGAAAGACTGTGAGACACTTTTAGGCAGTGAGCGAGCAAAGAACATTTCAAGCCAATAAGTCTTTGAGAAAGGTTTGACTAACCAAGAAGGACCAGCAAACCCTGCACAATGATAGATGAAATTCAAAAGGAGAAAAACAAACCAAAACTAACACTCTTGAACTGCTAAAGTTCATTTTTAAATGTGAAATAAGGGGGCTGTCAGATGTTCTGCACCCCTGGTAAATAACAGTGATGCACTTAAAAGTGAACGCTAGGGTTGCCCTGGTTATAGAAAAGACATTGAAGTTGTGTGCTCTTAATACGGTTTTAACATTAATTTCTCACATGTCAGTGTTCTGTCTGGGACCCTCAACACTTTCTTTGCTCCAGCACAGCTTATGTTGCCACTGAGAAGGCTCCAGCTACATGGAAACAATGTCCAGAATAGTGGGACATTAGCACTGGGAATTGAAATAGGAAGAAAACAATATCCCACACACTAAAAAAACCCAAACAAAACAAAACAAAACAAAACAAAACAAAACAAAACAAAACAAAACAAATTTAAAAAAAAAAAACAAATAAAAGTTGCATACATTAGAAGTTATCTAATTCCTAGCATAAGTAGGCTGAAATAAATTTTGTTCCAAGTTGGTTAGTTCTCTGGGATGATCCTTGCAAAAACATGAGACAGTAATTCCAGGAAGCAAAGGCTGGGAATCAATGTTACAGTAAATACAGTCTAACTGACTTACTAAAGGTCTGTTTTATGCGAAGAAGAAACAGAGAAGTTGATTTTTTTTTCTCTCTGTATTTGAACCAAGAGAAAACATCCCCTGCTACGTCTGAATTACTCCCAACTGTTTTCCACAGCCCACTACAAGTTTTCCAGAGCATACTTCATGTCTCCCTGCTCCTGCAGCATACTTAGGGCAACTCTGGCAACCCAGAAAATTTTGGTTATGTCCTTCCTTTTGAAAATAATACTTAGTGTATTATCACTCAATATTCTCTTTCGTGCCCATGCCTTTTGTACATTTCCACTGTCCACCAGGGACAACAGATTGCATTGTACTATACACAGAACTGTCTCAAGTAAAATGCTGCTTGCTTGGAAACCAAGCAACTAGAGGTGCAATCCTTGGTATCCAACAGAATATTCCAAGAACAACCTTGCTGTAATCTACAGCATCCCTCACTCTGCTATAAACTGCAGACAAAGGTACCAATTCTTCCTCAGAAATACACAGGAACACCCTGGAAAAACCAACTGCCTCTTAATCTAGTAGCACATGTCCTCCCAATGCAGCACAAGTTCTTACTAAAGTTTAATTTCTCTGACAGTTGTTTCCTGTGTAAGAAGCAGCATTCCAACTACACTTAACAGCCAGCTTGAATTTTTGCTCTGAAGCAAGATGAGCAATCCTATGGAGGATTAAGGAACATTAGGATTTTATAGTGCAAAATAAGAAGGAAGATATTCAAAAAGAATAATATATCACTAGCTCACTTAGAAGAAGAACTTCCTGTTTTGGAAACAGCAAAGGACTAAACCAAGAGGAGACATGGGAAGTTACAGTGCTGGAAGAGGTAAATTTCAGGCCTAGAAGCACAGCCTCTTAATTTTATTTGATAATAAATACTATCTGTGTATCATACAGTGATACTACTTTCTCAGTGTCCATAGTACCGCTCTGAAGTAGAGATGTACCTTGCAAGGACATGTAGCACTGTCTGTTTCTATGAAGTTTTGCTGCCCTAGGTCTTTGCTGTCCCTTGCTCTAGTCACATCAGCACTACTACTGTTACAACAGGACAAAAGTACTAACGAAAGGCAGCATGTTTTAATCATGCTAGAGGTCAATATCTTGTTTTAAAAGATGTAGTTGCATTTTTAGGAGATATGGCTAAGACAGGAGTATATAAGCAACTATTTTTCTGAGGGCAAGGCTAAATGAGTGAATTGACATATTCTTTTGCATTGTCTCTTTATACTATTATTTGATCCAGACACACAACAAATGTGCTGCACAGGGTGTTTAGAGAAAAATAATGCAGAGTTTTTCCTCATCCAAAAGCAGTACTGGTTTCTCTGATTGTGATGGATGTCATCTGCTTTTGTTTTCCATTGATCCTAGATTGCAAAGGAATAGTAAAACAGCCTTTTTCCTGCATTTGTGTCATCCAATAACAGGTCAGAAGTGTTGATTTAGGATTGCAAGCACTATTTGTGCCTAGGATTTGCTACATCAGTTCAGGAATTCATTGTATCAAATAATATCAAATAACTCAGCAGGTATTTTTTTTTTTTTCTCTTAAAAATTGCTTTTATCAACTTGTCCTCAGATGAAGGCTAGTCTGTTATTAGTCAGAGCAAACAGGGGGTCTGTTGGAGATCACTGCACAGGGAGGCTGGACAGAAGGATTTCTGTGCTAAACATCACCCCCAGAGAGCCTGCAATAACTAACAGCATCACAGCTGCCTGGGTATAGTTTAACTTCAATCAACGAACTTTTTGATAAAATTTTGATGCTAGGAAATGCAGGGGAAAGCACAAAATTCCACTATATTAAGGGATTAGCACTGTTTTGTTATGGAAAACAACCTCTGTATGCATATTCCAGGACTCAAAACCACGCAGTGAGTGTGTCAGTCAGAACATGAAAAAAAAGCTTCTTACAGCATTGTGGGCTGTACAAAGCAGAGGACAACAATATTTGTCACCAAGGCCTAAGTTTGGGTCAACTTTGGTGAAAGCTGAGTTTTGTTTTGGCTTTGATTTTGGGTGAAGAAGAGATGAGACAAAGATAGCAGAATTCTTTGCCACCATTGTAGGATTCCATTGTGCTTATTGCAAGTGCAGGGACCACCTTCTGCTTCCATTCCTCACACAAAACCAAAGAATTAAGAAAACTGTCAGCACCAGCACCAATCTCATCGTGACTAGCCAAAAGATAAAGGGATGCTGTCACTGTGGCAGATGGCTCATACATTGTTCAAGGTAAGGATATTGCAGGGCTTAGACAAGAGGACCCATATCCTCAAAAAGACCTCGAAGCCACCTTAAAAAACAAAGTGCAAGACAAATTTACTGTTTTACTTCTGATAAAATAATCCCTTCTTCCTGAAACTAGTATGTTGTTCTTAGGCTGAATGACAGCATTAGAAACAAATTCAGATATGTAAATCCCACACACTTTATCTTATCTCAAAGGTGTTTCTAATAAATTGCCAAAATCTCAGCTGACAATTACCATGTATAGCCATAATTTAGTTTAGAAGTTATATGATGTCTCATTAATTGCCTCCAGCTACTTTTTCCAAAGCAATAATCAATAACTTGTATTTCAGCTCACAAGTTTGGAATCCTGAGACATACAGACACGTTTCAGTGATTCAGCTGGACCTGTGAGAAACAGTATGTTTAGTTAGCTGTAGGTCACACATTACCCACACTTGATCAAAATGTGAACTAGCAGGCACCATAAGGTACAGCTTTAGCACTCACTGCCATGCCCATCAGGGTAATTTAGAGCACTGTGATTTTAGACAAGAACATTAGTGGAACAAGGCATACAGAAGCTGATCGTCACACACAAGTTTTGAAAACGAGACACGTTACATTACTGCTCAATATTTCAATGATTGCACTGCTCTGAATTTAAAAGTCCTTAGGTAATATGTTTCTGGGCCTGCAATATCATTCTGTGCCACCTAGGACTGATGTGAGCAGAAAGCTTTAGAGAGGATGTGGTGTCCTGTATTATCAGTGTAAAAGCCAGCATTACGCCTTACAAAATTTCACTGCCTGGTCAAGAGATCCAAACTACCCTTTAAGAGGTATCACTGGATTTTTGCTTCTTTAAAATAATTTAAACATATGTTCTACAAAGCTGCCCAAAAGCATTTGAACAAGAGCACCTCTAGCTTGGAAAAGGAAGTGTAGGAAAAGATCACACAGTCATAGAATATCCTGAGCTGGAAGGGACCCACAAGGATCCTCAAATGCAACTCCTGGCCCTACACAGCACCATCCCCAAGAGCCCCACTGTGTGTCTGCAAGCATTGTCCAAACACTTCTTGAACTCTGTCAGGCTTGATGCTGTGACCACCGCTCAGGGGAGCCTGTTCCAGCGCCCGAACAACCTCTGGATGAAAAAAAAAATTTGTGATAGTTAGCCCAAACCTCTCCTGACTCAACTTTCGGCTAAACTCTGGCAAGGGGAGTAAATCAATTAGTATGAGGTGGAAGATAAGGGACCTGAAGGAAGCAGAGGTAATAAGTGAAGGGAGGAAGCAGTTTTCCATTGTTGCTTTAAAGAACACCACCAAGAAACACAAAGTCAAGAAAATCCACAACAGTGCAGAAAGTAGAAAAGATACAGATGAAAGGCAGCAGCAACACTTGAGAAGAATAAAAGCAGAATATTTTAATTCTGATTCTGTCACAATTCAGTGTATAGGCTGAATTGGAGGAATGGTTTCTCCCATGACTCAGTCCTCCTCTTTTTAAAACTAGAATGACACTTTTTCAGAAGTGTTTTCCCCTGACCTTTCCACAGCATGCTAATCACTGGTAAAATAAAAGCATGTGAGGCCTTCTAGCAGGTTTGCAATTGCTGAATAAGGGTGTTACTGCCTGTAGTTTTCAAGATCTTGGTAAGAAATGTAGTATTTGCCATGCTGTGCTGGACTTGTTATAGTAGAGGGACAGTGAAGCTACAACCAAAGCTAAAGAAAGTTTTAGGAATCTGCTCTTCATTGTGCCTCAGTACAGCCTTTTAAACTTTTGATCTCACAAGCACTCCACCTGTGTGTCCTCTCTACCCTTTTGTGATTTGTCAGTGCCCCTCAGCACTCCATGTCTCGTTACCTTCAGTACCAGTCACCTGTCTGACACAGCTGTAGCCCATCAGGGATGAGGCTCTGCCACAGCCCCACTCCCAATTACCACAGGCTGTGTGCCTACAACACCTGTGGTAGTGCAGGTCTCACTCGTTCCTACACAAGACGATGCTTCTCTGGAATTTGCAGGTGTCCAACAGAATAGTGGAAGCTGACAGATCATCACGGCTGGGGTAGGTTATTGGCAAGAGCAATGAAGAAAGTAGACAAGGAAAGAGCTGATGTGACACATGCCTGAGCCATCACTGCAGGGACACAGACACCATGTGAGTCAGAGCCCAGGTCTGTCTAACAGCTCATGTCATTGCATGGACCAACTTCCGACTGAAGACTCTCAAGTGGGGAAAAATGAACTGCAGTGGCTGCTGAGGAGCTTGATGCATGAGGCGTAAGAGCTGTCTCACCTGAGCACTCCTTAGAGGCCAGGTAGGGCTGCCTCTGCAACACCTGCCACCAAACCATCTCTAGACCCTCAGGCCTGGATATAACTAAATATTCAGGATCTCAAAACCTCAATGTTAAGTCAGATATTGTGTTAAGGTGTCTCCTTGAAAGGAAAAAACAATGACAGGAGCTAAAGTCCTCTGCAAAATTAGGTTTACAAAAGAAAATAAGTAGAAATTCCCAGCTGGAGGCAATGTAAGAGGTTTTTAACGTAGAACTGATGTTACAGGACCTGTGAGTTCCATATTGTGAATAACCAAAAGTAATAAGGGAAACAAAACACATTACAGTCCTCAGCAAAGGTTTGGAACAAGCGACAAAAAAAAAAAAAAAA
>VWZP01009664.1:0-135757 GCA_013396995.1 Dicaeum eximium
CCGCGCCCGCAGCGCCGGGGGTTTGCGGCCGCTCCGGGCACGTGTGGCCGCTCGGGCCGGCCCCTCCACCCGCCTCGGCCGTTCCGCGGCATGAGGGAGCCCGGGCGACCCAGGATCTTTCGGGTAGTCCTTCTCCCCGTTTCCCTCCTTTCTTCTCCTTCTCCTCCTCCTCATCCTCATCGCCCTTCCGCCCCTCCCCCTGCCCGCTGGCCGGACCCCTCGCCCCACACCAGGTGCCACGTGCTTCTTATCGCGGCAGGGCGGGATCGTATCGTGATAACGGGATCCACGTTCTCGCATGTGGCTGCTGTGAATTGTGCATTTCTCATGGTCTGTGTAATTAATTGCTCAGGCGCAGAACCCATGATGAATTACCCTGCGGGATGTGCTACTTACACATATGGATACAATATATAAAAGTTCGGCTGACGTTTCTTTTCCTGTTTTTTGGAAACAGATGTGACGTAATGCCTTTCTCCCTTTTTTTTCCATGCTGAAGCACTGGGGACGTAAAACTGGCGATAGCTTGTGTGACGTTGTTGGTACAACTAGATTTAATTTTGCACCGTTTTTTACCTAATTTTTACTAGCCCCTTCTTTTTTGTTTACTATTTAGTAGAAATAGACTGCTTTACTTCTGTTGTTTTATGCACACGTGCTGTATACCTACTTTGTAAAGGACATTGTGCATAGAGCCTGTAAGAGTGGACTCTTCCATTTGTAAAGTAAAAATATTATTTAAATATCTTCTATGTGTAGACTGTTTTTCCTTTTGTTACTCAAGCAGCGACAAAAAAAAACCCAAACCCAAGTCAGTTCCCTTGACTTGAGATAGCTCTTCTGTGGCTTTGTTAAACTTACTTATGAATCTCCCTCCTAGGCTTGTGTGCTGAGTGCCTCTCAGCAGTCCATATGTATGAAGTACTAGAGATGTTTATCACTTACCTACTAGTCAGGGTAGTAAAATCCATTCTGAAGCTAATTCATAATGAATGCTCTGACAGATTCCTAAACAATTTAAATAGGAAGTATTATTTTGGCCATTTACCTGTAACCTAAAGGTCCTTGAGGAGTCTTAAAGTAAGACACCTAAATTCTTTTATGAGTGGTACAGCTGTGCCTGAAAATATCTTTGATTGTGTTGGCTGTGGGTGATTCTAATACATAAGGCAATGATGAACTCAGGATGCAATGTGTCCCTTAAGCTGGGTTAGGTGGATGTTGTGGTTTTTTTCCTAATTGTCCCATTAACAATGGTCATTAGGCACTCAGAAATAGTAGGGTTTTAGTAGCATAAAACGCATTACGTAGGAAAATTTGTTGAAGAAATTATTGTTCCATAACCAAGAGCTATTACTCCAAGGCCAAGCCTCTGCACAATTCACAAGTGGTAGGATTAAAACACCTAGCTCTGCATGAACACCTTTTTGTTTCTTACTGTAACTGTATGTTGACTTGGAAGTCATTTGTTTTCAGGTATAATCATATTTCTCTACTGTTACAGGGTATTACAGTTACTAAGATTGAGTTGCTGAAAAGGCATAAATGTTTTAAACACAGATGTGAGTACTTCAGCGTTTGGGTACATAGCAAGTTTGTGTTTTCCTTTTTTCTCCTCAGGAAGCACATGAGGAGCATGATACTTCTACTGAAAATGCAGATGATTCTAACCACGATCCTCAGTTTGAGCCCATAGTTTCACTTCCAGAGCAAGAAATAAAAACTCTGGAAGAGGATGAGGAAGAACTCTTCAAGATGTGAGTAGAATACTTTTCACTATTATCTGAATGTTCATTAGGCTTAAACTTCAGTGTTTATAAAAAGCTGCATAACTTGCAGCAATATCTGTATGAAGGCTGACTTGGTTGGTCTGCACTGTGATGGCAGAGATTGAGTGGGGAGTGATTGATGTTGCCCCCAGAAAATGAAGTCTGGAACCACAGTGTCTTGGGAGGGAGGAAGGAAATGAGATGTATGTGGTGTTGCTGCCATGCATCCCTGGGTAAAGGGGGATGTACAAGATACTGAAACAATAAAAGCAGCAGCTGCAGGACAGTATTGGGGCATTTGTGGCAGTTTCTGTCTGTTGCCTTCAACACAGTTGTTCCTTAGATTATGCTTATTGTCAGATCAGGGTGGCTTGATCTGCCAGAAGAAAAATGTAGTCTAAGAAGCATTTTGAATTTGATCCCTAATGTGCTTGCTTTAAATAGGTTTAAAAAAATCTGCTTTTACTTTATCACAGAGTGGTATTGCTCATCTGGAAGAAAGATTTGAATTTTCCTTGTACAGATTCTAATAATAATTAAAGTGATGATTAGTTTCTGACATGTAGTGTGGTGAACTCTGGCTGTAGCAAAACTTATTCATTAGCTACCTGAATTTAAAAAGTTGCCAACACCAAAAATGTCTATCATCCCCTAAGAGAGTCCAGAACCTGTTGAACTTTAGTACAGTTATTATATAATTCTTAATATTTTATTATTAGATTCCAATTTATATCAGTTTCTGAATGTGTATATTGAAGTAGAACAGGGATCTTATTAAAGGAATTGTTTTCTTCTTGCGTGTGGCTTTTAAAAAGAACTGTGCTGCTTAGTCAGGTGTGGTATTTTAATACATGCAGGCTAATTAAATTTTCTGTTCTCCAAGGCGAGCAAAGCTCTTCCGGTTTGCATCTGAGAATGACCTTCCAGAATGGAAAGAACGAGGAACTGGTGATGTGAAACTCCTGAAACACAAGGAGAAGGGAACAATTCGCCTCCTCATGAGGAGGGATAAAACCCTAAAAATCTGTGCAAACCATTACAGTATGTTATACATTGCTATACTTATTCTTGATTTTAAAAATAAGCTTGTAGTATTTAAGTATGGTTGTTTTATTTTAATGATTAATAGAGTGTAGAATGTGTAGGCCTTAGTACTGCTTGGAATAAGAATTTAATGTATGCTGGCTTGCTTTTGTGAAAGAGTGAGAAAAACCATGATGTAATAATTTACTACTTTGAGCTAAATGTCTGAATTTCCAAAACCAATCCTTAACCATCAGAAAACAGAGACTGAGGTGCTAAGCAAATCTGAGTCTGCCTTTCTCTGCCTGTGAAATAAACTGAAATGAATGTGTTATATTGGGCTGACTCATTCAAGAGAGAATCCTCTTTGAATTAAAAAAAAACATGAAAGAGTAAGGCAGACTTGGAAGTCAGCACAACTTGCAACAAGTAGACCAGTTTGGTGATACTTTGCTTTCTTTGGTGATACTCAGATATTTATGAGGAGTCTATAGTGTTCCATGGAGTTCAACTACATTTAGATAATTTGAAATAAGGAGTAGTTTAATGCAAACCTCAATAATGCCACCAATCAGCAGGAATAAACCTTTTGTTTAGGGAAATAAATGTTGCACGTAGCAAAACAGAATTGATGAATTGAGAGTATTCATGTCAAAAGTTGTTTAGGTTTTTTTTTTTCCTGGAAAAGCTTATCTCCATATAGATTTGTTTATTGAATTTATACAGACTCACAGACAAAAGAACTCTCTTCATTTTTGCAAAGCGTTAAATGGAGCAAAATGTATTTTGATCTCTAGATGTTAAAAATGCAGGGAAGGGAGTAGACTCTTCAGAGTTCTCCTGAACTAGACAGGGCTCAAGGAGAAAAAAAGCCCTACTTACATTTTGCATGTCTGTAATGTAAAAAATTTTAAGGTACTGTGGGAAGTAACATTTCAACCTCTTAAGTCAGTCAGGTGAGGTAATTGTAGTGTCTTGGAGGGACAGGGTCCCATTTACTGGGACATTGAAAAGACACTGTGTACACTTTGCAGCACCACAGAATTCTGTAATATCTTGTAGTACAGCTTTAAACTGATGGGAGAGGTAATTAACCTGATGACTAATTGAAGGAAAAGTGCTTTTTAAAATTCATTTTGGTAGTAGTTTTGGTGTGCAGAAGAAGGATGAGTGTTGTTTTTCTGTGTGGATGCCTTTTCCTCCTAAATAATTTCCCTGTACTTCAGAGCTGTGCTTAGTGATTGCATCTCTTACTATCACAATTGTCTGTTTTAAGCAGAAATTGAATCAAACTTTTTTTCCTAACAGCAGTGAATGCAGCATCCTCTCACGCAGTAATGGCTTTGCATAATTTTATTTGACTGTAAGGAAAAATATATGTGAACACCACTGTCTTGTATTTATCTCAGAGTAATTCTGTGTCAGGCGCTTTATGTAACCATCGCAGCCCATTACCACTGCGATTTATGGAGGCTGGTGTGGAAAACATTTGCTATTGTGCTCTGTACATTTTTAATGCTTTCCTTTCAGTCACACCCTTAATGGAGCTGAAGCCTAATGCTGGGAGCGACAGGGCGTGGGTCTGGAACACACATGCTGACTTTGCAGATGAAAGCCCCAAGCCCGAACTTCTGGCAATCCGATTTCTAAACGCAGAGAGTGAGTGGACTGGCACTGAACTAACACTGATTGTAAACTGTTATGTTACCCTGCTTGTCTAAATGCTGCTCTAAACCATTGGTGGAGATGTGCTGTATCTCACCTCTGAATGGTAGTGTCAGCTAATTAATTCTTTATCTGAGAGAAGTCTGTTAATCAGTTAACCATATCTTTTAACCAAACAGTGTAGTAATTAGGTCTGCAGTAATATTTGTACAGTTTCTGCCCTAGGCACTTTTTTAACCTAAGCCATTTCATGTAAGTGCAATGCCAATTAGAATAAAACTACAGGCAGTTAAGAGACTCTCATACAGCTTACTTTCATGTAATTCAGGTGCTCAGTTGTAGTTAAGATTAGATTTTTGCCTTAGAAACAAGGAAATCCTGACCTGATATTTCTGGTTTGTCTGCATTAGCAGAAGATCTGGGTTGGTTTTTCTTTTTTTAATGAAGTATGTAGTATCTTCTTTGTTTTGATTAAATGGAACCCTCAGTGAAAAGTGCAAGTCAGACCCATCATACTAGTTGGTGGGTTTTTCTGGAGTGACTACACTGAGTACCAGAAAAGTAACTCTAGTAATGGATCAGCTAGGATTAAATCAAAGAAGTGTTTGGAGGCAGAGGGGGTTTATGTTGTTTTGTTGTTGGTTTGTTTTTTTTTTTTTTTTAATAAGAAGCAAAATGAAAAAGTGCTGCATTTCTTGCTTTACAATTTGCCACACAAGTTTAGTGTGGTAACCTCCTTTTCTCCTTACATACTAGATGAATCATAAAGTGGTTGTATATTTTAAAACTTGATGGATTTGACTACATCAGGAAAGAACTTAGTATCTTGTCTTTTTCCTTTGGCTTAAGTCTCCAGTGTCATTTTGTTTATCCAAGTAAGTATTTCTGGTTCACCTGCTTAGTGCTTGCTTCATGATCAAGTAGGAAATGAAAGGGTAACTATTTGCTCATCTCTGAAAAGTCTTTTGCTCTTTCTGGTAGAGGCTGTTCAGCTTATTGAATGTTCTGTCTTGAGGGAGTAGTCCTTTCTTCCTGTATGCCCTTTGCAGTACTGACTAAGCAGATGACAGTTGAACAGACACAAGTTTGTCCTTCAGGTGTCTCTCCTGTTTGAGATGCTTGAAAAGGAATCGATACAAACACTTCCTGGGCTAGTTACAAAGTGCCTTTAGAAGTCCTGTAGGGCAACAGTGACCTCCTGTGGTCAGCCAGACCAGCCTGGGATACCAGGCTAGTACTGCCTTGGTCACCCTGGTGTCAAGAAGCTCTGTGCCCAGTTCCTTGTTGCTTGTATTAATTGTGTAGAGACATCACTGGAATTTGATCAGCTGCTTGGAATGGTTGTTGAATCGAGTGGTGGCTTAGACCAGAAAGTAATGAAGATCATGCATTGTTGGCTCTTGCAGTGAGGAATAGCCATTGGGTACAGAGTCTGCATGCTGTACTGGTGAAACAGGCATTACCTTCCTTTGCTGATGCTGAGAACCCCCAGTTAAGGTCAGGTTGTGGAAGACTCTTCATGTGTAACATAGCTGGCAAGGATAGCAGTTCAAAACTAATCCTCAGTCTTTTGCATACAGATAGTTGTATTGGCAGTCTCTGACATCATATTCCTATTCCTTTAGGCTACAGACAGCTGGGAGTTGCAATAACTACAAAGCAGCTCCTGCTGGCATTACATTTTGAATATTTTGCAAAATAAGCTGCTTTAGTAAACTTGCTGAAGAAGATGAATTGGTTTTGCACAAAGATGTGATTGAAGAATTTTGTATCTTGTATGATTTACTAGATTACTTCATAAGTCCCTACAAATTTTGTTTACACAAAGCTTCTCCTTGGGTATCTTTCTTCAAGATTAGAAGTATTCAGTGTTGTGAGGCGGTAAAAGTAATGAAAAAATATTTTATCTTCACTGAAACAGATGCACAGAAATTCAAGGCAAAATTTGAAGAATGCAGGAACGAAGTAGGCAAGACAGCAAAGAAAGGTAAGGTAGTCTCAGTGTACTGGGTGCCACATTTCTGAGCTGTGTGAGTGGTTACAGTACCCTGGAGTGTCGTGTTCCAGCAGACTCACTCTGTGCTGAACTGCAGCCCTCAGTTCAGGTGCTTTTCTGTCTGCGAGAGTAAGAGCTCACAGGAGCGACGATGGCCTTCTTTCTGTGGAAGGCTGTTACAGTTGCTGTTGGGACATGGCTGCTTTGGAAAGGCTGTCAAGGAAATATTTATGGATTATAGTAAACAAATGAATTGTGAACACTGCAACCACAGTGCTCTTTCTTCCTTCCAGGTCCCTTTCCCAAATTTTGCAAATGTATAATCATACAAGTATAATATTTAATGTTTTTTATGGTTGGTAGTGTGTGTGAGGTTGTTCACAAGTCTCTAACAGATTATTGCACCTCCCTTTAGAATTGCCTTTGTGATGAGGTATGTCACCATGTAAATAAAATAAACATTTCTGTCTTTCTTAAGTACAGACTACCAGGGGTCTGCAGTCAGAGTTCTTCAAGATATTTAAATTGGAGTTTTCCAGTCATAGGAATTCCTGTGCTCCAATTCTAAACCGGGGAACTTGACTTTGCTTTTTTTTGGTTAAGATGCCAAGAAGCTAAGGGCTTATCTGGATACTTTATTGGTAGCAGCACAGCTGGCCAGATGTTACACATTCCTCAGTGCCTGTGATTAAGCCCTCGTGTAGTGATACAATGTATACGAGTGGTGTTTCTTGAATTCTGACATCTGAAGTAATTACCAGAGGAAAAGAAATGGAATGAGTCACTCCAGTGGTCAGTGAAGGATCTTTGTTTTTGTCCAATACCAGTTGTCTCTCCCCACCCCCTTCACCTTCTGCTTCTGTACTCTTTCTAACAGGAAAATCCATTACTGCTTGTATGTAATACTTTTCCTAACCAATCTTTTAGCAGGCACAGACAAAAATGATAGTGCTGATAAAGTTGCTGAAAAACTAGAAGAGCTTTCTGTAAAGGAAGAGAGCAAAGAATCTGAGAAGAAAGAGACCAAGGAAAAAACTGAAGAAAAGCAATAAAATCATCCTGGGCCTTGCAGTTTTTCTTTTACTTTTTTTTCTTTTTTCTTTTTTTTTCTTTTTTTTTTCTTTTTTTTTTTTTTTCTTTTTTTTTTTTTTTTTTTCTTTTTTTTTTTTTAATTTTTACAAGGGACTTTATATGGAACTGAATTCAACATTCACATTGTTTTTTCTAAGCTTTTGCCCTTTGGAAGGTGTCTTCAGAAAAATTCATTCCCCAGTCATGAAAATGTACTGTGCTAACTTTCTTTTCCATAGTGGAAACACTTATTTATAGTCATCCAAAAGAGTGAATAAAACAAACTTGAAAACAGCATCAGAGGACAGAACTGAGTTTTCTGTATACTGTAAAGGCTTATGAATACACTTGTTTAATTGAGCTACATATCATCATTCCTGTGGATTAAGTAGGTTAATAGACTTTGTCAGCAGGGAAGATTAGGATTGCATTTGTGTTTCTTATATGGCTTCTAAATTGTAATCTAACAGACCTTTCACACCTGCTGCTGTGTACCTGAGCAGGGAATGTGCCTGTGCTTCTTGAAATGCAGCAGATTTCTGGAATCAGGCAGTAAGAGCATTCCTGGCACAGTGCTGCTGCTGATCCATCAGACAGTGAAATCAAGGTGGGGGACGATATGTGTTGTGTCAGATTTGAGAAGCATTTTCCTCTCACAAAATGAAATCTGTGCTTCCCCCCTGCCCCAAACTTGTTAATAGTACAAAGGCTTGATTCTAGCAGAAAGCTCCTGCTGTTGTTGCAGATCTTCCATGGTGCTGATTGCTGACTGAAGGCAGCAGCAGCAGCCTGTTATGCTGAGGTGTGTGCAAAGGAATCCAAGCTGTCTGAGTACCTTCCTGAGAGATTCCCCTTGCCAGCATATTCTTGTAGTCTCAAGAATGTATAGGTCTAAAATGTATAAGCTTTTTTTCCCCAGGGCTTTGGAGCTCATGTTTTTACAAACTGGAGGAGTTTTGAACTTCTCAGATGTTTGGTAGGGAGGCTGTCCTTGGAGAGCAGCAGGCTGAAATTCACTTTGGAACAGTTAATTGTGGTGCACATGCTTGAGGGACACCCTCCTTGCCAGAATGGGCAAATTGGTCAAATCTCTTCCCTGCAAGTGTTTTTTGTTTATCCAAATTCAAATTAGTGCTAGAGAGTAAGAAAATAAACTATAGTAAGCAATAAAATCAACACAGTTAAGTCTGATAGATAAATTGAATTCTGTTGTTAAACACTAATACAAGGATTGTGTTAGGAATAGAGATGAAATTGTATAATAGTTTCCAAAATAATTATGAAAACTGGACAAAACTTGCTAAACTGTAAGACTGAATGATGTTAACATGGGATAGCAAGACCTTTTTGTCTTCATAAAGAGGCTTTTAACTCAAGTCAGGTTCTGCAGTCAACCTGAGGAAAATATATTTTTAAAAAATAAATCACGTCTTTCTTGGCACTGCCTTTTGATGCTACAGTGAACAAGTCTTAAATCTGGAATTGTAATTAAGGTACTCACTTCATTCAAACAAAATAATTCCTTTGGTGTTTTGCACGTTCCCCTTCAACTACAGCAGATATCAAAAGTCTGTTAATTAACAAAGATGGCTGAAAGGCAAAATAAAATGCTCTTTAGTGTTTCTGGTTTGGAAGTAACAAGACAAAGCTATTTTGAAGTATTTAACATTTGAATGTAAAAGCCAAATCTTTATCCATGAATCACTGTAAATGATCTGATAATGTCAAACTGTGTCTAAATTGATAGAAATGACTTAAAAATTTCAAAATAAACTTAAATTTTCATTTAAAGGATTTGCTTTTTATTTTGAGACCTCTTACTGGGAATGTATTTTTAGTCTGCAGGGGCAGAGGGATGAAGGCAGCAAAATGGGTGAGATGCATTTCACTGTGAAACACTGTACAAAAGAGGGGGGCAGCACCAGAATGACTTAATTTGTCTTAATATTAGTTATTGATGGCTCCTGCTTAATGTTGTTACCCTCTCTTCTTCCCCTCTTACTTCAGCATGCTTAAATGACTTCAAGACTTTTCCATTCTTGTTTAGGTTAACTGATCTGTGTTTACAGTTCATGGATTGCAACCATCCTTGCAAGTCTTCAGTCTCAAAGAGCAAAGCTAAGAGAAACCATTCAGTAAAATCATTTCTCTGGGTAACATTTGGCTGAAGAATGTTTTAGCCCTCTAAAGGACGATCATTCAGTGTTCTGGTCACTTTAGCTGTTCTACACATTAAAAAGCAGTAAGTATTTTTAAAATTATCTCAGTGAAATAAGGCTTGGTTTTTTGTGCAAGTCATTCTAACGGTTTAACTTGCCTATAGGTAAAGTAGACTGCCAAGTGAAGACTTTTTAAAAGTTCTGATCCATTTTTTATAAAGAAGGAAAATACAACAGGGTTAATAAAGCATTGTTGGGTGCTAAAGTCTGCAATTCATACAAATTTTCTGCTTGTTTCAGGTTTAGAAAGATGCTATACAGCCAGGCTTAGTAATCCAGTCTTTGGTGGTACAAATGGTTTTGTGTGTATGAATGAATGTCTGAGGACTCCTGAGTGATGAATTCAACTTAAAAATCATTAAATTTTGACAAGCATCAGGATAGTATCTTCAAGTTCAGGTCTTAAATAAGTCTACTTATTAGAGAAATTAATTCAAACTAGTTCTCTCTGGATCCCATGTTAATTATTTTTAAGACTACACTAATCAGCTGGGGGTTTTTTCTCCAGGAGTAAGTTTGTATTAGTAACACTAAATGTCTCATTCACAAATTGCAAACACTCCCAATTTGTTGTGTTTTAACACTAAATGTTTATTTTTTTCCCTGTATAATAAGGTAGCTTGTATAAAATACAAGTTCTCAGTGATTATAAACCTCAGAAAATTAAAATTCTTCTCAACACTATGCAGATAGGAGAATGTTGTAAATTCTTAATTTTGATACAACATGCTCAAGGAACACCTGTATGTAAAGGGAAAAAATACAAGTCTGAGAAGTTTTTTGGATTTTGTTGCTAAGTGTTGTCACCAGTTTGAGTGTTGTGTCCCCTGGTGGATGCTGTGTGTGGCTCACGATGAGTTGTGCTGAACTCTGATGTCCCTCAGCAATGCTGGGCCTTGTGCTGCTCCATCTCAGTGCATTCCTTCACATAAAACTAACTCAGTGAAAAACTTCAGTGTTACTGGAAACCTTTCTCTAAAGAAAAGACTCGGACTCAGAGTTCAGAAAACAGCCTGACACCTTAGTAATATTAAATTGCAGCTATTTATGAAGAAATGGAGACAATAGTGGAGACTGCATTATAAACTGCCCTACTGGGTTTTGATCTGTCAGAATTGCCATTGGCTTGCAGAGCAGAGTCCTTAAAGAATGGGTGATTATTTAAACAACCCCAAACCTCTCCAGTTAACTTCCCATTGCTGTCTTTATTTATGCCCTCTTGTTCCCAGGACACCCACCTGGCTGCTCCAGGTTGTTTCTAGCAAGCTGTATTTTCTGAAGTGTCCATGGGAAGTCAGTGTTTTAATTTTGATTAGCCAAACTAATTTCAAAGTGTTCTTACATTGCTGAGGTCATGTGTAAACTTACACTAGTTCAGTGAAGTGAGGTGTGTATAAAGGATTTAATTTAATTTTATGATGGTTTATTTATGATCTACTTTAAAGTCTTCCTAATTAGATTTAGCTAGAATTACTCTTTCAAATAGAAGAGGAATTACCAGTTTTTTACCAACCTTAACTAAATCTTTGACAATATATCATTTTCAGAGTAAGGAGCTAAGGAAAACTTAACTGCAACAGAGGAGAATTATTTTGCTTGAGGAAGAAAAGTTTGAAGTGATGAGCTGTAGAGTGGATTCTACATGTAAGTGATTTCTCAGACTCTGTGTGAAAACAAGGTGCTCCTCTAGTAAGCAGCTTGTGCAAGTAAGAATAAGGAAATAAATCTTGAAGTTGTGAAAACTGACAAGCAGAAGAGCAAAAATATTCCTAATATTTAAGAGCTGAGTAGTGTTGGTATCCACAGCTATGCATCAGATTTTATGACCACTATATTTTTATAATATGCAAATTTAGGTATGGAATATCTTTGCCCACTTAAGTCACATTAGACACCAACCACTGACTTAAGACCTGTTTATATTTGTAAGACTTGTCAAACTAGTTTGCTGTAGTCTAGTGAAAATGCAACCTACATGAGATCCATAAATAAATTACATTTGTAGGAATGTGCTTTTTTAAAAACATTAATGGCGCAGGTAATGTTTGTGGGGTGTATTTTCTGTTACACCAATATAATGTTTTAAGTACAAAGAAGGTGCTAGCACAAATCTGGATTAGATGCTACATACAGAAAATTTCTTTTATTTTATGGAAGATATGTGACTACCACAAGTATTTCATCAACTTCACAATCCTAAACATGTTTCCAATTTCCAAACTGGGAAAGTCCAGCTCATTGTTTAACAGCCTCGATTCTACAAATTTACCTGATTCACTGTATTGTAGATATGAACTGTTGTATCAAGATGTGGAATTTACTTAGAACCTCAGAGAGATGCTAACAGAGAAAGTGTCATTGAGTTCTTGCCTATTCATGTTGTTGGCTGGCCTCATTTCAAGTAATTTCAATTTCATAATTTTCTAATGCTTTTTTTCCATAAAAGCAATTATGGCTATTGTAAACATCAACAAAGATGGACTGGACATGAAAATGACTGAGTATTTTGTATGCTTGGAGGATATTTCTCAAGAATATTCTAACAGGTATAATTAAAGTTACATTGCTTCATATAAATAGTGCTTATCAGTTTTAACATCTTGTTTGCTGGATTATGAACACTGTTGGCTTGCAGAGTTTCAGCAGCATCATTTAGAGTGATATTTCATTTAGAGGAGGAGAATTGCACTTTACTAATGGTTTTAAACATGGTTAGTGAATCTTTAAAACTGTTTGGAGGCCTACCTCATTCTGATGTAAATAGTTTTTTGTGGGGCTCATTTAGGAATCAATCTGCAGAGTCACCAAAGTCTCATATTCAATGCAACTTGACATGCCCCATCACTGCTGTTGGGAGATGCACCAGATCTGTCCTGAGCAAATGCCATCCCATGAAAAATATCTGTTGGAATAATCTAGAAAATTTTGTCATAAATCTGTTAAGGCTACTGAGAAGTCATTATTAGGAATAATTTCTTGATTTATCTGGTAAGAAATTAACAAATAAATGAAAATTGTGATATTCAAGTTCCAGTGGGTAACTTACTAGGCCTGGCTTGTACCCAGAACTGTCTGGCCCTTGCTTGGACTTTTGGCAGCACTGCAGCACAAGATGATCCAGGTGTGTCTGTTCTGAGCACTGTAAATTTGAGGGGAAAACCAGCTTTTATTAAACAACAGATTGGTGATCCTTGAGGGTTCTCCCAATGACCCTGAACAGTTTGCAGGCCATCAGTACATGGGCTGGCAACTACATTTGTTGTAATAAGAAAATGCAGTAAGAAAAGTATAATTAGTTATTGTGGTCACTGTTTAATGGCAACAGCAAATTCAAGCTAGGAGCTAACTTGTAAGTGACCAATAAAATACTCCAGGGATATTCAATACTTTCAAGTGTGCAAAATAAAAGAATTTTCTTATTCACGTAGCTAAGATTTCCAGCTAAAATTAGTGCTGTAACTTGATATGAAACTTGCATGGCTTTCAGGCTTTCTTGATTCTTGCTCTGTTGTGAGCTTCCTTTCATCTCACCAGCTCTGAGAGGGGTACCCTGCCATGTGGCTCCAACACAGCTTCTGTGGTTGGCCCTTCCTCCTTTGGGGTAAAACCTCAGAGTAAAATCTTGCAAGAAGACATGCAATTACTAGCCATGTTCTGCCAGATTATTTTTAGATTATTCTTTGTAGCTGTGTTTGTTCTTTGTCATTAAATCTTTTCCTAACTCATGCTGCTATTGCTGTTTACCTCAGTGCTGCCAAAATCTTCTGGCATGCTAATAAGGTAGTGTGAATCCAGAAACTGCAGTCCTTGAAATAAAGGTGTTCCAGGAAAGCAATTCTGAGACATGCCTGTTCTGCTTGAGTCAAGTCCTCCACAGACATCTTTAGTGTTTGACAGGTAAAGTCATCTGACTGCTTTAAATATACTTGGCTTGTAATAACAAGATTGAGTGTTGCTCAGCAGTGCTTTGTGCTGGCTTCAAAACAGAGCGTTCTTGAGAACTGGAGTGTTAGTGGGAAGGAAATGAGGTGAGCTGTGGGAACTGTTGGACACAAAATTACAGAAAATTACTGCTTTGTGATAGGTAATCTACAATGTGTACCTGAAAAAAGTAATCCCAAAGCCCAATTCAGCATAACACTGTAGCCTTGTAACAAGGAACGTCTCAGCCCTCTTTTAGAAGTGCTGGGTCTGCATGACTGCACAGCACAGGTGTTGTGATCCACAGGATGGTTGTGCAGCCCAAACCAGGCAGGAACTGTCATCTTCAAGATCAATTCAGTTTGGAGATGCACCTCATCTTCTTGCTATGAAAGGTACAATTCTTTGTGTGCTGATAACTCACAGTTATCTTTAGTCTCCCTCTAGAGAAGTGTGGTGTGATTGGGATATTAAAAAAGCCTCAGTTGCTTGCTGCTGAGAACCTCCTTTCAGAACAGGAATGGGTTGAAAGATTGGCCCAACAAATGGGGGCTGATACAGCAAGATTGGATCAGCATCAGTGTGTCAGAGTGATGAAGGGAAAACCATTCTGAAGAGTGGAATGAGCAGAAGTGCTGAATCCTCCTCACTTGCAAAGCTGTCTTTGAGAAGCAGACTTTCTAGAGAGGAGAGAATCCTTAGGGGAAAATACAATTGAAAATAATGAGGTGCAGAGGAGGCATAGTCTCCTTAAGAATAACTCCACAATTCACATGAGGGAATGTTACTGTCCCAGAAAGTCTTAGTCTTTAAAAATAATGAAATTTAAATAAATCATCAAACTCCAGATATGTACCTTAAAATGAACGTGTGCCTATTGCTTCCCAGCTCAGGCTAGAAACTTGACAGGATACTTTTGTGGCTCACCTAGCAAGGAAACTTGCTGGTCCATGCTCAAAATGCAGATATGACTGTCGCTTGGGAGAGAACTTTTTTTCAAAACCTAAGAAATGCATTTGAGTAAATCTCATACTGTCCATTATAGGATGCTCATCAAACTTTATAAAACAGTCTATAATGCTGCTTAGGATAACATTTTCTAGATGAAAATAAAAATATTACTGGAAAGTTATTCAGAGTTCTGTTTGCAACTTAAATTCTTCACCCAGACTGTTGCTAGAGTGGGAAGGAGGAAGATGATAAAACTGATGTAAGTTATGAAGTCTCAGCTTTTGTTAAGTAAGTGATGCTGAACTTGTGGCCCAGAGCATTAGGTGTGCTCCTGAAATGGATTCTGCAGCCCAGTTTTGTTGAACAGGGACCCAGTTGGTTCCTTGGAAGCCATTCAGGAATACACATCAGACCTGTAAGTGAAGGTGAAGGAGAGATTTGCTTCCCAGGTGTGCCTTTGATCTGATTTAACATGCTCATGTAGCTGCACATGAAACCTTTCAGCTTCGTATGCAGAGCCCGGTTCTGCGTAAAATTGCTGACCTTTTGATTAGTTTGAGAACAAGGGGTTTGAGAATAATTAATTCCAGTAAGCTGGCATGACAAGGAGTAGTGAAGCATAGGAAACATTTAGTCCCCCAAGCATGCAAAAATAACTAACTTCAGGTAGATGTTTTCCTTCCTGTTCCTTAAAAATCTAAGTCTGGAGATGATTTTAAGTTGCCATGTGGCTTTAGTCCCTTTTGGATAAGACTTTTTTTTTTCTTTTTTTTTTTTTTTTGGGATATAGGGCAGTTGTTAGTAAAAGCTGAGACTTCACATAGCCATATGTCCTCAGGCTAGAATTTGCTGGCTTTGCTTTTGTTAAAGCTGATGCTCAAAATTTGGGTTTTTGTTTGGTTTGTGGTTGTGGGGGTATTTTTGCAAACTGCAAAGTTGAGGACCCTTACAGATTTTTGATTGAGTTTTACTTGTTCTGAAGACTTCTAGGACTGTGGAACTAATCGAGTCTCCTAAAATGAGAAATTATAGATGTCCTTTCTGCACAGCACTGCAGTGTATGCCTTCTAGGGCAAGCTTGCTTTCAACAACACCCAGCAGATGCTGCAAATGTGGCTTTTGTGTTAGGCAGGGGTTACTTTATCTGCATGTTGGCAGCTGCAGGAGAGGGATTAGCTGAGAAAGAAAGCAGGAGGGAGGGAGCAGGATGTATGCAGTTCCTGGTCTTGATTTCTAAACTTCCAAGTGGCCTTGAACCCTTCTTCCCATCGGAGGGTTTCCTTGAGACAGGCGAGCTGCTGGCTGGTGCCCCCGAGTGTGAACAGAGGAGCCATTCTCGCACTGCTCTTGGGAAAGCTGATTCGGTGAACTTTGTTGTTACCTTAAATTACCTCTTCTGTCTGCCTCCTGATGCTAATGGATAGATTTTAAAAGAACAGAGTATAGTGTAATTTCAGTTACGTTTCCACTCAGTTATGGATCTTGGAATCAGCTAAATTTGGCAGAGTGCAGCAGTTCCCTTAATACTGTGACTCTGGGTGTAGCAGAATGAAAACGAGGGTTTATTCCCTGAACGAGCACGGCAGGATTCGCTTGCGGCTGGCCGTGTCCTGCAGGGCCCCGCTCGGAGCCGCTCCCTGCGCGGACCCCGCAGCGCTCCGCGGCTGCTGCGGCGGCGCCGCGTCCGCAGCCCCCTCTAGAGCCCCGCTGTTCAGGGAGCTGCTACAGGAGCTTCGGCGTCCCACACAGCGCCCTGTGCACCTCAGTGCATTGCCATTTTTTCTCGGGGGGGTGGGGTGTCTTGTGGAAAGGATAGACTTGCACCCCCCCCCGTCCGCAGGGGCTGCCCCGCTGCGGGCGGCCCAAGCAGCCGTGCCTCAGCCGCCCTTCCGCAGGGCTGTGCTGGCTGCGCCCCGCTCCCGTCTCCCCGCAGCGCTACCTTAAGGGGCCGGTTGACATCAGCCGAGTGGGCTGGGCGGTGTGGGTGGGATTTCCTGTGCTGGAGGTCAGCTGCTCCCGTCCCTCCCAGCCGCCCGGGTCCTGCTCTCCCCGCGCCGGAGGGACCCGCATCCTCCCGGCTCCCTCCTCTCGGGTTGGATTTACATAGTGATGTGTAAACTACAGGATGCCCAGCAGCACTGGAAAGAGGTTTAAACCTACGAAATACATCCCGGTCTCCACAGCAGCTGCCTTATTAGTGGGTTCGACTACTTTATTTTTTGTTTTCACGTAAGTACCGCTCCGGCGGAGGGGGGGCCGGGGCTGGGGCCGCCCGGCCCGGCGGGGGGAGGCGGCTGGGCTTGACAGTGCTCCAGGCCCTGCCGCTGCTGGTCCTGCTCCCCGTCTGCCTCCTGCTATCCCTGCCCGGCTTCGGTTTGCAGAGGCTCACGATCTCTCCCTAGCATAAAATGTGCCTGACAGTCAGATCCACCATTTCATGGCACGTAAAACCCCATCAGCCTCCCGCAGCTGCCGGCTGTGTGCATCGGAGATGCCAGAGCCCCGCAGCCCCATGCCCGTCCGTGCAGGGCTGGTGTACGGGAGGGAAATGCAGCCCCAGTCACCCCGCTGCCGCCAGGCGTGGATCCAGCCTGTGCCTGAGCTGGCCGGAGTCTCTGTGCTCCAGGAGGGAGAGCTGGCCTTTCCCCTCGGTCTCTCGCGTGTCTCCGGGTTTATCCGGCACAGCCTTTTGAAGTGAAAGGAATCCTATTCTAAGCATTACCGATTTTACGTATTTTTATGTAACTGTTCCTGAAAGCTTGAGGAGCTAACGAACAAATTTACATTTGCTTGAAGGAAAGACGAGGAAACTTTTCCCCTCTGTGTTTCTCCTTCTCTCATTGCCTTCTCCCTTAAATGCAGAATGGAGCTGTGGCTGTCGGCTTGCAGCTCTCCTGTAGTTCTATTAGTATGTGAGTGCTGTAGTGCTTCGGCTGTTTCCCTTTCCATACGCTCGAGTTCTGTAGCTCGCTAACCCTTCCTGTGCGGGGGTAGCGGCACCCTCCCTGCAGAGATGTCCGTGTTTCCAGAGATGCTACAAAACTCTGCCCTGAAAGGAGCTTTGACTAAGCTGCCTTTGGGAAGGTGAAAACATGGCTATTGCATATTAAGATTTATTGTTTCACTTTTTTTGGAACTCTGTTTTCCTTGTTTTGCCGTTGCTATTTTTTAACCGAGCTCAGTGAAGCTGTTGGAAGCAGAAAGCTCTATAGGAGTGGGAGTATGTGTCTGTGTCATTATCTTTTGTGGTTTGGCTGTGATATGATTCTTGATGTTTCAAAATGCTCGTTACTGATATGGTAATCTCAATGCAGGATTTCAGAATAAAACCTAAATGTTGTTTTGTCTAACAGTTTCTTAAATTGGAACGGATTTTGACACTGAGTTTTTCTCTTGACTTAATGTGCGTTGATTTTTTCCTTGCTTGTTTTCATCGCATTTGATATGAAGTACGGATAAATCCTTTCAGGATATTACACTTTTTCAAGAACTGGTCAAGTCTCAAGAGCTAGTACAAGTATCAGCCTGTCATTCATCAATGGGGCATCTAATTATAGTTCGGTACTCACAGGCAAACACAGGACAGAAGTTGGCTTTTGTGATGAACTTGGTTGACACTGGAGTGGTGAATATTAAATGGTAAAAAAAAAAAGGGGCCTTAATGCCAGCATTTATTTTTCTGGCTGCTTGAGGGATGGATGTATGCTAAGGTTGTTTTGGAAGCTGTATGTTTGTTTTCATATGATACTTCCAATGCAGAGCTGCAAATTGCTTAGTGATGTAAGACTTTCCTGGTAACACAGTTGTTGTTGAAACATCCTTTTGGCAGCAGGACATCAACTGAGATGTTCGTTTTACAATTTGTACGGAAGAAGCAATTGCCTTTAATCTATCACCAAATCTGAAACTTCACTCTGCTCCCTCTGTTATCAGTGAATAATTACATGCAAAATGAAGTATTTTAAGGATCTCTCCATATTGTAACTTGGCCTGTGTATCTTGAAGTGTTAGTAAATTTTTCGAGGATTGTCCCAGACATACGTTCTCTGCTGCTGCCAAGTCTTGTGTGTAATAAAAGTAACACATAATTGAGCAACTGTTGTCAGGCAGAATCTGAAGTCCTGTCCATTCAAAAATACTCAGATGAATTAATATGGGATTGGTGTTGTTTTTCATGCTGAGCAGTTTTAGTAAAATCTGTCTTTGTTGTGGAATCAAAGCAAGCCATATGCATGAGATTAATTTCTTTTGTGTGGCAGTGGGTTTTTTCCCCTTTCCTGAGCATTTCCATTTTTTATCTTTTTCCACAGGCAATGTTTTGTCTCCTGAAGATCTTTTTGTATGTTATTAAAGGCTGAGATAGACCTGAATTTTTAGGTGTGTTGATTTGTACAACTCGTTTGATTTTGGATGGAGCTCTGGTATGCAGCAATTGAAACACTGGCCAAAAATCATTTTAGCAATTTTAGCAGTGCTTTTGATACAATCCATGCTTGCTTGTCATAGCACAAGAACTTAATCAGATGAAGATATGTGTTTATTAATTCTTTATTTGTGTCATTAAGCTCTAAGGCTGCTGTGTCTGTTAATGAAGTAACCTGTGTATAAAGACATGAAATTGATAATGGACGGGTTTCCTATCAAATTTTGGGTGCAGATCACCTCAGTGGGATGTCAGGGATTAGAGCAACTTCAGCACAGTGGAATTGAACAATAGAGGATAATACATGTGGAAAAATTGAATAATAGCTATTTTTAAACCACTTACTAAATAGAAAATATAAGCTTTTTAGGGCATTGGAAACATTTCTGAGTAACACGTATGAAAGCAGAGCCTCTGACTTGGCTTTTTCCCTAGACACGTTTGTGGTCTCATGCCACACATTATGAGTGTCTTCTGCTGGATGAAAAGCTCTTTGAACTTGAAGGCCAGGGTTAGCTTTTTAGCAATATGGTGTTTATTTTTAGCTTTTTTTCCAAACACCTTTGCTAAAAAGTAGCACATAAAGAGTGTTTGAAATACACAGTGGCTGCTATTAGTTCATCATGGTGCTGATCAGTGGTACTGTTATACTTCAGGAAAAGTCCATTTTAGATTCTCCTTTGTTTTTTTACCTCATCTAAGCATTTAGGATTCACTGTATCACTGCTATATTTCTGCTGGTTTTATGAGGGGGAAATAAACTATTTAGCTATCAAGATTATTGCCTGGAAAGGCAACTAAATATTGGAGTTGTATTATCACAGGCTTTTAGCACTCCATGTGTGTTCCTTCAGGAATAAATACAGTGTCTGAGTAGGTGCTCTAATTTGTCACAGTGGGAGAGTAAATAAGCATTAACTCTAAGCATTATGAAGGAACATATCAATAATGTTGTATAGAATGATTAAGTTAATTTACTTATGTGAGCAAATCAAATAGTGTAATGAAGGAAGAACTAATTCTTCTTAATATAGAACAAATCCAGTGGTTCAGTTCTAGCAAACCTGAACTTACTTCTACCAAAATAATTTTTTCTTCATATTTCTCATTAGACTTTTTGGTAGAGGTAACAATTTAACGTATTTCAGTGAGGTGTGGGCTCTTATGCCTTGGACTACCAAGTACTGTGATGTAAACCTAATTGTGTTCATTCAAAGACCCTGGGTTTCAAGAACTTGCCACTTCATTTTAGGTTGTGCAACTTCATTGTTAGCAGAAAATGCAGCTTAATTGTCAGCAAGCAGAATGTCACCTGTTAACAGTTGGAATCAGTGATCTAAAAGGACTTTTCCAACCTAAATGATTCTATAATTTTTCTGGAGCTAATAATTCTCTTCATCTGCTTGAATTGGCTGCTTACTGTGGGTGTTGGTGCTGAGAACTCATGAGATAGTTCAGCAGCTGCAATGTCTGTGTCTGCAGATTACACAGCCAGCTGAAAGCATATGGTTTTAAGGGGAAACTGGCTCATTTTAGTAAGGAGAAAAAAGCTCATCATTCTCTCACTGAATATTGTAGGCCTGAAGTTTCTGATAAAATACCCATTTTCAGACTATTTTCTGTAGCATGCAGCCTCTTGAGTGTCTTTGAAATACAACAGAAACATGTAATTCATAACAAAGGTCTAGGTGCCTCTACTCCTTTGATATAATGGTAGTGACACTGCTGTATATTATTTCTTTAAATGGTATTATAAAATGGATAATTTTCTGGGTGAAGTGAAAGCACAAATAAGGTGAAAACTCATTCAGTCAGTACTGAAAATGTGAACAACTTTGTTCTTAAGAGTCGTAATGGGAGATAATCATAGATATACACCACAGACATCATCTGCAGTTGGCACTCTAATGCAGTCTGTGGCACAGGGAGTCTAATACCAATAACCTTCAGGAAACAATTGAGGAGTGATAAATTGGTGTAGAAGAGCAAATGAAGTTGAAGTCGCAGTAGGGATGGAAAAAAAATAGAGAAATAGTCTAAACCTGTTCAGATCTGTTCAGATGGCAGGAGGAGGAAGAATGGCTGGTAGACTGTGCTCCATAGCAGGGCTGCTGGATTTACCTTAACAGGGAGGAAAGCTTGCCTTTGGTTAATGAATATTTAAAGAAAAATTGCTGCTCCCCATACTTTTGTATATCATGTTACTGCATTTCATGAACTAGAAAGACTCAGCATTTCTGTAGTTAGATATATGAATCCAGATGCACTTATGATACATTCACCCCTTAAATCATAAGCACTACTCCCTTCCTGCAATTATCTGATCCTGCACTGGAACAGCCTTAAAATAAACAGGTAATAGCACTTCAAAGTTTAAAACTATCATGACCATCCTGGATGGTAGTTAATGAAAATACAGTGATATGTGTAGCTAGAGTTCTTGAGCTATCTGTTCGATCTTTTCCTCTCATGACTTGCATATATTCACAAAGGGAAAAGTACAGTCTGCTGGTTTCACTTGGGTTTGTTTAGTCACTGGCAAAGGCCAAGCTAATAGAAGATCATCTTTGCTTTAGTGAATTTGGTTTGTATCCAAAGATGTTTTCCTTGCCTGAAGTATTTAGTTCCAGATGTGCAGATGTTCACTTCTGCCAGTTCAGTGTTCTGATTTCAGTTAGATCAAATGATAAAATGTGATTTAAAATGTATATTGCATATGTTATGGAGCTTCATCTGTAACACAGGTGTGTTTTATACCAGCCTAGAGGAAATAGAACTGAATGCTGAGAAGTAGATTCACAATAAAGAAAAGAAAGATAAAATTGTAGCTCAGATTTTTTTTTTAATCTTGATATGCTGCTGGACAACATGAATTCTGCCTTAGAGTGTGGTCTTACATCCTTCTTACAGCTTGGCTTCTGCCTAATAACTTGTTGAAGGCTGCTTGTGGATTTGGGAGAGCTCTGGTGGCAGTTGCTTGTGCTGTGTGATGCCAGAAGTTCCAGGTGTGCTGTGGTCTGTGTGAGAGCACATGGAAACACTGCCACTCCACAAATCCACTTCCCCCCATCCTAACCAGGTGGTTGTATCAAATATCCTTAGCATTTTGAAAACTTTGGAGCACAAAGCTCCTCTGCTCTGTCTGCTTCTAGCTGTGCTAGGGGTCCATTTGATAGTGGTAATGCTAATTATGAAACAGAACAAATTCCTCCCCTCCTTGAATGTTCTTTCCACACTATTCTTCGCTACTTGGAATACTAATGTATTTCTGTTTTTTTTTTTTTTTTGCTTTCCATATGCCAAACCAAGAAATCACTGGAACTGGTAGGGAGCAGCTTCACTGGCAGCCATACAGGTGACATTATACAGGGGAAAAAGAGTGGGCAAAAAAGTGTGCATTGGTTTAATCAGGTGAATTTTAAAATTGACTTCACAGTCACCTACTGATTTCAAGCAGTGCAGTTTGGCCTCCTGAGATACCTTAACATTTTCCATGTTAAATGCATTTTTAATGGCAGGTTTTTCCTGTCCACTCTCCCTGCAGTCCAAAAGAGCCTGCCTGGTTGACCTGAGTCATCTCAGCTGTCATGTCTGTAAGCTTCTGAAAAATATTTACTTTGGTTATGACAAAGGAATGGCCTTTTAAGCTGTGGCAATTTCATCTTGCTATAAAATTTTTGGAAATAGAATCTAGACAAACTTGTCATTCTAGATAAGATGGGCAGTGTCAACAGGAAAATTATTCAATTGAAGTGGGAAAAGTTTTTGGTTTATTTTTTTTTAATGCTTTAAGAAGCCTCAGTTTTACTGCTTTTAGCTAGTTGATTTTATGCCCTTTGCTTCTAAGGGCAGTGATCTTTGCTTCCAACAGCAAAGTTGGCAATACAGAACCTTTGTGAAAGCTATTAAAATCCATTCCTTTAGGAAAAAACCTGATATTTATTATCAGTGGGAATATTTTTTTCTTCCTGTAGTTTGAGAAGGTTAAAAGGAGAATCATGTTAGTTGAGGGCAGTAAATGGCTACACATGTTCAGCTGTGGATGCAGAGCTTTCTGCAGCCACTGCAGTGGCATTTCAGTGCTCACTGTGGATCCACTTTGAAAAAGGCAGAGGAGCTACTGGAATGGAAGTTATTGCTGTACGTGGGCTACAGCTGTAGTCAGTGGGTGCTTTATGCCAGTAGCAACCTCCTTTCTACTTTTCCTAATAAGCAGAGATTAAGGTCATATGGAAATAGGAATGAGAGTGTCTCAATTAGATCAGGGTGGGCCTCTCAGCCTTGGTACAAGAATATACAAAGCAATTTTTCTTTGTTTTTGTCTAAAGTCCTTTTCAAGATGCTAATTTAAATACTGTCCTTGTTTGTCCAAATATGCCACATGTGTATCTTTTTATAAATAGAAACAATCTCTACAAGATTGTTCAAGCTCAATTGGTTTGTTAGTAATGTCAACTAAGGAATGTTATTATTGAAAACACAAAACTTAAACTGAGCGATAAATACATGTGGTAACCTTGGAGATCTGATTTTTGAGATTCATTACCTGGGATAGTTGCTAATCATACACATAACATTATTGTGTAAACAACTTATTCTGCTACTACCAGTTTCTCAGCTGAAATCAGCTGTAGGCCTCTGTGGTGTGGGGATTTCTGGGGGACCTGTGAGAGATGACCTGGGACAGGTTTTCTGTGCTCAGGTAGTTATAAGCTACAAGGAAACTTTTCAAGGCCAGCAAAGGGAAACCATGAGCTTTGTTCAGGTTGCATTGGAAGATGTCTGAAATACAGAAATAAGCCAATTTAGAGCGTGAAGGAGATGCACACCGGAGTGGGGGAGTTGTAAAAGCTACACGAGATACACCTGTGTAATCAGTGCAGAAGTGGAACACTGATTTACTGTCCTTTGATTCAAGCCAGTAGATACAACACTTATTTCTCTATAATCCAAGAGTAATGTTCAATTTGGCTGCACTGTTACAAGATACTATTAGCTGATCATTTGTCACTGGGAGCAGCTAATGAAATTGCGAGGAAGAGGCATGGGGGTTGAGACAGAAATGTTGCAGTTTTTAATGAAAATTCTGTATTTTTCTTTTGCAAAGAATACCATGGATTTGAAAAACCTGCTCAGCCTTGATCTTATTTTACCATGGAGAGGCAATTTTAGAGATCCTTGCTTGGTGATTGAAAAGATTAATTCCAGTACACCACAGTGTAGTCTACTACATAAGTCTTCAGCCAGTAATCTGTATCCAGAAAGAGGATTTAATTAGTCACTGATTGGTTTTTTGCAATTACTAATGCAATTTAGGTAGACTAGCTTCAAAGCTGTCCAACATGCCTAAAATTCTGCGCTCTAAACTACTGTGCAAACACTAGTGGGTACTTGATTATTTGTTTTTCTCAGGATGGATATTATGGAATAAACTGTACAGTAACCCATATTTAGATATTGCAGTGGTTACCATGGTTCTTTGTGAAAGTGTAAACACAGAATTTGTGCACTTCAAATGTGAAATGCTTATGAAATACCTGTACTCTGCTGCTGTGTGTTGAAATCATCCAGCAACAGAAGACAGGGGCACCAGGTGCAAGAAAAATGTATCTTGAATTTGAAATCTAAACACCAAAACAGCTGTTTCCAGTGTGTGCACCATGAAATGACTACTCTCCAGAAAAGCTTGGTACACACTCAGACTAAACTAATTGTAGAATATTCTTAAATGAACAAATTACTTTTTAAGTTGGAGCCCAACAAAGCAAGCTTGAGACTGCTTAAATATATAAGGGCCTTCATAAATAAAGCCAGACAAAGCATTACTCTCCCAGGATTCTTAAAACTAAATTGGCATTTACATTAGCTTTTATTCACGTCTTCAGGGAAATAATGTAATGTAATATCTGTATCAACACAATTTAAGTACAGTTCTGGGAATAAGGAAGGCTTGGACATTTCTATAAACAAGCATCATTTTAATTGAAACTTGGGTCAATCACAGAAATGCTTCAAAATGGAAAAAGTTCAGCTTAAAACTTTTCTGCTTATTCTGATCCAAGTCAGCTAGGAGAGGCAGGTATTTTCTTATGGAAAAACACTTCCTCTCCCCATTTTCAGCCAGTTCAGTTTCAAAAGTTATTTAGGATTATTTTCATAGTGTATAACCTCCCTTTCAGTTCTTTCTTGTGAGTGAGATCTCATTTTGCCTGTTTAGCTTTCTTTGAAGATTAATGTTTGCCCCAGCAATAAGACTCTCCAGATGTGTTATGATCTAATAATGCTGTGGTTAACTCCTGTCTGCTGTCAGCAGCTTGCTGAACCACCTCCTGTGTTTTAGCAAGCCCCAGCATTTGACGATGCAGTTTCCTGGCTCCAAGCAGCAGAGCCATGAGCTGTGTAGGTGGGCAGCTCTCCCTCCATGGGTTTGTGTCTGGCACTGGGCTCAGGAGCCACTGCCTCGAGACTTCCCCATGGAACCACACTGTTAACTTGGCTTATCCTCCAGCATTCCAAGGCACAAGGATGGAGCAGGGTCTTGAGGATGTCTGTATGGTCACCTTCATGTGCTCAGACCTGTGACTTTGATCTGTAACTCGGTTACTAGGTTCTTGTTTCATTTTTATTTTATTAAATTATTGTCTCATTTCTCTGTTGTGTGGTGCATAAGTCTCACATCTTTCTTTTCTCTTTGAAGCTGGCTTTGCACATACTGTATCTTGTGTAAATGCCTAATGAGTCTTTGTGGCAAAAACAAGAGTGTCAACAGGCACTAGATTTTTTTAAATTACTAAGTTTTGAGAATTCTGTAGAAAGAGGTATATAAAATGGCTGCTTTCTGATACACAGTATAAGTCAAACAGAAGGAGATAGGAAGCCTTTGAATCTGATGACTTCTAAATCATGTATGGAAGTTGTAGCATCTGCAGCAACAAAGGAAATTAATATCTGCTACAGAAATTTCAGTGCAAAGACAGTGCAGGATTAAAATAACAGGACTTTGTGGGTGCAGCCATTGAATCAATGTGATTTTTTCTTTTAGTTGTGAAGCAAAGCTTCTAATCCATGCCCAGATAGTTTTGTATCAGAAATAAAATGCAAGGACCACCTCAGCTCTTCTTGGCAGAGCTCTGCTGAGAAGGTTCCCTCATCTCACATAATCTATTAATTTGGAAATCAAAGCTGGTCTGTGTGAGCAGTGCTCTCAAGAATCTGGTGGACAGTGGAGGAGGACAGGCAGATACAGGTTTTTTATAATATTGGAAGGGTTGGTTCCTTGAAATTAAATGGTCCTGGTTGTATCATCTTTGTGTATTTTTAGAATATGGCATTTGACAAATAGATTGCAATGCTAATAAGATACAAGGTCTTATGTGTGGCATTGCATTTGGCCTGCTGATGATAATAAACAGGTTGGAAAACATCTGCCTTCCTTCTCTACTGCTTCAGTTGAGAAGAATTTGCTGGGGCAAAGCTGTGCTACTCCTTAGGAAGTCTCTATCCCTTCTGGTCTCTAGTAGTGTAACTTGTGAATAAGGTCATTACTGCTATAATCCCTGTTTACTTCTTAAACTGAGGCAGAGAGGCACTGTACAACTGGAGTGCTGGTGCTTAGCAAGTTTTGCACGGATGTGCCAACTCCAGGCTGAAGCCCTGCCAGCCCAGGACTCAATGGAGATCATTCTTTCAGAGAAGGCTTCTGAAGATTTGCTTAATTCTACAGTTTCTACTCCATCTAATGTAATTTTGGGCCATCCATCATGCAGCAAGATTGTTTTGTTTCTTGAACATTGCATGAATATATGAATAGAGAAATAAATGTACTAAAGCTTTGTTGTCTCTCTTTAAAAGTTTAATGGTAACATTGTAGTCTTTAAACTTTTATTTGTATGGGGTTCCACAATGACTAGCTCCTTTTACAAGTAATTTTTCTTGCATTGTATTACAAAGACTAGTGGGATAGAGCTAAACATGATATCTGTGGTTCAAGAACTGAAAAATTAATGATTCCTCCTCTAGCCTGCTGTGTTTGATTTATAATTCATATCTGATAAGAGACATGCTCTTCTGAGCCAGCTATCATCTCTCCATTTCCATATAGGTGGCGTATTTTTTAATTCTTCCTGTGTTGGGTGCTGGGGGATTGTGAATTTTGGGCCCTAGAGTGCTTCTGAAGAAGGTTTCCAGACACACGTTTTCTTCACCTCTCATTTCCCACATGAGACTCTTTATCCTCTGTAGGATCTGGCCCCAGGGCTTGTGTTGACCCCAAACGTCACAGCTGCTGTCACCACCCACTGCCATGACCCCTGACTTTTAGCATAACCCAAGTACAGGGTTTGCCTTTCAGAGGCACTTGACAGCACAAGGAAATGGAGAACTATTTCCATTTGGAAATAGGAACTGAATGGAGGTTTTAAGTGTCCTGAGTAGCTGCTTCCAGCCACTCTGCCTCTCAGGAGAGGCATGGCTGTGGACTAAGCTATGAGCCCTTTAAAAACACATCTCTCACTTCCTATGTTTGGTCTTTTCCATCACTCTGGATCTTCCTGGGCTTACCTGGCTTCATCTTGTCTGTCTCTTGTACTGGTATTTTTTTGCTGTTTTCTGTCTCTCTCGACAGGTGATCTCCAGTTCAGTCTGTTCAGGTGGATAAGGCCCTTTGCCCAATACACACACAAAGGGTGATCCACTGCTTGTTTACCCACTGAAATGCCAGAGTAGAGGCCTTACAAGATGCAATTCAAAATCTAATCCCATCTTCCAGCTGGGGTGGCTTTTAGGGGTTGATGAAACAACTCTTCTGTATTGAAACTGTAAATGCTCTCAGTGGGCCACTGTCTTTATTGTGACTCACACATATTTGGCATCCTCTCCAAAAAAGCTGACCAACATTTCTTCTTCCCTGCTAGGAAGTTCTGTGTTCTTTGTGAATTTATTTGCTCCAGAACAGTAAGCTGAGTTGCTGGCTGGTCAAAAGGGAAAGAGATGTGTAGCAATTTGCCGGATACATTGTCCTTCTCTGAACACAAGAGAGCCCTGTTTAGTGGAGTGAGGCACTGATCCCGCATTTTTGTGATTAATCTGTTTCATGCTTTTGTTTGCGTCTTTGAGACTGACGTTATTTATTTTTTGTTGCTTCAACTGTTTTGGAAATGAGAAAAAGCTATTTTGAGTATAATATTGACTTGGCATCATTAAAAAAGTGTCTCTTCTTGCCAGTTTTTTTCTTGGTTCCCCTAGAAATACATTTCTTTTGGGCTGCTTCTGCTATTGTGTATGTTGTGATAACTCTCCAAAGCATCACATTATACATGTGTGATGGGTGGATGCTTGCATGTCTGATGAGGGATTGATCCCCCTGGGTATATGAGTCCTGCCAACTCCTCAGTTAGAAAACTTGAGGTTTTAATATACATTCTGTCTTTTAGTCCCAGTTTGGCCTCTTTTTTTGGAAGGAATTTCTTTTCTTTTTAATAAAAAAAGCTTACAGCTAGTTAATTAAACAGCCTGCATCTGATTCAGATCTCTCCTCTTAGTTTCCTTCTCACTTTTTCTTAACTGTGTCTGCTTAAATAACCTGATGAAGCTGTGTAAAAATTACTAAGATGGGTTGAAGCCCATCTAAAGCTGAACCTGATCTCCTGACCTGCCCATTACAATCTCACTACAAAATGATTACTCCAAGGTATCCCAGGGACTCCATGCTTGGTTTAGATCCCTTGCAGGGTTCTTGGTCCTCCTGGCTTGGCTGATTGGGTTCCTTCAGCAGCCTTTAGCACGCACATGTCCCAGGCCTCACCCTTCTGAAGGATGACTGTCTGTGGCCCAAGGACAAGATCCTGAGCTTTTCAACAGGAGAAAAGAATAACATTGGCCAGCTTCCTCTTGGAAACATCTGAATCATTTTGGTTAAAGCCTTAATTGGGACAAATCCTTTGCTTGAAGGGCAGAGGTGGCAGAAAGATTGCAGCCTAACAGTTAATTTGGTAAAGTGATTCAGAATGGAAAATATGTAATATTGCATTATACCTGTGCCTTCTCAGTCCCATCAACAGATATCTGAACACATTCCATCAGCTTTTCCAGTGGCTGCTAGTCTTGAGATGCTTCTCTTCACTCCTTATTTTTCAAGTTGGTCTTTCTAAATTTCAGGAAATACTGAGCTTTCCCTCTGAAAGTCAGTCCTCTTAAATCTGCTTCTTCCATAGGGTGACAGTCTTAAAAATGTATTATTTACTCATTTTGTTCTTCTGAGTTCAGAAAACAGTGATTTTAAGCTAAATTATCTCTTTGAGAAGACATTTCAGACAATTTGCAGTCTCCAGCCATTTAAGTGGTAGGGGGCAGGATGGAAAGACAGGAGAATATAAAATAGTGCTATTATGAATTATTGTGCAGTAGGCAAGGATTTCTTTCATTCTTCCCCCCCCTTTCCCCACATCTTAGGTATCTAAGGAAGAAGTTGCAGGGAGAGAAGGGATATTCTGATTTCCAAGGCAGTAACAGAAGGAATTTCCTGTTTTCTCCAAGAGTACACAAACACTATCACTTTCCTGACATTACCTGTGATATTTTGAAGGCTGTTGGAGAGAAGGTACATCAAGGGAGCTTAGACTGCTGATTCTTACTCTGTATTTGCCCAGCCTTGACTGGGTCCATATTCAGAAAGCAGAAACCTGTCAAAAGTCAATACATCTACACTGAATTTCCAAATTACTGTTAGTATTCTACATGCAGATTAGCTTTCTTTTTGTGCTTATTTACCTGTATCTTGGAAATAGCCTTCTAAAAATATTAGCAATAGAAGAATACGGGATGAGTGCTGCAGTAGGCACACTTAAAATGCTCTCATGTATATCAAATCTAAAATTCTTTATTTCAAACTAAAGAAAATAGAAGGGAAAGAAGTCAGAAGCCCTAAGGGGAAAGTACTGCATGTTCAGGTCTCTTGTCATGGCCTATTTGATTTATAAATATAAAAAAGTGTTTGTGTTCTAGAGCTGTGGCTGGTCCAGTGTTCTTTGTTGTTCTCACACAATGTGACAATCATCCAAAAACTTGTTTCCATGTGGATACTGTGGGGTTTTAGTGCATTATGGTATAAATGTATATCTGGATATAACCTGTCAATCTCCATTTTTGGGTGAGCCTTAAAGGAAGGTTCAGGCACAATAAAATAGACTTGTTTAGTGACAGTTCAGCATCACTTCACTTGCCATGTATGATCACCCTATCAAGAACTGCATCCTGCTGTGATGACAGTTTGCTGGAAACTCTCCACAGATTCATTGGAAGTTGGCTGAGCCCCAGCTCCACAAATTACTGGTCAGAAGAGACTGTTTGTAGGGCACAAATCTATCCAATTTGTAGTGTTGATTTGATTCTTTTTTTAATTAACACTTTAAAAGTGTGTCAGCAGAGTGCCAAAAAGACAAGAAATGATCAGCTAAAACATTTTATTGCAGCATATGATGCTGTTCCATATTATCATGGAAACATGGCACTTAGATACGGCAATATTTTATTTCCTGTTACTTTTGTTCATTTTATGGTCAGCAGCAATTTTAAATAAACAGTCTTCAAAACAAATGCTGGAGTTTTGCCCTTTTTTCTTTTTACTTCTTCTCGATTCTTATCTCTTTTCACTGTATTCTCATTAAGTCCAGTATCTTATTGAATCTAAAGCTACCAAGTTGAATTTTCCCCCATTTAATTTTTTTTTTTTTTTTTGTAAGACTGCTTTCTGTCTCGTGTTTCTGGCTCAAAGAGGTGATTGGCAGGAATTACATAAGGAGTACACTAGTCTGTAGTCCTTTGGGGATCCTGCAAGTACAGTCAGGATTAATAAAATCTGGCTGGCTGTTTTTTGATGAAATAATCTTCTTTTTTTTTTTTTTTTTTTTTCTTTGAAGCATCTATTTTTTTTTTTTTTTTCCAGCTGTTGTTTCCTCAGTGTTCTGTGCGAGACCTGTCACTCCTCCTTCCATTCCTTCAGTCTTGAATTGTGAGGGTAATGAATGTCAACATGAAAGATCAGAGCTGGTGTTGACAGCACTTTAAATTCACCCTTGCTTATGTTTCCTATAGAATCGCTGGTTTATAGCTAAAATGCTGGAAATATTCTGTGCAGGGAGGCTGTTGCAGGTGTTAGTGCTGTGTAAGGGCTTCATGCTGCTGGCTCCCAGCATGGAGCAGCCTGGGCCAGTTGCCATTCCGAGCTCTCCCTCTGCCCTGCCCTTCCCAGATGACCTCGGCTGGCGGGATGCCCACCCAGCCGCTCTGGCACTCTCCCCCTCACAGGACGGCAGAAAATGGGATGAAAAACCTCGCAGGTTGAGATAAAGACAAGGACGTCGCTTACCAGTTGCCATCGGAGACCAAACAAACTCAACTCAGGGAAAATTAATTCATTGCCAATTAAAATACATTTGGACGGTGAAAAGCAAAGATAAAACCTAAACACCTTCCCCTCATACCCCCTTTTTTTGCAAGCTCAGCTTCATTCCTCTATTCCCAACTCCTCCACCTCTTCCTGCCCCCGAGCAGGGCCGAAGGGAGGGGGAATGCGGGCTGTGGTCAGCCCCTCTCTGTTGCTCCGGTGTGGGCTCTCCATGGGCTGCGGTTCCTCTCTGCTGCAGTGTTCCCTCAGGAAATACCTCCTGCTTCAGCACAGGCTCTGCCACAGGCTGCAGTGTGGATTTGCTCTGTGCTGCCTGCCAGGGAATCCAGCACAGCCACTCCCAGGGACATTCCTCACACTTTTCCCCTCACTCCGTGCAGGATCTGCCCTTCCCAGAGATGCCGCGGCCTGGCTGAGGGCTCCCCTCACAAAGCCCCAGCAGCCCTCAGCGTCTGGGAACAGGCACCCAAACCCCAAAGAGTAAACATTTCTACATAGATGTTCCACCAGTTCTACATTTATATGAGTTTTTACAGACAAGAGAAGGAGACTGTTACAAAAAAATGGGGTTTTGACTTTCATCGTCCCCACCTGTACCACAAGGTCAGTCAAACAAGTTGGGAGGAAAATGGATTTGCCTATTTTTTCTGCCTATAAACGACTTGTTTTTTAGTAGCGCTTAACAATCTCTCTTCAGGAAAATTGCTGAATGTCAGAGTGCAGCAATGGCTCACTCTGATTTATGAAATTCCTCAGAATTTCCATTGTGATTCTGTGAGTCATGTAAATGTGGCTTCTTCAGCTGTGACTTGAGCATCCTCCATTTGCATGTTCCACTGTAGCTTCTCTGTCATGGTCTGGGGTTTGTTGGAGGCCAAGCACAGGGCACAAAGTCCATCAGTTTTGTGCTCTGCAAGCTGCTGGTGAAGAGGATTCATTTGTGGGAGGCTGTGGCTGAAAACATCCCCACACCAGGGGCCGGCAACAGGTAATTAATTCTATGTAGCCTCACAAGGCAACTGCATTGCTGCTGAGTGGCTGCAGAAAAGCCTTGTCCCTCCTGCTAATCCCAGAGAAAACTTGGTGGAGTTAGTTTTAACCCCTCTTAAATGCTGGGGTTTGGTTATAGGGCTGAGATTTTTAGAGGAAACTTTCCAGAAAATAGCTGCCTCTTCTCTGGGGATTAAAAAAGGTTTAAAGATGTGGAAACTGCCCACACTAACATCCATGTAGTAGAAGGACAAAATGTGAAACATTTACCGCAGTTTTACAAGGCTCTGTTTGGGTAACTTTGGCAGCTGTACCCTATTATTGGAGACTACATAGGAAGAGCCAAGGAGAAGTAATCATCTTCTGTCATTGTCAGGAAAAGTGGCTAGGTCAGGAACTCTGTGAGAAATGGAGTTTCCAGAGCAGAAACTCTAAAGCTTCAGCCCAGTTCACAGTTTTCTCTTTTCCTGTTCTGAAGCACTCCATCATAATTGCCTTTGCTCATAATACACCTGTCTAGAGATGACACTGTTGTGCATTTAACTGGGTAGTGTGACAGCAATGCGTTTTGCCCTGCCAGAACACAGGCAGCTTGTGCCCAGCTTCTAGTACTTGCTCAGGTCTACCAGCTTTCCCCCCCTCCACCAATTTAGAAATAATGCAAAACAGTAACACATTGTGTGTAAACCAAATTGACTGTCCTTCCTGGGCCCCTTTAAAAATACTGGAGAACTGCTTTTAATGCCTCTGTTTATTTTGGTACAGCATGCAGACTGCTGGAAGTATGTTTATAGCACAGTCTAACAAGCTGAGGCTCCTCTCTATGATTTCAGTGCCTCATGGCTGGATAGAAAAAGCTGATGCGCTCTAAATACGTATTTATGTCAGACTCTGGCTTGCAGTAATAGTTAATGCAGCCTAAGCTAAGTTTGAGCAGCAGGTTTTTTTCAGCACATGATAGAGTGATCCTTGTTACTGTGGTGCTCATTAGTCAGACTTATCATCACCTGTGGTTGTGAACATCACTACTTGCATTAGGTCATCTGTATTTAAGCTTGATGACTTGGTGGGAAACCATTTTAATTTGCTGTCTACCTGTACAGCATGAACTCCAGGTTAACTTTGTAATCTGGTTAATGTTTTAGATGCAAGAAATACAAGTATATTAAAATAGTGTTATTTACATAGAACTGAAGTTATAACTCTGCTGTGAGTGCCTGGAGCAAATGTAAGTGAGATATAAGCTGCTCTTTACTGTGCTCTTTACTGTGCTGACTTTAATGCAGTGGGTTTCATCTCCTACTCTTCACACTTTCTTTCCCAAAGGAAGTGCCTTTTGCTTGATGCACAAAGACTTAATTAACTGGAAGACATTTTTGGAAATGTTTTATTTCTGATAGAAATATCTTCCACACAGGGAGAAAAATTGAAACATAAAATAAATTATAAATTTGGTTTGAAACTCAAGAATTACTCTAAACATTGAACAGATAATCCTGATAATGCAAGATTGGAGTTGTTTAAATGAAACTTGCTGCTTGAAGTCAAAATTTGTTTTCAAATGGTTTAAAAGCCAATTTGCCACATCTGCTCTGGATGATACAACTGGATGATCCAGAAAAGTGATCATCCTTTTCTCTTGCTCTCCCAAATCTTAAAGCCACTGCAAAAGCTTTGCTGCAGCTGATAGTTCACTGACATAGAGTATGGAGAATTTTGCTTCAGTGCCTGTTGGAAGGAACCAAACTTTGCCAGTGTACCTCTGAAAAGTGCCTCTCTTGTGTTCACTTTTAAAATCTCATGCAGTCCCAAAGCTAATATTAGCAGTGAGCTTTAAAGGCTGACTGAAGAAGAAAATTGATTTGGAGTATAGAATAGCTCTTCTGTCAGTGTTTTGGCCAGGCCTGTGTACTATGGGCAGTAGTTAAATCTTCCTGAGTTTCAAAAGAATGTAGGCATTTAAATGATTTACAGGTTATTAAAAACATTGTTATCATACCATGACTGCATTTTAATGAATTACTTTTTTAAATTACAACTGGAACTAATATCTGCTGGAGTAGGAACTTCATGTAACAGAGTTGTTGCCAGAAATATATTGAATATTTGAAGCCCAGATTGTATGTAGAGAGCTTAGTTGGCTCATTCAATAAATTATTAGCAAAGCACAAAAAATCCTCCTGTAGCAAACTCATCCTGGGCTTTTGATGAACATTTCTGTTTCTATGGGCAGAATGAAGACTGTTTAAGCAGTTTGGGGTTTGGGGAGGAATGTCCCTGTGTGTGCTTTAACAGCCACTGTCTGTCTGGGGGTTACAGTGCTCACTGTGTGCTGCTTCTCTTCCTCACCTTCCACTTCTGTGCTGAACCTGCTCACAGAGCAGCAGCTCCTCTGAGGCACAGCCCTGGCTGGCACCTGCAGCACCTGCTGAAAGGAAGGGCAGTATTGCTTAGGGGTGACTCACAACAACCTCAAACCTACTCTGTTACAAGCAGGAATTGCAGCTTCCTGAGGCAGACAAACATGATCCCTGTGTACCAAGTTCCACCTCAGGCTTCTGGACTTTTCTGAGCACCTGGCAATGCCCCAACCCTGTTGTCTCATTCTGGGTTGTGCTGGACTATCCCTGTTTCACCTGAGTGGGTTTTGCTTAAGCAGGTGAGGCCCAAATGAATACCTTTTGAGGAAGAGTGACTGGGAACCAGTGGGTTTTTAATCTGTGCTTTTTCAACAGTGCTGTTCCTCACAACAGTGGTTTTTGCTGGCTTACAGGCAAACCTGCACAGGAGAGAGAAGGAAGTGAGAGGTAAAGTGAATCTGAGTGCTTTGGTCACTGTTCTGGATTTTCATTTAGCATTGGCAGTTTCAGAAAGGTGGCAGGGAGATTTTGCTCCCCAGGAATGAGGCATGAGAGACCTTCCTTTGAAGTCTTTGGGCAGGAAGAAAGCAAGTCTGTCCTGCTGCCTCCTGTTTTGTTTCTGGGGTGAAATGTGATCCAGAGTGACCAGAGACAGGTGGGCAGTGTCAGAGGTCCAAAAGAAGAGGCTAATAAAAAATCAGATCCTAAGGCTTAAATGTTTTTTACACACATGCCAAGCTTTATAAAAAGCCTGTCCTTCATTAGCTATTTTAAAACACATTAGAAAAATGAAGTGACTCTCATGTGCCTGTTGGTGACTTTAATTCTTTCTGTATACAAGCAGTTTCATTGATTTAAAATAGTGCAAAAGAGTTTTTGAAATTTTAGTGGAACTGATGTGTCTCTTTGTGTCGTACTGAAAGAATGATGAATACTTGAATGAGCAAATAATGCAAAGGACTGAAGTTGTCATGGTATTTAACACAAGAAAGGAGACCTAGTTACAATATGGATTTTTTGCATACCTGGTCTTGTCACTGAACAGCAAATGTGTACAGAACAAATTAAAATGTTAAAATTATTTTTTATTTGGCTCATTTTCTTTCATCTGCAAAGAAAAGTGATAAACTACACTACAGTGATTACCAGTCTCATTCCTGTAGCTGTGTGTACAACTAATTTTTGTAAGTGGGTGCTAGCATGAATGGAGAGCAGGACTGGAAATTCTGTGTTTAAATCTGCAGCTTCTTCAATCACTGGTGTGTACTGTATGATTTTTATATTCTAGTTACAAAACTTGGAAGGGCATGTTCTCAAAAAGTTACATTCTTAATGAAAAGTGCAATTCACTTGCTGGAAGTTTGTCTGTCCTTTTTATTTCCTCTGTGGTCAAAGGGAGTAAGTACTTGGCCTTGATAAACTCCTGTGCCAAATGCTCTTTTGAATACAAAAAAGATATTATGGCCCATAGTTATTTTCAGCATAGCCTTGTTTGGAAAGCAAACAGAACTTCAAATTAAGTAATTGCTGTCCACAGATTAAAGATGTGGGTTTTCTTCTCCCCTGTATATTGTGTATATGTTCAGTGCTTCAGCTTGTACTAAACTCTTCAGAGCCAGGATGCTGTTGGGCTAATTAATGAAAATGGTTTTCATTGATTGCTGTGGAAAGAAAAGAACTAACTGCTTTAATTAACTCAAGACTACGCATATCTAGAAGAGTGACTGTTGATCTGCATGTGTTTAATTAAAATGAAGGGCTTGCAGTTTTTGCAAACCTTGTCACCTCACTCTCTGGTTTGAGTAGGACTTCTCAGTCTGGGTGTGCCCTTTCATAGCTCCATTTGCAGACCCTCAAACTGCAGCAGCTGGGACTGGCACCTGGGCATGGGGGAGCAGAGTACACAGCTCCAGAGAGGTTCTGGGGGGCGCACAGCATTTTGGGTTCCCATCTGCACAATCAGACTGAGATGGAGAGATGCTAACAACTCCTGGGGTGTTAAAATGATAAATGCTGATGTTAGCAAAACACTCATATGAAGTTAATTATAACAGAACATCCCAGAAGGAGAACAATTCTATATTGAGCACAGAATGTGCACAGCATGCAGTGAGCATGGCCCCAGGCCATGTGTTGGTGGGGTACAGTGATCCTGAACAGTACCTGCTCAGCCAGCATGCAAAGCAGCAGCAGCCCTCTAGGGAATACAGGCAATAAAGAGATTAAATTTGGCCCTCTTGTTACATGCAAGTGACTTTAAAGATTCATGGACGGTTTTATTCCAGCAGTCCAATTTTCTGAGCACTTGCCTTTATGCCAGTGTTGTCACTTTAATGTATTTAAAAAATATGATGGTGAATATGTGCTTACAGTGTTGAGTTGCAGAAGGAAGTGTTGGGCTTGGGGCTGGTTTTTTTCCTCACTCAATTATTAGTCTGAGGAAGGTGAGAAATCCAATATTCTATCTATAAAGCAGGAAAGCTTAAAGGTTATAAGTACCTTGGGTTCCCTTGGATTGATCTGGATTATTTCAATGCATTTTTTTTCTTTATTGTCAAAATCATCACAGCTGATCTTGGAGCAAATAAAAGATGTTACTGCATGCAGAAATATTCAGAAAAACGCTTGCTTCCCCAGAATTACAGTAAAGTATTAATCTTAGCCTACAGCCTATTTTTACAAATAGAATGATGGGTTTCCATTTGTTGTGGTCACATTTCTGCAAGACTATCTTGGATGCTTCCATCTCTCTCTTCTAAAAAGGGATCGTATGATGTATTAAACAGTATCATAAATATGTCTTATATTTTAAGAACAAAACCTTAGGCCTCCTTGCATTCTCCATGATGTTTAATATTTCATAAGTTTGACTCTTTTGCAATCCTTTACAACTTTACAAGTTGTGGTTTTATGGATTAGAGTTCAAAAACTGGTGGATTTTTTATAACTTCAAATAGATTGGGTGAAAGTAATTATTATTCTTTGAAATAATTACAAGCATGGCAACTATTTGATGCAGAAATAACTGGGATTTCAAATTCTTACAGGCAAAGCTATTCATCAGTCATATAAATCAGTCCCTGATGGGGAGGGAAGAAGGAGTAATCACCATGTTTTTGTGGCACAATAAAACAAGGAAGATGTTGTGTCCTAAAAGTCCTACTGCCCAGATTTAAGATGCCTTTTTTCCTCTAGTACTTTTAAGGATTAGAGAAAAAAAAAAGCCAAACTCTGTGTCTCTCAGGCTTTGAGATAAGCATAAATAATTTCTTGTCTAAATGTAATTCCCTACATTCTCTAAAAATCTTCAGAATCATTTTTAGAATAAAAAATGTACTGTGTATGAGAAGACTAAGCAGGTTAAAAATCTGGTAACATTTTGGGTTCCATGAAATTCTAATCTTTAAAAATTCCTAAGAAAGGAGCTTTATTCCCACGGGAATCAAGCTGGGGTTAGTAGGAGCAGTGGGAAGGGTGGACAGGAGTAGACTGGCAGGACTTGGCTGCTGGGAAAGTGGTTACAATTCCAGTCTGGAATACTATAATCAAAATTTCTTTATTCTATAGCAAGAAAAGAAGCTTGGGAAGAGAATAAATCAAATTGGTTTATATTTAGACTTCTTTATATCCTAATGTTTGTTGGTTTGCATGATGAGAATTGTGGGTTTCTGTCTGTATTGACAGCTGTCGCCTCCGTGTCTCCTGGCTGCTTGAGCAACCAACCCTCTTCTTAGAGCTTGTTCATTTCCCAGGGGGCAGGAGAAAATGTTTGGACCATTTATTTTGAAAGATAATTATTGCTCTAAGCAACTGCTTAAAATTGACACTATTACATTGATTTGAGTGTAAACATATGAAAAATGTTATGATACTGAAAAAGAACATTTAGACTGAGAACGTCTGTTGTGAAACAGTCACAAGTTTTAAATCACTGTTGCTCTAGTAGGAGTCCTGTTTCTTTTCTCTGTAGGACTATGTGTAAAGAGTTCAGATTTTGATTGTTAGAACTCGAGCTAGAGGAACAGTTCAGGGAAGGATAATTCTACCGTGGGACGACTTTCTTGGAAAGAAAACTTCCAGAATGAAGCACAATATTGTGTAAGATGCCAAGCCACCCTTTCCACAGTTGTGGGATTTTTCAGTTCAACTCCTGCGTGTCAGGAGTTTGCTGTTAATCTAAATTTCATATAAACTTTACACCTGGTTGGCTTTAGCAAAAAAAAAACCAAAAAAGCATAACGAGCTTTGGTCAATGTCAAGATGATCTCCAATACCAAATTAAGCATTACCTTGACTTCAGGAGGGTTTGTAATAGTTCAGTGTGTTTATTACTTGTCCTCCTCCCTCTCATTTTTTGTTTGTTGAAATGTAAAAGCCCAGTAAGTGTTGAATCATCTCACTAGGAAAAAAGCTATTCTGACCTCTTTTGACAGGGGACGAGGAGGAAAAAGGAAGAAAAAGTCTGCATATTCTACACTTAGGAAAGGATTTTTCTGGCAAACTTTGCAAATGGAAATGATGCACATGGATCCTTCTGGCTGCTTCCTTGTCTTTTCATGATGGGTACTGTATGTGTAGAGTTGTTTTAAAGTTCAGCACTGCTTAACCCTCCCTGCCCCCAGTTATGCTTTTATTCATTAAGTAATAATTTACAACAGGACACGATGAGGTTGTCCAGTCTGGCCGCACCTAATCTGTGCTGGGACACACTGACTTCATTCACTGCTAGGTGTGGTGATTGTCAGACAGTTTGTCACCACACCCTGCAGTGTTTTATTGCAAACAGTAAGTGGTTCAGCTAAAGGAAACATCCCTTTTTCTAGAGGAAGCAAACGGCAACTTTCTACCTCTAAAAGAACTCATTCCAGGAATGTGTAGTGTAAAAATTTCACAGCCTGGAATAATCATTGAACTTGTACCAAATACACAAAGAATTGCATGGCTTTTTCCATTGAGTAACAGCATACTGCAGTATTTTAAAATAATTATCTTGGTTTGTATGGTTCCAAATTTTCATCAGATCTTCTGTAGAATGGCTGAAAGGAGGGCTTACACTTCTTTTCTTCATCTGGCATGCAGAAAGGCTGATTTTATTGTGTGAACTTCTTTGTGGGTAATCCAGAAGGGAAACTGCAGAGTTTTAGAAGCAGAAATATTTTACTTTTTGTCTGGTAGGTTGTTCATGACACAGAGCAACATTGGAGGGTAAAAACAAATAGAGCTCATGTGTGTTTCTGTTGAATATCGATCTTAATTGGGTTTTGAGCATCGGTTCAGTTTACAACACTCTTTTGCTTGCTGTTAAAAGAAGCCTCTAACTTAATCAGAAATGATAGAAAGAAGCTGTTGTGCCTTGCAGAGTAACAGAAATGCCACTGATGAATGACCAGTCTGAGGTATTTTTAAATTCAGGCTTGCTGGAGGGAGCTGAACTTGGAGTCACTTCCAAGTAATTAACTTAGAAGGAAAGACTTCTTTAAAAATAGTGTAAGGGATGAACCATATTAAGATGTGCTGGTTTCTTACTGTGAATGCAGCTATGCTACTGAAATTATTTCCCTGGGTTATAACTAGGGGAATTGCTTAATACTAACCAGCTGGAGGTCTGATTTCCTGTAAAAGTAGGAAAGGACAGAAAATCTAGTTTAAAGCTGATTTGTGACCTTGAGGAAAACAAGGTGAGGCAAATGATAGAATTTCAGGAAGTGATGAGCTGCTCATGCCAAGCACGTGGCCACCCACAGGAGATACTTTCCTGTCTTTTACTCTGTGCTTCATCCTGTCTTGTTGTAAGCCAATGCTGAGATTCCACAACCGTGCAGGGCAGCAAGAGCTTCTGTCTCCCTAAAGCAAACTTGTTGATCTCTACCTGAACTGAGTTTAAAGCATGATGGTCAGGTATTTGAGGATAGAGGCACAACTAATAAAATTCAGTGAACTTGATAGTCTTGTGTTTGTAGAGAGGAATGAGAAGGGAATGACACTGTCTCACAAAACTGAGCTGTGGTGATGGTCTTCTTGGGAAATGTTGTGTCTTTGTAATAATTTTCAGAAGGGGCTGACAGCTTTGATGGCAGGGAAATCTTTCATTTCATTGTCAAAAATCTGCTTTTGTTGATGCTGTGCTGAATATCCTTTCCCAAGTCCTTACATCTGTACTCCCCTTTCCCAAAAAAATTTACACTGAAGAAAGAAAATGCTAAACTGGACTGTCCTGCTGTTTGTCACAGATTAGTCCCATTTCCTCATTTTTTGCTTATAAAACGAGATGTAGAAGCCAAATATGTTTGCCATGCACATTTGGCATATTGAAGAGGCTATTTTTGTTCTGAGTGGAGGAGTATCAAGAAATCGTGATGGAAAATGTAGAGAGGCAGCAACACTGCAACTGCTTTGAGGCTCAGTAGTAGCATCTGGGCTGTTGATTTCTCTGCATTTATCTACGTAGTGATGGTGGTCACCACCATTCTAAAGCCTCCCTTTTCCTTGCAGTTCGTTTCTCTCAGCTGCCAAGGTATTTCATGTGTGCCTATCAATGGGAAATCCCTTTTCCTATGCGGGGAATGTAAAAGAAGCCAAGATCTCCTCCCCTTTCTTGCAGCCATGAGGTGATATCCAGCTCCTGTGCAGCATTTCTTCCATCAGAGGAAGGAAGTCTCCTTCTCTGTGTGAGTCTGCCAGGCAGACTCTGGGGAGGAGCACAGCAGAGCATCCTAAGAGCCATTCCCCTGGCCAGTTTTATTTTCAGGAATCCTGAGCATGGAGGAACTAATCAAAAGATGCTTGCATACACTTGGAAGATAAGGTCTCTTGGGTGCTGTGTAGTATTTTGGATGATTGACACTTTTTTAATGCTGGAGGTCCTGTAATTCCTGAGTTTTGGCAGTTTGATTAAAAAATGGACTCTTGGCAAAGGTGGCTTGATGTCTCCATATCAAGTGTTTGGGCTGTCTACTTGTAAATCACTGACATTTCCTGAGCTACCAGCATTTAGGATAATTCATATCTTTCTCTTCTCTTATTATTTTTCTTTTCTTTTTTTTTTTACATCTTATTTCTCCATAAGTGTAAAAATATTGTCTGGAGAGCAATAAACAAATTAGGAGCTTCACTGTGCTTGTATACAGTAAGGCAGGAAATGAACCTCCCAAATGTGTGTGCAGGTGTGGCCATAAAAATGCTAGAATGCTATTGTTCATTGGAAATGAGTTATTCTGGTGAAAACCCTGGAGTAATTTGGAAGGCAGAAAAAGCTAAACTTGGCAGGGCTGTGCTTTACAGACCCTATAGCCCCCCCTGCCCCTTTTCTGGCTTGTTTCTCATCTGTGGGCTACTGATGAAGCTTTTTTCCCCTTGAGTTACTGAAAGGGCCAGAGAGCTCATCTTTCCTCTCCACTTGTGAATTTGCCTTATTAGGAGGTAGTCAGACAATTTGGTCCAAGTGTGTGACTAACTTTGGACTCCTTTTTGTAACGCTTTTGTCTATAGAAACAATTAAACAATTCCTCAGTCATAAAAGAAGGACAGACTTGCTGTTTTCCTTAAGTCCCTTCCAGTGTGTCCCTAATAAAGGGCTTGATCAAAGCATTTTGCACTGCTGTTACACAGCCTAATTGTGGAAAGGGTCTGATTCTGGTTTTTGTGAAATGATCCCCCTCAAAAGTTGGCAAAAGCAGACTTGCAGCATCTCCTATTTAGACTTGAGGATCCTCTGGTAGACACTTCTGCTGGACATGCTTCATGTTGCTTACAGATCCAGCTGCCAGGCTCTTGCACCTTGCATCTTTTGATAGGAGAGCTTTGAACTGGTTTTAATACCAGCACAAATTGTGCAGGTAAGAAACTCTCCCTCTTTTTGAGGCTAAGACTGAATATTTTGACCAAGGGAACAAGAGCTTTACAACAAAAGCAGTTTCACTGGCAGACCTGTAGAAATAAGACAGCTTAGCAGCACTTTTTTTTTTCAAGTCTGCTTTATAAAACATTTTCTGGAGGGAAACTTCACATCAGCAGTGATTTATCTTCCTCTAGGGGAAGGACTAGAGGCAGTGAAATCCTTGGCTGTTTAATATCCAGTGGAAGAAATGGCTTCACTCTCATAGTAATGATGTTGTGTTAGTATCAGTGAGGTCATACACCTTGTGCCAGCCAGTCTGCTGGGCAAAGGTCATTGTGGGCTCTTATGGAAGCTGAAGTTTTCTTTTTTAGGAGGATGTTCCATCTAGTCTTTGGCACTTCACTTTGTACTGGAAACATAACAGTTCCTTCCTAGTGCACACATGATTTACAGTAATATCCTATTCTTTAGGTATGGAGCACAAGAATGTGTTTGCAGGAAAAGGCCCTGCTTTAGTAGGACTGTAAATTAAGTGAAAAGGTACATTATGGGGAGGCTGCTTTTTCAAGATTTCCAACAGACCATAGTTGTGAAGCTTTCTAAACAAATAAAAAGAAAGCCACTCTGTATAAGTGGAGCCTTTTGTCTAAGTTACAGCTTGGAGAAATGTTTCATTGGGATACTAATTTTAAAGGATTTTTTCAGTTCTAAGTTTTCAAAAATTTTATGTGTATTAATAAGTTCTTATTTATTGCTTCAATTTAATGGCAATGGTACAGTCAATATGCCTATAATAGTCTTAAATAACAGATAGACAAAGGTTTTTTTGTGTATTTCCAAGCTATAGTGAGGGGACATCAATGAATCAGCCAACAATTACCTTGGTTATTGCTTTTTCAGTAGGACTTTGAGAATTTAGAAGCTGTCTGCCCTTACCAAGGAAAGGATGTATTTTGAGAGCTCTTGTTGAGCTTTGATCAGCAAATGGTGAGTTTGCTTTTGGCCCAATTAAAGATCTGATCCAAAGACTACTCAATGTAAGTGGATTGATTCCAGTCATTTTTTGAAAGAGTTCTGGATCTGGACGATATTTTTAGGAAAGAGAGGATGAAGGGCAGTGCCTCAGCATCTGTCTGTTCTTTCTAGCAAGGCCACATCTGAGTCCTTTTGTAGTTTGCTTCTGCTTTATCTTAGACCTCAGTTCCACTCCTGTGGGCCAGGAGCCCAAGCTTCTGTTGTTTTTTATACTCACATCTTTCCCCTCCTCTTGAACACCCATCGTGAAGCAAGCAGGACAAAGTACCGGTGTAAAAACTGTAAGAATCTTCCAGACTTTGCATGCTTTGGCTTTCTTTGTGTGTTTTTCTTAAGTTTGTTTTTGCCAATATCTCCCTCCTGTGTCTCTCACGTATTTGCTGTTTTTCTGAGATACTGGAGGAGCGTTTCTAACAAAGAACAGCACAGATGTACCTACAAAATTTGCAATATATTCCCTTGCTGGAAAAAAAGCTAAGAAATGGTCTGCCCTGATAGGATGTTGAAGGAATGATTTTTCCTTTTCCATCGTATCAGATTGTTTTTCAAGTATATTGTAAGTAGGAGGATGTGTTTAGGACTCATGTGTTAAGAAACTGTTTCCTTATCTGTGTAGGCCTGTCTGACCAGGCCAATTTCATACTCTTGATAATTTCTTTGCAATCAGGTAGGTTTGGGTATGAATTAGTGCATGTCTCCAGTGTACATCTGAAAAGTACAATTTCATAAGGTTTGAGTTGTATCAGGGGCGATGCTGGAACACTGGTGTACATTCTCACACATGTCATAACTATTTAAACAGTCTTGGGTGTAAAATTAGCTTCCAGATGTGTTGGACTGGGGAATCAAGAGCTGCTGATGCCTCACTCCTCTGGCAGCCCTTGTGATCACTGTGCTTATATAATGTTCTTTGAGGGAGACACTGTTGCATAAACACCTCTGCATTGCCTTACTGAAGGTTGCTGCTTCTGAGCCTCTCATTCTTAGTACCCTGCTCAAGAGTCTGTTAGGCAGGATTAAGATGTGGCTTTGTACACTTGCTGTTCAGCTGCTGGGATGTTTGGAGGAGTCAGGTGGGAAGGAAAGGGACAGAATGCAGAAAAGATCAGAAAATAGCTGCAGGGAGAAATTACTGCAAATTTATAACTGTCAAAAATTGTCAAAACCTTTTAATAGCTTGCTGGGCCAATAAAGCATCAGTAGAAATGCATTGCTGCAGAGCTCAGTTCCAGGCAGCCTCAGTGTTACTAAGGAATGAGGAGTGATCCTGTCTGTCATGTCTCTCTGTGACTTAAAAAAAGATTGCTAGATCCATTGGTTGAGGTCTAAATGGGCGGTGAATGGGACCCCATTTCTTGTGGTGATGTTTCTGGCATTAAAACTCCTAAGAAAATGTCATTTTGGATGACTTTTGGCTTCCTGGGACTTGTTAAGATGCTTCAGTAAGGGTTTGAGGTAATTGGATAGAGAGCCAGGAAAATTAACTTCTCTCTATAGTGTTTTTAATGCTTTGTGCAGCATTAACATACATACACACATACATATATATAAAAAACAGATACACACACATACACATATATGTAAATAAAAACACCCATAATAGAAGTAGGACAATTATACTTTGTTCAGAAGAGTCAGCAGGTCAAGTTTTTCCTCATCCCATGTAGTTTTGAACCCATCAAGCAGGACCTGCACTTCTCTCTACTTTGTTTCTTTGTTGCTTGTGTTTGATCCAGCACAGTTTGTTGTTCTCTCCTTCTGCTGCACCTAAATGGTTTTTTAAATAATTTGTGTATGAGGGATGTGTGAGTGAAAGCCGTGTCCAAACAAGACATGTTTTGAACTTTTCAGGTGTTGGACTAGTGTATTGAAACTACTCCAGGATTTTGTTTGGTTTGGAAAAGGAAACTGTAGGGTTTTTTGCTCTTAGTAATAAAATCTCCAGGGTGAATTTTGATGGCTGAGGTCTGTTTTTCTGAATTTAAGCATCCAGCATGCGTAACTGAGATTTTTGCCAAGGCAACTGGAACTACTATGTTGATCCTATGGAAAGTTTTAAAGTGAGGCTGTACCAGAGTGCTACAGGTATGTTCAGAGGTTCATCCTTTTAATGTACAGTTTGACTTTGGTCCAGAGGGTACAAGAAGATGTGAGTGTCTGAACAATGTGCTGGGTAGGAAACTGGACTGAAAAAGCTCTAACAGGATCATGATGTTACTGGACATAGCTGGTAATTGTTTTTAATATTTTTATTTTGGATTGTGCTACACATTACTTGTTCTTTATGAGCTGAGCTAATTGGATCTTAGAATGAGAAGGATACAGAGAGAAAAGAGGAGTAACTAACAATACCCAAGTTGGCATGTGCTGTGGACTTGCTGTCTGGTGGAGGAAAGGAATGGAATCCATTGAATGGATGTGCACAAAGCTGCCTGCCAGTGGCTGGGAGCTGGTTAACTGCTAATCCTGCATGCTGCTGGCTCTGAAGCTTCTGGCTTTGCTTGGCAAGCAGATTTTGAAGCATTTGGAAAAGAATGGGACTCAATTCTTCTTGTGTCCTTGAGGATTGATACATGCTGTTTATCATGGCTATTCTGTACCAAGACTGAGAAATCAGTTCTGGAGGAGGAGAAAGATGAGCAGACTTGAACACGTAGTGGAAGTGTAGGAACTCTACCTGTGCAAAAGAAAGATGAGAGGACAGTGTGCACCTGGAGCACTGCTGGGTGGTGTTCTTGGTCAGGTAACTTAGGGCTCTCCAATCTATCAGCACATGCAGTGGCCTTGGGGTTTAATTGTGCTGTACTTGGGTGAGAGGCAGGGCTTTGGCCAGACACTCAGCAGAACCACAGTGAGAGGTCTGGGCTGTGCTGCAGGGGGAAATCCTCTCCTGCTCAGCTCTGCTCTGAAATGGGCTGCTTGTAGATGTAGAGGGAGTAATTCATAGTGAGAGGGAGTCTGGGAACAAGTTAGTTTAAACTTCTAAGCCATTCTTGTCCTATCCATGAGAAAGTGGTATTCAAGCTTCTGCAAGAATTGAAATTACCTATAAATAATGGGATAGGGTGGCTTAAATCAGAACATGTATTTCTGTGCTGACAATGCACAGCATCTGCTTCTGCTTTAAGCAGGAACTGAAGAGACTTGGCAAAAAAAAAAGCCTTTGGCATCACAAGCAGGAGGAGCTAATAAAAGGCTATAAATCGAGCAAATATATGGGCCTCTTCACATTGACAGTTGCCTTTGAGAAAGTAATTAAGGATGGGGATGAAATTTTAAAGAAAACACATGCACTGGGAGACTTTGAGTGGATCTCAAACAACAGAAGAGCAAAGAATGTATCAGTACTTTCTTGTGGAGTATAAAATAACCAGCCTTTAGAGGTTGAGCTGGAAGTTAGAATTTTCCCCCAGATTCTGCTGCCTAATTGAGGAATGGCTTAGCCTATGGTATGTCTTCCATTGCTGATGAATTTTTGAAGTGAACTGTGTTGCTGGATAAAACACATGGTATTTATGTTTTGACAGCAAAACAAATACTATGTATTCATATGCTTGGACACTAATCTTTTGAAGAGAAAAACAAAACCCAGACTCAGCCGTGATAAAATCTTGGCAGCAAAGTAGACCCAGATGAACTGCATTTTGCATGCAATACAAAAAAGCTTCAGTTCCTTTCTTCCCCTTCCCTGGCTGACTGGCCTTAACACTTTCCAGTAGATAGTTTGCAGTTGCTTCCAGGTTATTTCACAGGCTGTACTTGTCTTTGTGATTGCATTCAGTATTCCATCAGTGATAAAATTCCCCTGATGGTTTTAAGGAGAGTCCATGAATGTGAGGTGCTACGGGACAACTAAGCAATGGAATTCTTTAAAGAATCACTCTTGACTATGATTCAAATTGTTTGCAATCTGTTCTAAAGCACACCAAGACTACATATGCTTCTACAGTGGCTTTCTCAGAAGGGTGTTGTTTCACAGTAGTAATTTCATGTGGGACTGCAGCGAAAGTGGTTGTACTAGACAAAGTTATAGTTAGAGAAAAATCTGCAAGATTGATTGCTCTTTTCTGCTTTGGCAAGGGTTTTGTATTCAAGCAATAACTGAAATAGCATTGAGCAAATTTGAGCTTCTCAGGATCAGTGGGAAGAAACAGTAGATAGAGTGGGAAATGCCTTAAAGCCACCAGAGTTCCTTCCTGTATATCCCTGATACAGTCAGGGCTTTGAGCTGAAGTCTTGAGTTCTGGAGGTTGGAGTTCTTCTTGAGGTCTTTTTCTGTAGTGAGCTTTTCTCAGACTGCTTTGCAAGGCTGATGACATTCCAAGAAAAAAACCTGCACTGAAGGAAGGCATCAGAAATACTTGTGCTTCTTTTAAAGTCTGGGTTCCATTTTCTTAACTCTTTGCCGTACTTCAGCCCCATTATTTCCAGTGGGATTTAAATAGACTCTTTTCTTTAACACAGGGCAGACTCGTTGGCCTTCAGTTAGCAAAAAGCAGGAGCTGAATTAATATCTTTTCTGACAGTACCTCGAGAGTTTGAATAGCCATTAGCAGAAGATGACTGGTAATTACTCTGGCTTCCTAACCTAGCACAGACCCTGCTGCGGTATTAATCTGGCTGTGGAATGCAGCAGAAAGGTGTCAGGCTGTGAAGGCTGCCCTGTGCAAAGCTTGAACCAAATCTCAGTCAGTAGATGAGCATAACCAGCTGCTGCCTTTTGATCTGGAGAAATACAGGACTTCACTGACTCAATAGCAGGGTGCTCTCTTTAGGTACCTACTAATGTCATTTGTTCATTGGATTTCTGTAGAAGTTTGCAGTTTACACTGCATAGTACTGGTCTAGGGAGAGACTTTACAGAACTCCTGTACTTTCACATGGCTCTAGGCTGAGAGGTGCCACTCCAGAGATGTTTGAGAAGGAGCTCTTTTGAAAATGTGGCTTTATTCTGGTGGCAAAGTTCTGCAGAAGACGTCAGGAAGGTGTATTAGTGGGAAGGATTTGGTTTAGGACTGCTGACCAGCTTCCCACTGTTTCAGATCTTAGTGTTCAGGAAATCAAATGTATGCTTTATGAGTTAGCACAATTGAAGCTGTATATAATTTTATAATGTACCCTGTAATAAAGGAATGGAAGGTTTTCTCTACAAGGAGTGCTATACTTAAAAAAAGGGCTTTTAGTCAATTTTAGTACATTGAAACAAACCTGTGGATACTTTTTAAATCTGCAAGCTTCATGCAAACATGCAGTTATGCTCTGTAGATGATTTGCTGGCTGGGGGTGTTTGAGCTAACACATTCAAGATGGATATTTGGCAGAGTTTACTCTGAGCTGCCCGGATGGCTGGAAGGCCGAGTGCTTTATTTCACATCTCATACTGGGACTGCTCTCAGTGCTACCAGAGGCGTGGCGCTTTTTCTGTTGGTAAAGTTGCTAGTAAAAGTCTTGGAGCGTGTTTTGGCCAACTAGAAAGTATTTGAAAATCTCATCCACGAAACAGAATAGTGCAATCTGTTATTTTTGTGGGATGGTGGGTGGATTTACAATGCAGTTGAACAAAATAAGATCATGCATAGGCTTCTGAGTCTCTGTAGTAATTCTGCTTCCTTCAGGGCTCAGCTTCTGTTTTGTCTTTTTGTAAACCTTCTCAAACAGTACAGTTTTAAACCTGTTTCTGGAATTGAAGTTCTCAGTTTAGGCCTGGGAAAAGCTGATCCCACAGTAAATTGAAGTCAGTCACAGCCAATGTGTGCAGACCAAAGGCTCTGTCTTCCTTACCTGCAGAGACCTGGAGCGTAGGGAATCCCATGAGTTGCAGAGCTGAATCAGTGATACACTGGAGTCATAACACCAAAATTACTGCTTCCTTAGGTATCTGTATATATAAATAAAGATATTTAAACTTTTGAAGCAGATTAGAGTGGACTTTTAGGCCATTTTTTGGTGGTACTTATCTAGTTGGCTGGGCAAGGTTCTACAGAATATTGTATGTGCATTTGGGTGATGACAAAATAAATTCTTATGGTTTCATACTTTCTCCCCCCTCTCCCTACTCACTGGACTTGAAATCTTGAAAAGAGCTTAATAAATCCTTATCAACATCTCAGATGTTCTAAAACTTAGTCCCAGATTTTGTGCTTCAGTCTTGTGGAATACCCACAGCATGCATCTGTTTCTCCATAGAGGATCTGTATCTCTGTACTTCATTCCTAAAAGACTGTAAATCTGTTTCTAAATTCCATAAAATACCCAGTGGGCTTTCCTTGACACTAAATATCGACCATACATGTAATTGAATCTTCTATTTCTGGAGTTTATATCTGAAACAATATAGAACAGACTGCCTTAGTTTAGCATTCAAGTATTGAAAACTTGCCCTACATTTTAAAACTGCAGGCCTTATTTCCCTAATATTCCCCACAAAATAATGCAATGACTTGGGCTTTGGAAGCACAAGATATAAGGTGTGATCAGTCTGCCTGATGTTTGCTTACTTACCCCAGCTATTTCCTTTCAGGGACAGGACACTGGTGGACCTAAAAGAAGTGTGCCTGCAAGGTACAAAACTTCCTGCAGTAGGTGATCTGTACCAAGTCTCTTGCCAGCAATGTCTAAATGTAAAGGTAGAAATTGAGAATTTAGTGAGTCTTACTAGCTGAAAGCTGAAGTTTGTTATTATGTTAATAAAATGGCTGATGCTCAACATAAAATTAGCTGTTACCAAGTGTGCCATGGTGCCACTTTTGAATGAAATGCTTGTGGTAGTTGACTCTTGATGTTCTGAAACATTCCTCTGCTTGTACCCCTCTTAAAGCACAGGAGAGAAAGGTTTGGAAAGGGAAGCAGCATTTAGTCAGGTGGGCAGAATTTACAGGATAGATACTGAAAATGGAACCAAACATGAGAGGCAAACAGCTGAGAGATTTTCAGATGGTTTATGTGGGTCCAGTAGGTGTTAGCACATTGTCCCACTAGGCACAGATAAGTGGTAAACCCAGCTCTTTCTACTTGCCACCTGTTTCTTTGAGGTTTGTTTTTTTTTCTTCCTTCCTCCCTCCACTACAGGAAAACCCCAACCCCTTGTTGATGGAATATGGCAAATAGGAAGCATTATTTCCCCATTTTTCCAGGAGGTGATTTACTCCTAACAAGTAAACCTCCAAACTGTCTGAACTTCAGGTTTGCCCAGATCCCAGAGTTCAGTTCAGTCCTCATTTTGATTTGTAAAGAAAAGCAGTGGAGAGGTTTAGGAGACATCCTGCCTTGCATGGTCTTTCCGAAGAATTGAGACGCATTTGAAATACAAAACAGATGCATTTGAAATACAAAACATTCTCTCTTCAAAGTATCTTTTCAACTGTGGATAGAAGTCAGACCTGATGACGTGGATTAGCTTTATCTAGGGTGAGATTCACTCTTCAGCTTAAATACTGGTGTTCTTCTCCTCTGAATTTCCTGGGCTTCAAACTGAACTCAGAAGAAGGAGGATTTTGTATAGGTGGTTGGTGATTTATTTTACCTCCTCTTCAGAGCAAAGTGCCACCCTGCAAATTCGAGTGGATGGAAGGTGCATGGTGAATTTATTGTAACGGGGTGATTTTTTGCTATCTACTCTTTCCTCTGTGCCTATGCACTCCAACCAGGCTTGGAAGTGGTTCAGAACATGTCAGTTCCCAGATTCCATGGGGCATAAGGCAGCCAAGGAGATAGTACTTAAACCTACCCAGTGATTTGTGTCCCCACTTAAACTGAAATCTCAGTGTCAAGCCTTTTAACTGGAGGTTGATCTAAACCACCTTTGTTTTTGTGTTAAGTTACAGTGTCAGTCTTATAGAGCTAAGTTTTTTCACCCCTAAAATCCAGGTGCTATTCATATAGACTTATATTTGAATTAATTACTTCCATTTGTCACATATTGGCTATATAAGTCAACAACAACAACAAAAAAGGACCTGTCCAAAGCCTTTAGGGAGCTCATTTAATGTCTCACATAAATATTGACTTCCAGAAAGGTTTATCTTTTACATTAAAGGGTGAGTATAAAATAACCAATAAACCATTTTCTAGAATTGTGATTCAGTAGCCAGCTACAAGAACATAAGATTTTCATGGAGGTTGATGTGCTGCATCACAGGAGCCAGAGATCCCAGAGGTAGGTTACATCTGTAATATGTGAGTCTGTGTTTGGTACTGTTGGATATTGAGAGGGTAAAACAGTGACAGAATGCAAAAGAAATATCACTAGTTCATGATCATTTAAAAATAGTCTAAAATTTTGAGGGCCTGCATTTGACAATGTCCCTTTTAAAATATAATCATAGTTTATCCTGTGCCTAATAAGAGGTAGAATATGTTAAGCAGTACATAATCCTTGCCCTAAAGAATTTTCCTATGCTCAGTGGATGTAAGGCACCAAAGAGAGCCATGAGGGTGTCATTATGGATATAACAGGTGCAGTAGGTGGGATTTGAAGATGCACAAAGCACTAAAGCAGATAAAATGAAAAATCCATCTGGAAAAGAAGTAATGCAATGAAAGTCGTTTGCACCGACAGATCCAATGGTGAGAATGTGCTCATTTAGAGGCTCCAGGGTCATGGTGACACTGACACAGAGGGTACCAACGTTTCAAGGTTCAGGATACAAGAGGAGTGAAGAAAGAAACCCTTTCTTTATGGGAGGAGTAAAAAGTAGCTTAGTAAGCAAACCAGCTGCCAAGAAACAATCCATGATCATCTCCTGCGTGCTTGACTGCAGGTAAGAGGCAGCTCTGAGATTCTTTCAGAGAGCAGTAATATCTCTGTGTATTTTTAGCTGTCATAAATGGTGTTCAGGTATGGTAGAACTGAAGGGGAAACAGCCAAAACAAAGAGATGTTACAGACAGTTTTGAGCAATATGTAAATGGTTAAGATGAGGGATAGACACTTAGAGAGGCTGTAAGGAATGAAGGCTTTGTAGTGGCTTGAGTGCTTTAAAAGCATGGGGGGAAAGAAGCAGCTGTGTGTATGTGTTGTAATTGTTTATTAAGTAGAAACTGGCTGTTTGTAGTTAGTACCTCTCAACTGAACTCTGCTTCCCAAAGACCTAAAAGCCATTGGAGCTTGGAGCACATGTCCTTCTGGGAGTTGGAGCATTAGAGAGCAGTTGGAAGAGAGTTTTGTCAGGGAGCCTGGCCAGAAGGAGGTCAGACTTCTGTTAGTCCCTGGCAGTGTGATCCAGCTGCAATTGCTGTCTCTGCTGCACTTTTCAAATTGATCCCATCCCTGGGCTCTGTGGCCCAGGGTTGTGCACACAGTGCTCTTCCATTTGTGGTTCCATGAATCTCTTTTTAAAGCTGAAGGCAGAGATGAGTGAATGCAGCTCCAGATGGGAACTGACAAGTTTGAAAACATGTCAGCATGTGTATATTTTTAATTTCAAAAGCATCACGCTAGCATTAGAGTTGCTTTAATTCTAGAAGTAACTCTGTAGAACTATACAATTCCTAAACATCTCTACCACAGAAAGGCACGTTGGCAAAACCACAAGCCCCTGCAGGCCACTTAATCTGTAATGAAGGTGAAATATTCTTGTTCTGGTCTTTTGGACTGATCAGCCTCTTATTGAGGATGCTGTTGTTTGGACTTATTCTGACATTACGTACATCAATTGCAGAAAACTGAGGAGGAAAAATTTGTTATGGATACCTAAATAATCTTGGCTTTTGGAATTCAGTCCACAGAGTTCGGTAAGGTTGAAAGTGAAGATTAATCTAAACAGATTCTATTAATAGTGATGCTGCTAGGAGACTGAGCCTGAATTCTCTGTACAACAGCTGATGTGTGATCTGAAAAATGTTTGGTGTTGGTGCTTGAGATGTAGATTTGGAGGTGGGAAAGATTCTTAATGCAAGCTTTCCTCACATGGGGATTATTTTATTTCCTAGTTGACTCTACAAAATGACAGTGCCCTCCAAGGCCATTTTTTTGCCAGTAGGGATGGTCAAAGGGAATGGAGGGTGGGCCTCCACTTTTGATAATGGGAGTCAACATATTGGACTACTTACAAGTGCTTCTCACTTCCACTGTGCAAGGCTGACACAAAAAGCAGCAGCCTCCAGCTCTGGAGGTCATATCAGCTGTGCCTTTGTGTTGCCAGGAAGGCAGTGAAAGGCAAGATTGAGTGCTTAGTGTCTGTGGGTATTTCAGACCTTTAGGAATGCCAAAATGTAGGTTACAGTGAGGTATCTAAACAAACAGACATCTGGGTTCAAACTTCCCTCCACACCTCCACCTGACTTGCTGAGCTGTAAGCTAAAGTGGAATCTGAGTGCCTGATTCCTACACGACTTCTCTCCTGAGCTGGAAAATATTTGGTTAAATAAATTGTCAAATAGTGTCCTATTTTACAACAGAAAGAAGGATTTTTTAAAAAATTTGCATACCTAGAAAAATGGCTGATGGTGCTTCACCATGGGCTTCACTAACAATGATTTTTGTTTCTTTGATATAGTTTGTCAATGTCTCTGTATTATGGCTCATGTGCCATAAATCCTAGAACAATGACCTGTGATAGTAACTGGTACAAAATGTCTGCAGGCTTAATCAGTGTCTCCATCAACCACTTTCATCTCAGTGAAAAGAACAGAAAAAAAGAACAGAAATAGCATCTGCTGTAGTGATAAGCTGAGGTCCTGAGGCAGCCATTGCTTTCTGACCTCCTTGCACAGTTTCCTGCACAAGGACACCCATTTCCAGAGCTCAGCCTTGTTTCAGGTGTGTGGAGAGCCTGGAGATGCTGGGTTAGTGCCCCTGGCAATTGACCCTGGAGGCCTTTGCCTTTTCTGCTGGGATTGTTTTATTGCCTTCCTGCCTGAGAACAATGAGCTTTTAGTTCTGACACTTAGCGAGATTAGACATGATATAAATGGCCCTTATATAAAATGCAATAGAATGGTAAAATTGCCTAATTGGTAACACACAAAGCAGACTACATAATTGCATAAGAAGTGAAAACTACAGATGTGAATACCTGGGCATGCTGTGTGGTGTTATTGTAGGAAGCCTAGTTATGGTTTCTGGTTTTTTTCATTAAAAAGTTCCTTGAGCAAGTTCTAATCATCTGATTCTGCAGAAGAGTTTAAACCAAAATTGACCTTAAAAGACAATAGAAACTATTAATATATTATTAGGCCAAGTTTGAAGTGGCTTACTAAGGGCAAGCTGTGTCCAGGTGGTGCTCTCTGATGGAAAGGACTAACCTTAGTTAGCCCAAGGTCTAGTGCTGAAAACCACTGAATGTTACAGTTGGAGCTTGCACCCTGCTTGGATGATTCAGATATTGGTATTTCCCAGCTTTGCAGATACCTACAAATGTTACATTCCTAGTTTTGCTTTTAAAAAGACATTTCTATTGAGCAACTTCTTATCTCTCCTTTCTATTTTTGGTATTCCAACCAAAGATGCCCAGATTGAATCTGAATACTGTATAAGGCTATTTACTCTATTTAGACTGTTTCCTAAGGAAATGCCAGGCTTCTGCAATTGCCCTGTCAGCTGAATAATTTCTGAATTCATTTGTCAGTTTTCACATTTGAGAAGAGAGCTGGAAGCCTGGAATAGCATTGCTCTGTCTGAAATGGAAAGGTGCCACAAATGAACATTTCTGCTCAGGAGGAAGCAGCAGCATTTAGCTGCTGCACATCATTTGGCAGGAGCTGGCCAGTGAGTTGGCCAGTATGGACACTTCTCTTTATACTTAGATTTTTCTCTTTATATATGAACTATATACACATATATCTCTAAAACAATGGGAAGAGCTGTAAGAAATACCTGACCATGTCAAATGAGACCAAGTGACAGAAACGAGACTACCTCAAACCTGAAACAAATTTCCTCTGAAATACATCCTTGGGTTGTTTTTCTTTGGGGCTCATCTCACTGCTTGAAGTCAAAGAAAACAAAGTGCTGTTTGATTTGATATTATTGCTGGAAGGAACTTCATGGGTCATCAAATCCAGCACTATGAAAAACGTGCATTCAACCAAAAGCACAGTTGATAGATGTACCTGCCCTTCATCTTGTGTCTTGAACTGCTTCAAATTTCTGATAGCTTAGATGTCTTGCTTTGAATGAGAATGGAACATTTTACTGTTGGTGCTAAATTATGAGCTTGCTGGCTCTGTCAGCCCTGAGCTTTACTGTCAGTGGCACAAGAATGCTGGAATAGATAAGAAGTGATGAATGAGTAGTTCTTAGGGGCTTTTTCCTAAGCATCTGCTGTTGGCTGCTGTCAGAGACAGGAGGCTGAGCCTGCTGAACTCGTGCTCTGCTATCAAACAAGTGTTATTTTCTTAAGAATTTTGAAAATCCTCTCTCCCTCTGAAGCAGAGGAGGGGAAGGAGGGGGGTCCTGCATGACTGGACTGGTGCAATACATGGTGCTTGGGCCAAGGAGGAGGAGGGCTGCAATTTCCAAACAAAGCATTCATGGTGCCTCATGTTGGCTCCCTTCACCCAAGGACTGATGGCTGCACATCGTTCCTGTCAGCCACGCTCCACTGCTCCTTGGACATTCTCAGGGAAGCAGCTTTGGCAAATGTTTTTTTCCTCCATCGTGCTCACGTGCCAGAGAATATCTGTGGAAATGGGAGGCTGCTCCATCACACTCATGTTTTGAAGGAGAACTGGAAGCTCTGCAGAGAGATGATCAGAGGTTCATTACACACCACCTTGGAAACAAAATGTTTGGTTTTATCTTTAACTTTGCAAAGCTGTCTATGTCTTAGCCAGAGATTCTGGTTTTTTTGTTTGAAAGGCATGAATGAATGTGAAAAAGACTGAATTGGGACTTGTGCATACAAGGTTTAAGAGTGTAAATGATTGAATCTACCATCTCGCTAATATCTGAGTTTCTAGGGGCAATCTCTAAATTTCACTTGTGCAAATGTGACCAGTTTGAACATATGAAATTGCAAATAAACAAGTTAAGCTTGGTGGTATGAATAATAATGTTTTTACCATAGTTTCTGAGTTTGCTGATTTATTGGTTCACTGCTCTTCCTCCCTCCCTGATTAATTAGAATTTGAATTTCTAAAATTTCCTGACTTTAACATTCATGAATTTAAAAAACCTGATCTTACAGACACTTTCACAGACACGCATATGGGGTCACTTTATCTTTTGACATTAGAGCTTCATGAGCAGTAAAAACATTGACATAATCCTAGTGCATCTGTTTCTAACTAGATGATGAGTCTGCTCCTGATTTAATAAGGAAATAAAGGGAAGCAATGTTTTGTATCTGAATATCCAGGGCAGATATGAGTGGAATAATCTCTCAATTAAACTTTTAATTTTTTGCCTTTGTAAATATTCCAGTTTAGTAGGCTTGGGTCTTAAACTTTTCCATTACTCCTTAGGGGATCATGTTGGATGAGCCTTGGACAAGGAACATGTGATGCTCTTTAATATTGACAGGTCTTGAAAGCTCCTGAATAGATTAAATGTCTTTTTGCCTTCTTAGAGATGGCCTTCTTGCCCTTTTTAGAGTTTGGATCTAATCCAAGAGAAGGCTAGGACTTAGCTCAGCTGCAAACAAAACCTGACTACTGGCTCCTGAATTATGAATTGAAACTTCACATAATGGAAATTTGAGACCCAGTAGTCCAAACATAAAAGTTGCCTTGCAGTGTTGCTTTTGAATGAGTGCAGGTAGTTCTTCTGGGTTTTTTTCTCCATTGCTTTTGCTTCCCTTCCTGTTTCATTCTTACTTGTTTTAATACCTAATTGTTGGCATACAATATGTAATTAAGAGGCTCTGGTACAGGAAGCTTTCAAAATGCATGTGAAATTTAGAAAACAGCTCTTTAACTTCATGTTTAAAGGTACAGTGTGATAAGGGTCTGAGGGAATGACTGCAAGATTATGTAAAAGTGTATATAGTATCCAACTAGCTTTAATACCTTCTTGTCCCCTGTGATGTTCAGGGGAGATTGTAACATTGATTCAGTATTCCCAAGTGCTAATTTTGGCTAGAAAATGTCAATATTAATTTAATTACTTAATGTTTCTGTCCATCTCATCATCATAGCCTTGAATGACTTCCTTTTCTTTCTCCACTCTCAAATTTAATATTGAAGTAACTCAATGTTTACTTCATATCCAACCCTTACTAGAATGATGCATGCCCACAAGTATACCTGAAAGCTGAAAGTTCTACAGGATCTGGCACAGATGTAAAAAAGCTACAGCAAGGAACAATTATTTTGTTTCACCATCTCTCACCCATGGGCATTCCCATATCCTTGTTGATTAAACTACATTTTTCTGAAAAGCTGATAGTTTTGATCTAATGACACCAAGAGAAGGATTTGCTGTTTTACTTCTTGTTTTCTTTCAGTAACTAATTGGCCTCACCTATAAATTAGTATCATATTTCTAATTTGTCTTGCTTGAAGTGTGCAGCAGCTTCTGGGACTGAGACCCACTGTGCCCTCACTCCTGGGCAGAGAGTCCTTTAGCATCTCCTCAGGATTACTTCTTGCTGTTTATAATTGTGACTTCTCAACAGAAAGAGTGTTTAAAGCCTCCTATAGAAAGCTTTTGTTTCAACACTCAGAATTTTTTCATGGTGGCTTCTTTTGTGCCACCTTCAATTTTCCAATGCAAATTTAAAAATTTGGATGCTAAGATTTGAATCTAATACATCAGCGATGCCACGGAATCACATCCTGGCTTTCTGCTCCCTTAATTTAGAAAGCTGAAGGCTCTGTGAGTCATTTATTCGTTGTGCTGTGGCAGTGGCTGCTCCTGAGTCACTCACCTGCCAGGATGCTGAAGTTCTTCAAGACATCTTCTTTCCTGGAGCAGTTGCCTGTGCTCTGTGGTACCAGAGGTGTAGCTCTGTCTCTGGCTTTATCTGTTTTAGCTGATGTCAGCTGAATATGTGCACATTTTTTTTTCTTCTTTATACTTTTATTTTTTATTTCATTCTGCCAATCTATGTGTTAACAGAACATTTCTTCCAAGGAACTGGTTATATCTAGACTTAAGCATTTTTAGGTACCTGCATGAGCATTTGACTAACTCTGATAAATGCAAAACCAAACTTAAGCAATTTCATTCCCCAGTGACTTTATGCTGTCAACTACTTTGAGATCTGTCAGTTAGCCAACCCTTAATCCATTTAGCATGTGCTTTATTGACACAAGCCAAATTTGTAGTCAGGATATCATGTGGTGTAAGTCATGTGCCTTGAAAGTCTTAAGTACTCAATCAACTCTACCAGCCAAACCCATGATTTCAAATTCTGAAATCAGGTTTGTTTGAATATTGGTATCATAAACCCCTTGAGATTACCATTAGTTGCATTCCTGTCCTTTAATAGAAACCTATGCAAATTTTTCAGTTTCAGTCCAGCACTGGTTTTGAACAAACAAGGTTCCAGTGGCCAAGGCATGAAGTTAGCAGTCATTTCTTCTGGGAGCCATGGAGAATTGCATTCAGTGAGATTTACATTTAAACATTAACTCATTACAGGCTGAGTATCGGTTAATGCTGTTCAAAACTGCAAACAGACAGGAAAATTTGGAGCTGATACATTAAGTGTTGGGTGAGGAAGGTGTTTCAAATAGATCACAGGCTGCTGGCTTCCATCAAGAATTGGTGACTCTTGGAATTGTGCTTCAGTGTTCCAAGTGCCTGTCAGAGGTCAGCATTTCTGGGAATGACAGTGTTTGTACTTGATGTCTTTGTTTATACTTTGATTCACAAGTCTGTTTCTTCTTGTGTTTTCTTCAGTGAAAAGAGATGTTGTTAATTAATGTTCCCAGATAGGAATGCCCGTCACAGTTTAGCTAAATGTAGCATGCACTTCTTAATAGGAATGCTCATCACAGTTTAGCTAAACTTAAGGTGCATTTCTTAAATCTTTGAGCTCCTTGAGTGAAGAAACTTGCCTGGCCTTGTAATCAAAAATTAAACTGGGGTTACTGCAGATTTCAGCTTGATCTCTTGCTTTAGGTTCTCAAGTTCAGAGGATGTTGCAGCAGCTTCCCAGGACCCAATATCTTGGGAAGAGGATCTCACTGTTAACATCACACACTGAGGGTTTGGGAGAAGCAGAACTGATTTAATGAGATAACTTTTCTGCTTGAGTGATAATATTGAGGAATTCAGAATATTCAAGGGCTTCCCTCTTTGCAAATTTCTATCACTTTACTGTAATTTCGAAAGAAGAATCTGTTACACTGTGAGAAGAACGTCATGGAGTTAAAATCAAGTCTATTTTAGTTTTGCATAAATCCAACCTTACTAATCTTAATCTGCCTTTACTAATCTTGCTAGCCTTCTGCAAAATTGGAAAAGGCTGGTTTGAAATCAAAATTGTGCAAACTCGAGTCAAAACCCACTTCCTGAAGCCAGCTGGTGTGCAGTCAGCACCCTTTACGTGCTTCTGATGGAGCTTCTGATAACTTGAATTATCCATGAGTGATGGCTTTATCACAGCCTCCATGCTGTAAGGTGAGGGAGAGCCATCTGCTCTCAGCAGGATTAATCCAATTGATGGCCCGTGAACACAAGCTGCTGCTTCATGGATCTGCCTCTCTGAGTGATGGGAGTTGCTGTCATATCACTGTGGAGACAGACATGTGGTTCACTGCGCTTGAACAAAGTCCCCCAGGATGCCCAAGCTTTGTTTTCTACATCAGCAGCAAAAGAAACACTTGTTCAGGGTGTTCTCACCTGGGGCTTGTACCTCAAGAAAACAAGGCTGGAGCTAAAACCCATAGTATGCTCAGTATTTTCTCAAAACTGAATCATGGATTAAATCTTATTTTGCTTAAGGAGTGTAATAAATATTTATTTTGGGGAAATGGCAATGTCAGCAGAAGACTTAAATAAAAAAAATAGTTTGAGATTTCTTCTTTTTCCTTGTAGTTCCTTTGAGCTTTTCCTTTAGGGTTTCATTATTAACAATGAAATAGCAAACCTGCTCAAGGGCAGAATTGTGCTCTGAGAATCCTAAGTGTGGTTATAAAAACATTTTTTCCTCCACAGTATACCAGATAGCTTAAATTTTAACCCTGTAAAGCAGGATCCATGAGCTGGGCCATATGAATTTTTGCTGATAAGGTTTTGAATTAATCCCATTTTGTACAGACCTGTGCTTGCAGGAGCTTAAGGAAATTCATCACAGTTGCAGATTGTTTTCCAAGTAATATCCTCATGGACTATGAAGCCTATCATTTTATGATAAATGCATAAAGATTTTGCTTAACTTCATTTTTGAGCCACTCCATCCCTAATCTCAGTTGCTCAGTTTTTAAGCAGGCTTTGGCAGTCTGGCTGAACTGCAGTAGTGCTGACATTGAAATTGCACAGTACGAGGTGGGGGGAGGGATGTTAGAGGAGGTTCACTGTAGACACAGCTTGGATTTTTCCTCCCCTTTGATACAGCTGAAACTCTTACTTCCTGCACAGACAAGCAGTCAGCGTGATTTTTGAATATTTGGGTAGAGGATAATATACAGCAAAGTAATTCAACTGTAATCCCTGAGAATGGGATAACAAATAACATCCCTGCTGTACAGGCAGCTAGAATTATTCAGAAGGTGTAAAGGGGCTTTAATGTTGTGAGGAGCTGCCTGTAAAGGGTGCTTTTGAGTAGGCACATCTGTAACTTTGCAAATGAAATGAGAGGCAGGCAGTGCTGGCTTGTTTGCTGTGCTGAGGAGGTGACTAAGCATCTGCAGCTGCTGGCAGGTGTGCTCAGAGCCGCACGTGGGGCTGCCAGGGCCGCGCTGCAAATCGCGCATGGGCTCGCGGTGATCGAGGCACTGCTATCACTGCTCCTTCCAGAACAATCGTTGTGCAGATTACAGCATTAAGTAAATATTTGCCTTTATATTAATGTTATCATCTTTAATCTGCCTGGGTAAGGGGGAGTGACAGTAGTTCTGGGAAGAGCTCTAGTGGGGAGCTGGCTCTCGGGTATTCGGCTCGGGGTTGTTCTCCATGGGGCTGCGCCAGGGCTGGAACAGAGGCAGCAGGGGGACATCTGGGCCAGGATTTAAGCTGCCACTGCCAAAATTTGGGCCAAAGCATGAGTGACTTTTATAATCAACATTTCCATTTTAGACACGGTTCCCTCTTGCTTACTGTAGCAGCAGATACTAAAGTTTGAATTTCTGCAGGTTGAACTACTTTGAGATAACTGCAAAGGGGAAGGATTGTGTGAAGAGATACTGATATACTGTTCTTGCTTGTGAGTACACCTGAAAAGAGAGCTATCCAAACATTTTTTTTGTTATCTGTGGTCTGTGACATGAACTTGCATTACATATCTGAGACAGATTACAAGCTTTTACTAAAATAAACCCTAAAAACAAACCCAAATCTTAAAACTCACTGATTGTAGCATCCATCTAAGGTAGTGTTGGTTAAAAGTGATTGTTAGTTGTACAGGAGTGTGTTGGCCTGTTCTTTTTTTGCTAGTTTGGGTTTTCCAGCCTGTGGTGTGGTGTTAAGCTGTGGCAGAAGGGGAGCTGTGGCAGCGTGGGCAGCGAGCAGGGTGTTGGCATGTAGCTGCTGCAGGCAGGAGCTCCATTCCTCATCCATTCAGAATCAGATGGCCCAAACCCACCCCAGGTTTATTCATCTTTCTACAGGCTCGTTCATATTTCTACAGGTTTCTGTCCAATTTCTTACTTCTTACTGTCATCTAAGTTATTGTAGTTACAGAATGTAGGCTTATATGACAAATAGCAATGAAATGAAGTTATGCACAAGTGGGTGCTGTGAATTTCAGTTTCAGTCATTAAAAGGCTTTGAAGATATTAAAAGGCTTGGGGTTTGTTTGGTTTGGTTTTTTTTTTCCTAAGAAGGTATAAATGAAAAATGCACCTTTTAAACAGATGGATGTGTGAATTATGAGGAGGTAATCTGATCATAAATACAAATGGAATTTTGTCTACTGGCTTCAGGCCAGAAAGCAATAGGTTTTAAAATAATTTTAAATTAAAACCCCCTGCTTTAACTTGAAAATAGTTTTTCCTCTGAACAGACTCTTTCACAGTGTATGGCCAGAGAGGCTCTTGATGAGAATTGCTGTTCAACTGAGGAGTTCTGTCAGGCATCCAGATATGGAAGTCACAGCATGCAACTCTACCCTTGTTGCCAAAGTTCTGCAAGCCAAATTATTCCCAGTATGACACCTAAAAAACTTAATCTGTGTTGATGTGTATTTCCTCTTACAGGGCTCTTTTGCAACTATGAGTTCAGCTGTGCTGGGTCCACCTAGCCCCTATATCCTGTCTGTGACTGTAGCCAGTAGCAATTGCCTGAAAAGGAGTGTTGGAACAAGCCAGATGAGCTGCTGAGCCAAAATACTGTCCCTGATTCCCACAACTGCAGCCCAGAGTGCTCTTCAATCAGCAGTGGTGCCTTCTTTGCTCAGTGTCAGGCAAGGATCACAGGGTGTGTTGCAGAGTGCCCCAGCAGCACTGCTTGTTCCAGGGCTGGGGCTGCCAGCTTTTGGCTCTGTGTGAGGAGGAGTCAGGAGATCCAGCCCCAGCTGGAGAAGCTTCCATGGAGAAGCTGTGCTGGTCCCAGCTTGGGAGGGACAGTCTGCTCAGGTGAGCCTGTGGCTCCTTCATCACCAGCAGGTGCTGGGCACCAGTCCCACACCACAGCTACTTGGAGCAGGCCTGGGAAGGGAATTTGCTTTCCTGAGCTCAAGCAAGCTAATGTTTTGGGCGTAAGTGAAGAATAATGGGTTCTTAGTCTAATAATTTTTGTAATAAAGCTAAATAAGTTAAGAACGCCTTCTGTAGTCAAAAACTATTCAGCTAAAACAGAGAGTTGAAATATGCAGAGGAAAAGCCTCCTCAAATAAAGCAAAGGGCAGCAGATGTTATTAGGATCTGTTTTACTATCACAGGAGTGCTGATCCCAACTCTCCATTGCATTTCTAGGCTGGTGCTTTTCTTCCTGGGAAGGCTGTGAGGGTCGTATGAATTGTGCTTCCTGCTAACAGTCCCACTGTTGAAAACTTAAGAGAGCTTTTCAATTTGCCAGACTTGTGGTGAAAGGCTCTGATCTGCGTTACACAATCGAGCCTCAGTTCGTGCCTGTCGGGGGCCGGTAGCTGGTAACATGTGGGCAGCTCCAGTCTGCCTCTGAGAGGTTTTGTTCAGTGTGTGCCTCTGCTCGGCCCCATCAGGCCCTTGTACTTTTCAAAATGTTAAGTACTCAGCTTTGCTCCAGTACATTATCTAACAAATCTTGTATTGATGGCCCCTTTCTGAAGAGCACATTATGTGTGGTGGCACAAACCGTGGCCAGGCTGTATCTGCAGTGCGTGCAAAGGTGCTCTGGGCTGGAGCTGGTGCCACCCACCATGGGGTGGTTTGGGACTGCCTGGCCTAAACTTGTCAATGAAAGCATAAAGTACTGTGGCTTTATTCAATGGGAACAAACAGTGACAGGTACATAATGTTCCTATTCTTGGAGTTGTCAGATGGAAGGGAGCTAATATGATAGCCCTTTGTGATCTTGAGAGATGGCTGTGCTTACACATCTGAGTTCCACTGGAGTGAGTTGGAGGAAAGTTAAATAATCACAGTGAAGGCTCAAATCCAGTCTAGCCTAGCTGCAGAGTTTTCATCGAAGACAGGAAACAGATGGACAGGTGTAGCTGCAGAAGGAGCTGCAACTTCTCTGGAAAAACTACCCAGACGTGCTGCAAGCAGGGACACCAGGACAGCACTGCTGTTCTGCACAGGGCCTCAGCTCTGTGGATGGAAGGATGTGGATGGATCCACAGTGGATGGATGGTCCCACGGCCCCTGCAGCTCAGGGAGATGCCATTTCAGGGAGGAACCTGCCTGGCATTTCTCCCAGTGCTGTATGCTTGCCTGTTTCCAGGATTTGCTCACTGTAGTAGCAGAAGAAAAGTACATCAAACACTTACTTATGTTTCCAAGTCTTACATCTCTGGAGTGTGCTGCAGGCCCTGTCCTAGGGAGCTTAGCCTTCCCTCCTTTGCAGCACCACCTCATTGCCCTATGTCCCTGCTGAATTCTCCATTTCAGAGTGGGCAGTTGTGTGATAAAGAGTTCCTGTACCTAGGTGGGGTCACAAAGGCACCCAGAGAAACCTCTGTGGTATGCTGGGGTGTTGTTTCTTATGCTCTTTGTGAGACAGAAGAGAAGGTCCAGCACCGTGTCCCTGGTATGTGTCCAGCCAGTCTGACAGTCAGTCATTGCTCCTGTGAAAAATGATTCCCTGCACGTTCTTTATCTGGCACCTTCAGGCCTTGACTTCTATTGCTTGGAAGGTGCAAATATTTAGATCTCTTCCAGAACAGATCTGTGTTATTGTTATTTAGAAGGTTTCTTTTCTTAAGCAGGTTAGGTTTTCTCTTCTTTTGTGTAGTTTTTGCCAAAATCAAAGATTTTTTCCAAGCAAGAAGCCTATGTAAGCACAACTGTGTAGTGGGGAGAACTTTTCTTAGCTTGCTTTCCCTTTTCTAAAGACAAAAGAGTCTTATTGAAATGTGTTTCCTTTCTGACTGCTAATGGCTTTTCCTTCCTTCCTCCTTGAAATGATCTTAACATTCTCCCATCCTGTTGGGTATAAATTTCAGCCTGGACTGTTTTCCCTGTTGAGGTGTTGAGTCACTGGCCTTGAATTGGAACCTGTGATGAGTTAGGGAGAAGGTAGGGCTTGGGAGGAAAGAGTTTTTCCAGCAGTTTGGTGGTACATGGGATAAATATTTTTTTTAAAAAAAGGGTAAGGTGCTATTCATTTTAGCTTGGGGCAGCTCATATACTCTTTTTCTCATTTTATTTCTGGATACTTTCTTATGATGGGTCTGGATGAATTCCAGGACATAATACACAAAATACATAAAGGAAGAGCTGGTTCCTGCTCAATAACAATGATCCATTTTAAGCTGTCTCAGGTTAAAGGAGAAAAAAATCTGATGCCATATCACTCAAATCCATTTGTCTCCTGGAGGAATGATGCTGAAATCTTGCTTCAAAGGCTCTGTGTGGGAATTATGTCCTGAAGCCTGGATGTTCTCCAAGGCTTAATTAAGTTTATTCATAGAAACCCTAAACTTTATGAACTGGACAGCAGACCTCTAAATTTGGCTCTAAGTGCAGACAGAGTATTGTTTCTGCACACTCTGATTAGCAACACTTAGCACAGACATACACTTTGGAATAATTAATAAAATGCACAGGAATTAAAACTTTGCTCTGAAAACAAACCAGATGAGCTAAACAAGTAATCTTCCTATCTGCATTTTTCTCCCTTAAGTAAGGTTTCATTTTATGTGGTGTTGGGTTGTGTCATGTAGGATGTATCTTCTCTGTCTTCCATGCAGAAATTCTTTCTGGTCTAAAGTTCACAGTGGCAGATTTGAGACAAAAATCTGCATCTCCTCCCATATCATCTTGCTCTGCAAGATTCAGAAAACAAGGCTGAGCAATGGCATTGAACCAGCAAGAGTAAGGTTAGGTTAGTGCCTTACATACACCTTTGACAATCTCAGAGAAATCTGGACCCAAGTATCTTTGTTACTAATATTATCCATGCTTTGGAGGTTTCTTTTGCCCTTCTTTCCTCTCCCAAGCAATATGGCTGAGAAATTAACTTCTAAAATCAAGACTCGAATTATTATTGTAATTATTGTAAGGTATGTGGGCTTGTGTGAAAGCAAATTATTGTTCAGTTGGCTTAAGCAAAAAAGGGTGGGGTTTTTTGTTTGGTAGAAAAGCAGGTGAGACTTCAAAACCATTGAAACCGATGTGTGCTGCTGCCTTCATGGATTTGTTTAGTTTGCAGTCCTCCCTCTGGAGAGCCAGCAGTGCAAGAGGCTCACAAAAGTGGTTTAGAGGGCTTTTATGTTGGTGTTCGAGGGGATTTTCTTAATTGTTCTGCTTTAATTGCAGATCAGTGTATAAGAGATAAGATTCTTCAGTAATACTTCCTTTTTAGAAAACTCACATATAAGTGAAACTGAAAGGTTTGCTTGGGTTTTTTAAAGAAGTCTACCTTGAAGTAATATTTCCTTTTTTTTGGTATTACTTGGGATTTATGTGTCAGGAGATTTTTTAAATATACAACTTTTCTCACAGCATCTTAAATAAGTGTGCAAAAAAGCTGAACAGAAATATCATTTGGACAGAGTAAGTTGTATGCTTTGCTGTTGTCACAGTTTTGTCAGTGTTGGGGCAATTGCAAAATGTCTTTGGTTCAGAATTTTGTCCACCCAGATTTCCACTGCAGATTAGTTATGAAACTTGCTGCTCAAAGGAATTTAAGAAAAAATATCCTATGCAAAAATTTAAAAAAAAATTTAGTAGTGTTAACAGATAGAAATATTGATTGACTTTATTTTTTTAATGTAAGTCATAACATTTAGACATGTAAAAATATAAGTGCTTTTTAAAATGTAAAATAGCTCCATGGGACTGCCTAACTCTCTGTGCATGACATCTCCAGGCTGCTTGTACTGTTTGCTTTGTTAGTGAGATGAAACAAGGGTTTGAGAATGAAAGACAGTCATGGTCTGGAGAAGCAATTGTTATCAGTGAACTTTGTTCCTTGGAAAATGAGGCTCTTAGAGCTGGAAACTTTGGCTTTGACATATTGGAGCCCATGTTCCACACAGATAGGCAGGTCCTGGAGTCACTATGGATTTCAGTGAGCTATTTCAGCTTCCATCCTGCTTGAAATTGTGCACTTTCCTCATGTCTGTGCTTAAATAATGAGGAAAGAACCACAGTCTGGAAAGCAGCTTAACTAATCCAGGTTAAAGAGGCTGCAGTTTGAGATAGCTGAGGTCTCCTTACTCTGGCAATTGCCTACCCAAGTGTAGAGTGTGAGTAAAGTGTCATTACAGCATTCACAAGTCTTGTGGCTGCTGACCTGATACTGGAAGATTTTAATCTAGCATAGAACAAATATCATCATCATCTTTCATATCTCTGAAAGCAGCACTGTGCTCTGTATCTTTTATGTTTGATTCTTGCAGGCACTTTGAATGTGTATCTTATGCCCTGTATCCTGCTTTTGCATGTGCACTGCAGTATCATAACCCTCCATCTTTCTGTGAAAGAGCCAGCTGTAGGATGAAGCCTAGCAAAAACCTCGGGGTTACACTCTCTGAGCTGCTTTAGAGATCAACCCAGCTGAATTCTAATTTAGAGAAGAAAGCTCCCCATGCTACATTTACGCTGTAAACATTTAGGGAGGTTTATAAGAGTTGATCTTGAAGTGTCCTTTCAGCTGATCGTTCTGTTCTTATAAAAATTTTGCTTGTGAGAGCCCTTGAATACACAATAGTGAGGAAAGAGGTGAATAGAAATAGACCATGGAATTCTGAATCTATATAACATCATATATCAGGAGACTAAACTTTGTAATTAAATACTGAACAACTCTATCCAAGCCTTTTCACAGCTCAGATTTGAAGTTCAGTAGTGTGGTGCTAGCCCATCTTGAATCATATGTCCATCAAAAAATTCAAGGTCAAGAAGGCTCAGACATACCAATCTGTTCCTTTTTGGTTGGGAACACTCGTAAGAAGGCTCTTATTTTTGGTGTCTGACATTGGAGATAGGAACTGGAGTGGGTGGAGGGATGGAGGTCCTTACAAAAAACATCAGACCAGGCAACAAGGCTGCTTCCCTGAGGAAGGACACGATGGTGTTTGGCTGCCAGAGTCCTGGACAGCTGCTGGCTGAGCAGTGTCTGAGTGGAGATCAATGCAGGGGTATTCTTCTTCTGTATCTTTTTATTGAGCACCATTCTATGGGCAGAAGTAATTTCAGCAAATCTAGGAGGATTTGGGTTCTTTCTCTGCCCTTTGGCTTAAGGCTGTAATTATCTGTAAACTGAAAATACCATTGTAAAAATCCAACATCACTACCCTCTGTAACAGGTCACCAGCCTGCCCACAAGGAAGTGGCCACGTGTGGGAGGGACAGGTTTGTCACCTGGGCAGGCAGCAGGGAAGTCTCACCCACTGCTTGGTTAGTGGCAGCATCCTGAGCTGTCAGGCTCATTAGGGACACGCTGCTAATTTAGTCAGGCAAGGGCTGCCAGGCTGCATTGTGTGGGGCTAAGCAGCGTGAATAGAGCCCGTAAGCAAAGCTGCTGGAATCTGCTTTTGTGTTCCCTTTGGACGCCTGTCCTCTGCTTTTGGCTTCTTTTCCAGTTCAAAGTGGCCACGTGGAGTTTTGGCACGGCGAGTGCTGTCTGTAGATGAGTTACAGATTGCAGAAGTGATCCAGCTTGTGCTGAGAGGAGTTAACCAGCTTCTCTTCTCAGCTGTTTTTGCATACATACACTTAGAGTGTCAATTCACTACTTCATGGGACTTAATTAGAAATGGATTAAGCCTTTTCTCTTTAAAACCCAATTTGAACTGCTATAGGTATTTTCCTTATCATCTCTGCTCACATGTGCTAGACACTGCCCATATAGAAATTAAAGTTTGCGTTTCTTTTCTACTGTCAAAAGAGAACCTTCCTCCCCTTCCCACAAGCCATGGAGTCCTGCAGGTGAGTTTGGAGGTCTGAGTTGTGCCTTCCACACTCACTCCAGTCCCTGCAAGAGCTGGCAGGTTGTGGGCTGACCCTTTGGACACGGGAGATTGGTGCTGGGGAAAACCTGCCCTATGCAGCCTGGCTGGGTGGGTGTGCTGGCTCTGTGTGTGCCTGGCTGGAGAGATTCCTCATGGGACTGTTGTGAAAGGTTGGGCAAGGAGAAGAGATTGTTTTCATCTCATAAAGGGAGCAACCAGATTGTCTCACTGCTGCCTTTCCCCAGCATGCATCAGAATACTGTTAATTTAGGAGTTGGAAACCAGTGGAGGATTTTCTCATTCTCTACCATGTGTTTGCCTTTGTGACTCCAGTTGGGGATGTTTTTCCCTGACATCTTCAGCCTTACCAGAACTTCTTTTTGTTTCTGCCAGATAAAACACTGAAATTAATAGTTTTTGGTAACAAAAATTTTCTACATCTTCATCTGATCGATCTGATTATTTTAAGGCTGAGACAAATACTCCATTAAGAGTTTCAAATGCTGTCAGAACTGAAGCAGGAGGAGGTTTCCCAGGAGACTGACTGTGTGTGCCTGTGTGGAGCAGACTTGGCAGGGAGTTGGCCTGCACAGCTCCAGCACTTCTGTCACCAGATACCTGAGGTGATCCTGGGCTGGGAACAGACACCTGCTGGGTCAGGCTTTTTTATCACACTGGGGGCTGCCCTGCCCCCCAGAAACAAGGGGAATTCATGCCTCTGCCTGTTCATGTACAGGGATGTTGATGTAAAGCAGTGCCCCATTTTGGGAAGCAGTGTTTTTCCAAGGGTGGAAAAATGCTTGCTCTGTGGGAGGGAATACTTCTTGCAAACAAGCACTGAATTTCCTCATTTTACTTTACTAGGGATTTCTATTAGAAAATAAGGCTGGAGGGGGGAAGTTTGGAATGATTCTGGGAAGCTTTGACTCAGAAAAGGGAGAATGATTCATATTATTACTGTTATTTATTAAGGAGAACAGACCATGAACCTGATCTTTTACTTATCTTTGGAAGCTTAAAGCACTTATGCAGTGACCCCAAAAGAGTTTGTGGGTTTGAACCAAGGTCTTTCAACATAAAAGCTAAATCCCAGCTGTGGGAGCTGGCCCACAACATTTTAAGAAGATTTATTCCTATTACCTTCATACTTGATAAGTATTTTAATATCCTCAGTGCATCCCTTCTCTGTTTTTGAAATGGGGTGGTAAATAAGTCTTGAAACTTGGCCCTTTCTGTACTGTGACAATGGTCAGTTTATCTCTGGTTATTGCTGGAGTCTTGATGTAAGAGGTTGTTCATTTGAGAGTCAGTCTAGTTTTGATGGGGAGAATTTGATTACTGAGAAAAGCAATCTGTTCAGTAGCAACGCTGTCTTTTTAATTTGGAAATAAGTGTTTACTTCTCCAAAAATAACTTTGCTGTTAATAATCAAAACCTAAGATAATCAGAGGTATACATTAGAAAGAAGTTTTTAAGCTCCATCTTAAGATAATACTGAGAACTGTGAGGTAATTTACATTTGTTTGTGTTCTGCTACTATGAAAAAAAGGTAAGTGCAACCTAAACCATGTTTTAATTACATTTGGCAAGAGAATTTAAATAAGGAACAATCAAAACTTGACAGTCTATGTCCCACCTGTAACTTCATTCTTGTACTGCAGAATGTAGTATAACTTAATCTTTTAGCTAATTCCTTAGGTCAGTTCTTTAAAGAATCAATCAGACAAGCTTCTGTCCATTTTATGAAAATGCAAAGGCACTTGACTGTGGCCACACAGTTTTATCTTCTCCACTTGTAGTATCATACTGTACACCCCTAATACTTATGGTTGTGCTGTCGGTGGCTGAAAGTCACAGAAGTTAAGAGAAAGTTTTAACTTGTGGGTTTTAACTTTTAGAGTTAGAGACTGGAACAAATATCTCCATTATACTCCTGAAAAATCCTGTTAGCAGAGCAGTCCCATCATATCTAAGTTACTGGTTTGAATATTGCTTGTATTGTCTGTTAAAGTAGAGCAGCTTAATCTCAGCAGAGATTGAGAAGGCATGCAGAGACTCTGCTAGCAAGGAAAAAATGGATTGAAAGGACAAATTGTCAAGCAAATATAGAAACTTGAACTTAGACTGTATTTTACTGCACTGGGGAAGGCAGAAGTCCTCAGCTTCCACAACTGTGAATCAAACACTTCTGACCAACTCAACACCCATCCCAGAAGGATTTCCTTACAGGCTCAAGAAAACTTATGTCAATTGGAATAGACATACTGTGCAAAGTTAAGAAGTCTCTGAGGCTTTGGATAATCAACAGAAATCTTAATTACATTCAACCCCAGATAAGAATTTATCAGTAATTACAGACATTTAGTTGACACGTAAGCAGTCCTGTGAGATCACCAAAAAACATTTCTTGGATCATATCTATTAGTGGAGTTGAAAGTTTTCTTTGCTTAAAGGTCTAAAGTAATGCCAGCGATATGGCCATGGAAGAGATGTGATAAGGCATTGAAAATCCATCAGTGTTTTCTTCATAAAGCTGCAAAGTAAACACATTGAACTCTTCTGTAGTCAGTTTATGCCTGAAATCATCATCTCCTGCATCCTCTCAGAGAATCTGAGTAACTGTTATGGTAGAAATAATATCCTCTGTCAGGACTGTACATACCTTCCAGCACTGAACTCAAACAGTGAGCCATGCACTCCAGGACTGGAATCTGTGGGTGACATGTTCTTCTACAGGGAGGGGCTGGATAAGAACAAACATGTCAAACATATTGTAGGGGTTTCCTCCAACTGGGCTTGGACTTCACAGCTCACTTAGGTTGCCACAGTTGAACACGGCGCACAGTTTGTGGCTTTTGTGTTGTATTTCTTAGTGCAGTGCCTGATGTACAAATGGAATACTGCAGCAAAATCCAGGGATCTATAGTTACCCTACCACATGGCCTGTCTCCTGTCCTTCATTTGACCTCTGGAGCTCTTCTTGGCTATCCTCATCTCCCTCTCCAAATTAGCAATCTCTGCATAAAGAAAATGAGCATCAAGATCATTCCCAGCAAGAAGTATCCTCATAATAAGTCCAAAAGCTCCATTTCATGGAAACATTTTGTGAGTCAACATGCTGAAATCCACAGTTCAGGCAGTACATCCCAAAGATCATTATTAATGGTGTGGCTAAAACTGTTTTCCTGGGAGTGATTTTGCTGCTTGGGGAAATCTCTCACAGGTGCAGCCTGTTAGGAAGTCCAGACTGCTTCCTATAAACAAGCAAGCAAAAACAATCCAAAGGACAGCAATGATGTGTTGCCTTGCCAGCAAGGAAAGTCCAGGAGAAGACTTGGACTTCAGTAGAAGTAGATTCTTGGGGAGGGGGGAATCCATAGTCTGTAATGGGATTTTTGGAAGGAACCATTTATTCTGTACAAAATTGTCCAGTCAAAAGAGTTGATACGTTTAAGGAACAAGCAGAAATACCCAAGGAAGAGCTCAGGCAACCCAGCCTGGTTATTGAATTGAATGCAGCCCTCTCTTTGTACAGTATGGGTGGGCCTGAGATTTAAGTCATCTGCTCTGCAACACAATTTACTTTCCCATAGCCAATTTTGTCTGCAGCAGCCAGCACTGATTGTTCAAGTGGGGTAACTCCAGCATTTGCAATCTGAGAATGCAGCCCCCTTTTTTCTTTTTTCTTTTTTTAATTGAAGATGATCAAAAGAACCCAAATTACAGGGACCTTCCTCACCTGAGAGGCCCAGAGTTTGGTAAGTAGATATTTTTGAAAATTCTGTTAAGAACACCCCCAGCTTCAGCCTAGTGATGCAACATTGATATGTTCCTCTTTTCTCCTAGGAATGAGAATTCAAAGTACCAGCAAGAAGGTAAGCTGTGTTGTGAGCTATTACAAATTTCATATCCATTCCAAAAAGATTCTTCCTAGAAATCCTTTGAATATGAAATTTAAATACTCTTTGAAGTCAAAGAGTATTTTGGGAAATTTTCTGGTCCTTTTTTTCTACCCAGTTCATGTAGAATGCAATAATTTATTCTTTTTCCTTGGCTGAGGGGAATTCATTGTGTATTTTTTCTTCACCCCACTAGTTTGAGTGATTCATCTTGCCTTCCAAAGTGATTACTTGTCCATCAATCCAACCACAAACCCCTTTTTGAAAACTCCTTGCTGCTGTTATGTGTACTGAATAAATCCCAGCCAGGCTACCTCAAATACATGTTGCTGTGACACAATAAAATGATTGCAGGGATTATAGCTCTGTGTAGCTGCAACTGAGAGCTATTTCAGCATTGAGCAAATAAACCAAACAACCTTCCCATTCCCCACCCCACTCAGTAAAACCACTGCAAAGTGTGTGTAACCTGTATTTGATTTTTTTCTGCAGCACCCAGAAGAGTCTGTGCAAGTGGCTACCTGGAGCAGCTCTCACTGTTCTCCACCTGCAGCCTCAGGAGCCTTGTCTCCAATAGCTGTGTTTGGGCTTTCTCCTGGCACTGAGTACTCTGCATGTTGTTAAGCATTTTCCCATCTGGTTTTGTCTCCACAATGGATTTCTCCTGAACCCTGAAAGCAGTGAATTCTTTTGAAAGAAAATGACCTGACTGAAGCATAATACAATTTGAATGTTAGTGCTGTGTGCTGGAAGCCTCCCTTCAGGATTAGTGGTTCCTCAGATGCTTCAATGGCCAGGGCTGGCAGTGCTCTCACAGGCAGAGCAACTCTCAGGTGACCTCCTTGGCTCTGGTTTTGCCTCAGGTTGTTTTCACTTCTCTTTCCTCAGAGCTGTCTTTCCTCGTCAGCTCCTCTTCTTCCTTTTTTACTCGTGGGTGTTGCTTTTCAAGAGCAAATTCTCATAAACTTACATCATGGTTGCTCTGGCTCCACCTTCTGCTCTTTGTATTTCAGTATTACATTTCACTTGTTATGGTTTATTTTTAATCAAACCATGTCACATTTCTTTTTAGGGCCACAGAAGTGTGTTTGACATGTTTAAGTTGCCACTGTGAGGTTCTTCTCCAAACGGAATTCAAACCATTATGTTGCAATCTGTACCAGAGCCTTTCTAGCAGCTGTGTTTATACAGCTTCTAGTAAAATGGGTCCCTGATTAGGATTTTTGAATAGCTCATTCACTGAAAAAATGGTGTTTTGGACCAGCTAAAGCTATATTAAAAATTGGGATAATATATGATTAAAAGTTTTGGTTTGAAAAAATCAGTGGCAACACCCTGCCAAATTTTAGGCCCCAAACATCATCACCATTAGTATCGTAAAGATTAAGTTGCTGGATTTTAATTGGGCAAGAAGTGGTTTTCTTTTGCTTGTTAAAAAAATCAACTGAAAAAGTCATTTGTCACAGATTGAAAATTTTATGTTCAGTCACCCCAAAATTGTTGAAGTTTGGTAAATTAGATGAAACTGAAGGCAGGTTCTTTTTTTTGGAATTGTGAAGCAACAGTGATTTGAGGGCAGCTTGATCTAGAATAGAAACTGAACATGAGGCAGTTCTGGGATTGCTCCACAGTTATCAAGACAAGCTGTTTGAAAAACCAAGCCCCATCCTCAGCTGAGTGCCAGTGACACCCCCCAGACTCTGTGTTGGGCAGGTGGGTTTTCAGGAGCCTGTCTGTTCCTTCTGTGCCAGGCAGCCTCCTCAGGAGGATGGAGAAGCAATATCTGCTGTGGCAGCAGCAGTGTTGTCTGCAGGGAACCCTGCAGGCTCTTCCTCCCACTGGTGAGGCTGGGGAGAAAAGGTTCCTCATCTTTGCTATTCCCTGTGGTGGAGGTGGCAGCTGCATTCCCAGAACTCTGCAGGTTTGGTTATTTGTGCTCATGCTGCAGACACTGGCACTGTACAAAACCAGTAAGTGCACATTAAGGCAGGGAATCACAAGTGCTGCTTCTGCTCCATTAAACTGGAACTCAGGATTAAAGGACCAAAAGCTACTTCGACTGACAAACTCCATATTTAAATGTTTTTTAAATCGTAAACTAAGAGCAAGGATTTATAAGTTTGTGTCATGATCCATAAATCTAGATCTCCTCCTTTGCCTCTAGACAAATGGCTCATAGAGGAATTTGTAGTGGTTTGGAGAAGTCGAGGTTTCAGCAGTCAACCCTCTTAAGTCAGACATATATGAAACATCTGTGATTGTTTGAGGAATTTGGCAGACAATGGTGTGCTTAAATCACATTTTCCCCTTTGAAAGTTGGAAATGTCCATATATAAATTAGACACACAAGCCACATAACTCTGCACTTGTGAATTAGACAAGGTATCAACCTGCTGTTACCTTGCAAATCCTACTGCAAGGTAAGAGCAGTTGATACCTTGCTATAGTGGAAGAGACCTGCTTAAAGTTCTTTAAAACAGTGAACCTTTTTTGTGCCCCAGAATAAAATCTAAGAGCTTTAAGGGGAGTTGCTGCTAAGTGGCAGGCTACTTTAGTGTTCAGAATTTGCCAGTTAACCAAAAGACTAAGACTGAAATCAAAGGTTCTTTGAGTAAAATTATACCAACCCTCCTTTCCAGGCAGAATTGCTGAGTTATGTGCATAGTTGTCTCATGCTGGGCCCCTCAGTACATTCACCATGCAGTTGTGCAGAGTCTGTGTAGAATCATCTCATCCTGTATGAGATCATGTGAATTCAAAGCATATTAAACTTAATCCTAGTTTTCAGGATTATACCCTTTAAATTTAAAATTGCAGAGTGTAAAAAATGCATAATGTTCCTAACTGCTTATTATAAAAAATGGGGCCCAGCTCTTTGTGAACCAGCTTTGGTTCTGCCACTGAAAGCAGAATTTGGTAAAGGGACTTCAGTGGGAGATTCAAGCTGATGTCTGGTGACCTTTGTCGAGCAGAACAAATGATTGCTATGCTTGCTAGAATTGTATTAGTGCTGGATGCTTCTGGTACAGCCTGAGCAAATGAAGTTTAAAAGTCTGGCTGTCTATCAGCAAACTTTGCCTTTTGATTGAAGCTATGCTGCAGCATGGACCCTCCAGGCAGGAATTTAGGCTGTGCTTTATTTGATGCCAGGTCCTTCAATAGTTCCACAAAGTCATTTTGCTTGTGATAGAAACGCATGATGAAAACAGACATAATCCTAAATAATGTGTTCAAATCAATTCCTGTGTGTCAGATTCCTGCATAGCACATGTCCTGTGGTACACACAGGAATCTCCTGAACAACCCAAGGAAGAGGCTGTCACACACACACAGGCTGCACCTCTGAACTCCAGCTCTGGAATGACAAAGCAGAGCTATCAGCTATTTAAGCTTAACCCAGCTCATAGTGGACACAGAGCCAAAACTAGGCAAGAAAACACCCCCCACAAAAGAGAAGCCAAAATCTGCAACTAGTCAATGAATAACCTCTAAGAGCTAAAGGCTACATGATTCTGACTTGACCACTGAAATGCTGTAAATTTACTGTGGAAGTGCCCTTGGTAGCTTTGAGCTTGAGGATGTACAAGATTTCTTAGCAGCATTAAGTGACCTGTCTTGTGTGATACCAAGCCTTTCCATGTTCAGCCCCCTGCTTTATTTTAAGGACAAGCTTAGTTGGTTGCCAGTAGTCCTTCTGAGGCAGAGATTTTTACTGTGCCTGATTGAGCAGCATCTCACTGTAGGGAATGAAGGTGGAAGGATTGTCTTCCCCAAAGCCATTGCTGGATCAAAAATTACCCACACTGGCTCCAGTATGTCACTGGAGAAAAACAGGCTTATTGTTTTCTTGCAGCACATTCTGCCACCTCCTTTATCCTTCTTTCCTTTCTGTCTTCTCTACTTTGGCCTCACTGTTCTCTCCTCTACATCTCTCACTCTGTTTACACACTTAGTCCGAGGCAGTCAGTTCTTACTGGGTTTTTTTGCCTTATTCCTTGGGAAACATCTGTAGTCTTTCTGTTCCCATCCCAGGGCATATTTTTATGCCAGCACTGGTGCATTTCAGCCAGCTGCAAGCTTCCCTCTCCTCCAGCTGAGCAAGAAGTTGATAGGCACAGACTGGGTGCCTGCCTGGACTCAGCTGAGCCGAGCCCTTTGGATATTCTTGATGGCTGCTGCCACACTCCCCACACCATGGCCCAGTTTCTCTCTCTGTGGTGGGGATGGCAGGGAGGGTTGGCACAGAAGGTGCAAACCAACCTGGCATCTTCCACAACTGTATTTTTTGCCCCCCTTGAAGAATATAGGTTTCCTTTTAAGCTGTTTGGAAGGTATTCTTGACATCTGTGGAGTAATGCAGTGTAGTGTTTCTCTTGCCAGCCTATCCAAACCATTTCAGGAGGTTGTGGCTGATTGGCAGCTGTCAGTCACTGGCTGTACATGGTCAAGGTTTTTCTTAGGCAGGCTGAAGGGCCTGATACAGCTCTCTGGAATGTAGCAGGAGGCAATGCAGCATTTTCATTTAATTGCTTCTGGAGATAGCTGCAGGAATGTGGTGTCAGAAAATATTACTAAATCTCCAGGGATTTCTTGGCATTTTGTTGCCACAAAAAAGTCATAGTTGTCACAGTGGCTTAGTACAGCCACCAATATATGTACACTTATTTATGCAGCCTGAAAATGTAGTGCAATAATAAAATACTCTATTTACATTTCTGCAGCTTGCATTCGAGTCTTCTAATGCTACTTTTGTCATTCACTGTATTGTCTAAATGCATATTTCTTATATATGAAATTTATAAAGATGTTAAGAAGAATTGTCAGTAAAGTCACATTTTGCAACCAGTCTTAAACATGATCCTGCTTGTGGGTTTGTGTCTCTGCTGGTTTTATTCCCTAAGCATTGCAGTTTGGGAAATCCATATTTATAAGGAATTTGTTCCACGGGAGAATTGCCATGGCATTGTTAATACCAAGATGACAAGTGGCCTGCAAATGAAGTGTTGAGCAAACACAAGCAGTTTCCACTTGAGCTTTTTTTTGACTGTCCTGAAGCCCAGCCAGTCTGTGTTGTGGAGCTTTTGCAAAGTAAGATTAATGCAGTGCAGAGCTGCTGCTGAGTTACAGGAAGGCAGTCAGTTGAGACCAAAAAATGAGGATCCTGTGTCTCCAGCTCCCCCCTAGCCAGTCAAAAGTTTGCTTGCTTTGAGAATGTAAAGGTATCTGTTTTTCTGTGCATCATAGTTGAAACCTCCATGTTCAGGGTTATGTTCACTATATGCAAAATATTACCCTGCAGGAGGGGTGGATTTTTCCAGTAGAAATTATCTTAGTTGCACAAGTGTGAAAAAACACTTGCTCTGTATGGTGTTTTTGAAGATCCTTTTCTCACACTGTATTTGTCTGTTCCTCTTGTCTCCAGTGAGATGTTTCACTGAAAGTGTTTTGGTAAAGTCAGAAGAGCGTCCACCCTGTGAGCAACATGGAGAATATTCCAATTGTCTTCTTCCCCATGTCTGTGGGACTAAACCTTGAACATCCCTGCCAGGTTGCTCAGTCATTCTGGCCCAGGCAGGACTGCTTACATGAGAAAAAATTCAATGTGATCTTGCAGTGCTGCTTAACAAAGTCATGGGCACACTGGTCATGGTAGAGTCTTATTGGAGGAGCTTTCCTCATGTTTATCTGTGCTTTTACTCCTTCCATTTGTCATTGCCTTGGTGCCTCTCACTTCTGGGCTTTTCTTTAGGAGGAGCTTAATGTCTCTGTTAGGATACATTTGTGAATTCACTGCTTTTTCTCCCAGAACTTAAACTGGAGAGAGATTTTTAGTATGTCTTACAGAACAGATGTGAAATCCAAGCTAATCAAACTAATCTGATAAAATAGGTTTTAGAATTAATCTAACATCAATCTGCTGCCTTGTAAAAAGCACACATCAGCAGTACTTATTGTCTGTAGCCATAAGAGAGAAAAAAAAAGCCCACATGCATTCAGCTACTGCAGCAGCAAAGAATTTCCTTAGAACAGTGGACATGATAATCACAGTGCAGTGTGTTAGGCTAAATTTGCCAATAAAGATTTGTGCTCAGACCCAGCCTCTCTGAGAAAGGAGAGACTGAGCTGAAAATCATCCCTGGAAACCTGGCACATTTGTGAGTTGGGTGAAGAGGAGATAAAATATGATTTTCAGGCTGTAATGAAAGATGGCTTTGGAGGACGTGTGCATGTGCAAGGAGCCTGAGGGAGGAAGTGGAAGATAGGAAATTCTGCGTCTTTGAACACTGACAAATCACCTGGCTGTGCTTAATGATCTGACAGCATCTTCCCACCAGCTGCATCAACATTTGGGCTATTCATCACCTTTATAGATTCATAGCATTAGGTAGCATAACTTTTCTATCAACACATGATTTTTCCTGCCTGGTGAGCTGCAGAAAAGCTTCTTACAGTTCCTTCAGTAGGGAAAGCACACAAACAGGCAGGTAGTACTCCATGTCAGATTATGGGATTTATGTCTCTGAACCATTTTTGTTTGCCACAACCATTTCAAGTTTGAGACATTGATTCCAGAAACTCGTATTTTGCTATTCATCATCAAAGATTTGGTCAGAGGTTTCTTCTGATCAAATTATTTATGTCTTCATAAACTTGCCTCTCAGTAAGACTTCCCAGTGTCCCCTGTGATGTATTTAGGAATGGCTGAAGGTCATAAAAAAAACCAAACAGAGAGGTTTTCACAGAGATACCATTCGTTTGGGGAAGCAGTGGTGTCTTTACCATTTATTACTCGAAGAAACTTTGTCATCTCATTTGTTGGGAGACAGCTGTGCACAGCTGCTGGATGGAACTGGTTTTTGGAAAGCTGGTTTATAAGAAGTGACATTCATCACTGATCCACTGAAGGGCCTTGGTGCTGCCGAGACTAATGGGTACACTGTAACATCAGCAACAAGATTGAAATAAAAAATGAGAGGTCCTACAGTGTTTGGGGGCTGGATTTAATAACATTTTAAATGCTTTTGTGTGAAGGTGGTGTTGATGGTTCTGGTGGTGATGTTACATTAGTTGCTCACGTGATTTGACACAGGTAGAAACACAGATCATAGAATTTGGGAAGAATCTTTCAGCCCAAACAACAGACTAGCTCCTGCTGTTTGTAGTGAGTTTTTGTCGTATTTCTCTAGCACAGCAATGGTGAGAAGCCAGTCAGAAGCATGTTCTGATTTGACGATGCTTATGAGCTCTTTTGTTTTCATTAAGTTTATTTGCATATCTGAATTTGCCTAAGAGAGGCCTACTAAGCAGTGTTTAAATTAAACTTTAGCATTTGCCAGGATAAAAAGGAACATTGTAGGAAAGGAAAAAAGGAATGAATCCCTTTCCAAAGGGCCAGCACAAATCTTTCAATGGCACATAAGCCTGCTTTTGAGGGAGCAGGTGCTTAGCAAGCCCTGAGGATACTTATTTCCAACTGTACACTGCACTGACACATGCAAATACCTTAGAAACAAATTTCCAAACTCTTACACTCTCATAAATTGCTAGAAATTCTGTGTTTTGTGAATTTAGATGTAACTTATGTGGCATGCAGAAATTCTGCAAGAGCAGGATCATGTCATTCTGGAACTGAGCAAAATCATTTTTAAGTTGTGGTTGAACAAAGCTGTAATTGAGGATTGGCCAGGTCCATTTGCCAAGCTGCTCATTTTGATCATTCATAGCAAGACACCCTTATTTTGTAAAAATCCTTTTGTTGATAAAGACAGCAGGCAGGTTCTATTCTGTCCTCGAAGAAGGTGGCTTGGTGCCAGTGTCAGCAGCCAGCAATCCAAACTGTTTTGTTTAATGACAAGATTAATTTTTCCTTTTATTGGCTTTTCCTTTCAATCACCAAGCATGACATGTTGTAAAACAGAAACAGTGGTTGAGCAAGGGTTGGCAAGCATCTCTAAGCCCCCTGGCTATGTTGCTAGAAGTGAACATTTGGCTTGGTGTGCAGCCATTAGAGACTCCCAGGAAACCAAACTGGGAGAACACTCCTGGCAATGCCTGGTGAGGAAGGAGGGAAGGGGAAGCAAGATGCACCTGGGAGTAAGAGCTATTCTGGGGCTTATGTGCTTTTCCTCCTTTAACCCTCCAAGCATCTGCAGTTTCAGTAGCACATCTGACACCTGAGTTTTTGTGCTGTACATCCAGTCCATGGATGGTTTGTGGTTCCATTAGAATGTATTTATTTTAGTCTTAGTGTGGCCATATGCAGGTTAACTTCTAAAAGGAAACAGCAGAGGATCCAAATCAAGTTAAAGATTTGTACAAGGACCTGTGCCTTGCATTGAATCATATAGGAAAAAAATTACTTTTTCTTTTTTTTTTTTCAGAAGGATGATGTTAGATTCAAAACTTCTTTATCCTCAGAGCTTTCAGTAGTGACTGGATTAACATCTCTGATGTTCTGAGCCATCATGCAGAAATCTGGTCATGGGTGGGAATGCTTATGGTGGAGAGGCTCTGTCTGTCTGCTCCTGTATCTGCAAACAACCACATCTGTTCATCTTTATTCAGAGGACTTTGCTGGTCTTGGAATGGAAAATATAGCAGAGTTTGGTGTGAGTGCAAGAATGGGTGACTGCTTGGCAAAGAGTTGTGAGCTTCCAGAGCCCTGCATTTTGAGGGTTATTAAATATTTTTGAACTTACATGCTTCTGTCTTTCTACAGTCTATATTATAAGCCATGAATATTGTGTTCCCAGTGGTCAGAGACAGATGATAGAACTTTACTGAGTTTAGAGCAAGGTATGTGGACCTTCAGGGTAACGTCCCTTTCAATTAAGATTTCTGGTTTTGGATTTGACTTGTTTTACTGACATTTTAAGCATAATAGCATGGATTTACATGTACCTTTTTCAGCCAAAGTTGATTTGTTAGCTTTTCACAATCAAACAATAGATCAAACAATACTGTTAATCTCCTGTATGAATAATACAGCTGCTAAATGATCAGGGACCACTTCATGGTACAGTCAGATGCTGCTGGTAATTTGTCAAGGTCAGGCTCCCCTGCAAACAAAGGTTAAAGATTGCTGCCCTGACCTGTGGTTGTTCCAAGTTCCTGTGCTACAGGAGCTGCTCCTGAAAAATTCCTTCTGCTAGAGATCCTTCTGCAGTGAAACTGTTCTGTGATTGATAATCTTGTGAAAAGATTTCAATAACTATAAAGTAAAAATTTACAAATGTCACTTTTTCGAACAGACACCATGTGACAGCTCTCAAAGAAGCAGCCCAATTTTTTTGTTTCTAGGATTAAACTTCTAAGCCCCAGTTTCCAGTCTTTTGCCTGCTCTCTCAAGGAGCTGAGGCTTGAGTGTGGGGGGGTTATGTACTGTTAGGCATTTGTGTAAATATGAAACATTGCCTGGAAATTGCAGGAGGAGACTGCAACCAAACAGCTGTCTTTGCAAATTTAATATTTATTGCAGAGTTAAACAAAATGCCTTATTGTTTAGAGCATTATTTGCCTTGGGCATTGGCTTAGACAGACGCGTTGGCTGAAAAGAATTTCCTAACTCCCTTTTCCACACAACAGAAGATTAAGTAGATAATAGCAACAATTGGGTGTTTTGATCTGGCCTTGACATATGTTCCAAGCATCTACTTCATGATTCAACTACATTATTTTTCTCTTTCATGGCTGCAGCATTTTACTCCTACTTTACCACTGCTGCCACTTCTGAGCCATCAGGGGCTTCTTTCTGGTCAGAAGTAAACAATTATAAAAGATTCTTGCTGCATATTATGTAAATTCTTTATGCACGGGGAGTATTCCTGACACATTATTAGTATGTAGAGTTTTTCAGAGTTAAGAAAAAGCTCCACTGAAGGAAGCAAGTTCAAATCAAAAGTTAGAGGAGTTGCACGAGGCAGATTTAGTATCCTTGGTAGTCAGAAGCCCAGGAGAGTTGTGATGCTACATGGTGATGGTAATGAAAGTTGGAGACAATGAATGCCAGAATATTCCTGTGCAGAGCTTTCCCCTGAAGTTTCTCTGGCTGTCCTCATGCACCATCTCACCGTGTGCTAGGAAGAGGCTTCTGATCAGCAGTATAAGTGGGTCACATAAGTTTCCTGCATCTTGCCAGGCCCCCAGGCAGCTGTATTCATACCTTTTTCAAAATGCTTACTTGGTTTCTGAACAGAATTTATCAGCTGGCATGGAGCAGTGGTTTAACTAGTTCACTCCTTGGTGCAAAGGGAAGTAGGAAAAGCTGTAGAAGTCCTGTTTTCCTTTCTGTGTGCTGCTCTGTAGACTAGGCCGGCTGGTACAGCAGGATGTTGGTGACAGTGCTGCTGCCCATCTTCTCTAGAAGCCAAAGGTTTGAGGCTTGTGTCTGACCTTTTGACCAGGCCTAAGGCTGGCTCCAGCTGGTGTTCAGTTCCAGCTGTGCTGGCAGGTAGTTTTTTGATTCCTGTGCTTGTACTACTGTCCTGTTCCTGTCAGATCTTTGGTCAGGAGGAGGGGATGCACTTATACCAGGGAAAATTGTCTTCCTGTGTGCTCAGGCAATGTGTCAGTCTCTTAATCTGTTTTATGTTGTCAATGAATTGCAAAGTCCACGTTGTAATTGGCTTAAATGTCAATATGGAGTACAGTCTGACACAGTGGAGTTGCAGCGAGTGCCAAAGCTTTGAGGGGCCAGAGTTTGCAGCCACATTAAGACAGGGCATAACTGGAAATATCTGAAAGTTGAGGGTGTATCTTTCCTTGACCCATTTTCCTCTCACACAGCTGTGACAGGAGATGAGGGAGCACTAAATTATTGTAATACCCACAGCACTGTGTTTCTTTATGCTTATTTAGTTGCTGTGTCTGAGTCTCTGAGCAGTCTGCACACACTGCAGGCACTGCCCCTGTTTCAAATATGGGTGTTTCAACACAGAGCACTCAGTGACCAAGAGTTAAGGTCAGTTTTGCAGAATCTGCCACAGTGTGAAAGATGCTGAGCAGCAAACCGGTGGAATTGCTTCAGTTACTGAAATTAAAATACTTAAGCAAACTGACTAAATAGGCTTCTGCATCTGCACTGCAGATTTGAACTGACCTGGTAGATTGATGTTAGGCTTGGCTGTGCTAATACAGTTTTTCTACTAGACTGCAGTTAATTACCCAATACCGGCTGGCAGCATCCACTTGTGAGGGTGTATCCACTTTGCAGAGATGGGATGCTTAAGGAGCAAAACATTTCAAGGTGTCTCTTACAGCCTGGCCTCCACTTGTGAGTGCTACAGTACAGGAAAGTCCATATAGCACTGGAGACAACAACATTGATTGGCTAAAATGTGACTGTATGGAAACTGAAAATTGAGGGGAAGGTACAGTAACACAGCATTGTACTGTTGGCTTTCACTGAGTGTGTAGAAAATGCCATCATAAAAGACAAAGGTAAAACATGTTTTTACTATTTGCTAGAAAAAGGACTTTGTGCCTACTGAAAAGTCCAGAAATTTCCAAAACTCAGAAATTTCCAGAGAAATAATGAGAAAATTTATGTGTCCTTTCTGAAAACAGTTTTTGATCCAGGAGATGCTGTTCTTATTATGCCTGTTGGTCTTTGTAAACTTCTGTGAAGTCACACTGCAGTTAGACTAGGTGTCAAGCCAAACACAACTGTTTGTAATACTGTTTGCACACAAATCAAGGTGTAGTTTTAGAAGTAGTTTTCAGCACAAAAGCAAATGACAAACAATAGATTTCACTAGTAGACAAAAGTGAATTGGATTGGTTCAGCCAACAACTTTGCTAGTTAAAAAAAAAACCCTGAACAAACCCTGTCCTTTCCAATGGAGTTTATCCAACAAATCTTTCAAGCTGTTATCAGTCTGCAAATCAACTTGACACAGTCATTGGTTCCTGTAATTTGAGACCAGGTGGTAACTGCTGGACTCTGACTCGCTTAGGACCCGCTAGCAGAGCCCCTCGGGACTGGCACTTTCACCATTTGACATGGCTCTGGGAGGCAGCTGCAGGTCATTCACTCTGCCTCCTGAGTCACAGAGTAGGAGCCCTTAATCCAAAACGAATGCTGGAAATCATCCCCTGTGGACCTGGCAAAGTCATCCAAGCTGAAGACAGATGGGAAATTACAACAATTTGCAAGAGAGATGTTCCAGAGAGGTTCTGCTTTTCGTGCCTTATGCTCCTAACTCGGGAAGGGGGAACTGGAGGTTTAACTCTCTTGCAGACAACTGTGAGCCTGTGTGCAGACTTTTCTGGAGCTTCCCAATTCCGTGGTGTGTGTGTGTGTGTGTGCATCATGGGGTGGTGGAAAAACAAGTCACGCATTCTCTAGCCTGTCACCACGGGCTTTCTTCCTGTTTGAAGGGCGCTGAGCACTTTAAGTTCTTTCCTTTTTCACTGGCTGTGCTGTTGTAAATGAGCAACACAAAACTGTGTAATTTGAACAATTCAACGCCCCACTGTTTGTGCAGGTGAGGGCTCGAATCAAACACGTAGGAAACAAGATCCTGGTAGAAAGGGAATCTGTTCTCCTTGGCTGCTCCTGCCCCTGCCCAGGCAGCCCTTCTGCCAGAAGTGCACACCCAGGCTGGCTTTGCCGGGNAGGATGGTTTCACTGCACAGATGCAGAGGTTCTGAATTCACTTTAACCAGGATGGTTTCACTGCACAGATGCAGAGGTTCTGAATTCACTTTAACCAGGATGGTTTCACTGCACAGATGCAGAGGTTCTGAATTCACTTTAACCAGGATGGTTTCACTGCACAGATGCAGAGGTTCTGAATTCACTTTAACCAGGATGGTTTCACTGCACAGATGCAGAGGTTCTGAATTCACTTTAACCAGGATGGTTTCACTGCACAGATGCAGAGGTTCTGAATTCACTTTAACCAGGATGGTTTCACTGCACAGATGCAGAGGTTCTGAATTCACTGTAACTGGGATGGTTTCACTGCACAGATGCAGAGGTTCTGAATTCACTTTAACCAGGATGGTTTCACTGCACAGATGCAGTTAAACCATCAACGAGAGGCCCCTCAGTGTCTGGAGCACTGGCACAAGGGCTCCAGTGGGAGCACACCCTCTGCACAGGCTCTGCCTTTTCTACATCTATTAGGATGTTCTAAATTCACTTTAACCCCTTTTTTGTTTTGCTGGCACAAATTGTGAATAACTGAAAACATTTCCAGTTCAAGGCAGGGTTCTGCTGTCTTGGCATCTGTTCCTATTCAGAATGAGGATACTTGCATTTTCTTGCTGGCTGTGTTTACTGTATCTTTAGCATAACCATTTCATTCCCTCTAGCTGTTATTTTTTTTCCAAGATCCACAAAAAGTCCCTGGGAAACTAAGCCATGGTTATGTGAATTTGAGAGAAGCAAGGAATACCAAAGGAGCTGCTGCATAGCAGTTACTAAAGAAAGAAGGTAGATGCATTTTCTCATCTTGCACAGTTAAGACAACTAATATGGAGCTTTTCTTTTCTTTCTAATAACCCTCTGGAGGATGGCTGTGTTCTCTACAGCCTTTGCAAGCGTGGAGTTTTGCAATTCAGAAATACTAACAATTCCTATGTAATTATTAATTCAGCAAAGCTGAATTTTGTTCATGGCAGGAAGGGATGCAGTCAAACCACAACATCCAGATGTCCCAGGGGCTGTGGTTTGCCTTGAGCTGTCATGGGGAGGGAGAAGAGAAAATATGATGCTTTAGAAGCTAAATACAGAGTTAAACTGCTGTATGGCAGTGTTCCATTTTGAGGGAAAAGGCAGGATCCAAACAATCTTTTGTTTAATTACAAAAAATCAAAGCAAAGCACCATGAAAAGCAAGCAGATTTGTTAACTTGTCAATGACTCGATGGATCTGGTATTGTAAAAAAAAAAAAAACCTGCTGATANGGGGTGGTGGAAAAACAAGTCACGCATTCTCTAGCCTGTCACCACGGGCTTTCTTCCTGTTTGAAGGGCGCTGAGCACTTTAAGTTCTTTCCTTTTTCACTGGCTGTGCTGTTGTAAATGAGCAACACAAAACTGTGTAATTTGAACAATTCAACGCCCCACTGTTTGTGCAGGTGAGGGCTCGAATCAAACACGTAGGAAACAAGATCCTGGTAGAAAGGGAATCTGTTCTCCTTGGCTGCTCCTGCCCCTGCCCAGGCAGCCCTTCTGCCAGAAGTGCACACCCAGGCTGGCTTTGCCGGGATGGTTTCACTGCACAGATGGATAAAATGAATGTGTCACTCAATTCTGAGGAATAAACAATGCTGAAGGCTCTTTTGCTCAATGCTCAGGCCTCTCTGTAGTGTGTGGAAGCAGGCCTGTGAGCATGACAGAATTAATATCACAAGCAAGAAGCTTTGGGAGGGCTGTTGTGACAGGAGATGAGGAAGAGGATGGGCCCTACTCCTCCTCTGCATCTCCATGCCCAAGCTGCAGCAGTGTAAATCTCTTGTTTAAGGATGTACAAGTCTCTTGCTGAGAATCACTGATTTCAGCCATTCTTTTAGTAAATCTCTGTCTCTAGCTGGTGAACTTCCCTTGGGATGGGCTCTAATACTTTCCAGTTATTTTTTATTGACATATCTTTGTATTGTTTTAAATAGAAACCTTCCCAAAATTGTTGAAGTTAATGTTAAAAGTGAGGTGTTTCCAGAGGAAAAAAATGTGCTGAATTGTGGAATATATAAACAAACAGTTGAAAAAAATNGTGAATAACTGAAAACATTTCCAGTTCAAGGCAGGGTTCTGCTGTCTTGGCATCTGTTCCTATTCAGAATGAGGATACTTGCATTTTCTTGCTGGCTGTGTTTACTGTATCTTTAGCATAACCATTTCATTCCCTCTAGCTGTTATTTTTTTTCCAAGATCCACAAAAAGTCCCTGGGAAACTAAGCCATGGTTATGTGAATTTGAGAGAAGCAAGGAATACCAAAGGAGCTGCTGCATAGCAGTTACTAAAGAAAGAAGGTAGATGCATTTTCTCATCTTGCACAGTTAAGACAACTAATATGGAGCTTTTCTTTTCTTTCTAATAACCCTCTGGAGGATGGCTGTGTTCTCTACAGCCTTTGCAAGCGTGGAGTTTTGCAATTCAGAAATACTAACAATTCCTATGTAATTATTAATTCAGCAAAGCTGAATTTTGTTCATGGCAGGAAGGGATGCAGTCAAACCACAACATCCAGATGTCCCAGGGGCTGTGGTTTGCCTTGAGCTGTCATGGGGAGGGAGAAGAGAAAATATGATGCTTTAGAAGCTAAATACAGAGTTAAACTGCTGTATGGCAGTGTTCCATTTTGAGGGAAAAGGCAGGATCCAAACAATCTTTTGTTTAATTACAAAAAATCAAAGCAAAGCACCATGAAAAGCAAGCAGATTTGTTAACTTGTCAATGACTCGATGGATCTGGTATTGTAAAAAAAAAAAAAACCTGCTGATATCTCTGTTTATTGTTGAACAGCAGATGTTGAAGAGCTGATAAAATTAATGTGTCACTCAATTCTAAGGAATAAACAATGCTGAAGGCCCTTTTCCTCTCTGTAGTGTGTGGAAGCAGGCCTGTAAGCATGACAGAATTAATATCACAAGCAAGAAGCTTTGGGAGGGCTGTTGTGACAGGAGATGAGGAAGAGGATGGGCCCTACTCCTCATCTGCATCTCCATGCCCAAGCTGCAGCAGTGTAAATCTCTTGTTTAAGGATGTACTAGACTCTTGCTGAGAGTCACTAATTTCAGCCATTCTTTTAGTAAATCTCTGTCTCTAGTTGGTGAACTTCCCTTGGGATGGGCTCTAATACTTTCCAGTTATTTTTTATTGACATATCTTTGTATTGTTTTAAATAGAAACCTTCCCAAAATTGTTGAAGTTAATGTTAAAAGTGAGGTGTTTCCAGAGGAAAAAAATGTGCTGAATTGTGGAATATATAAACAAACAGTTGAAAAAAATGACCCCCAATCAGGTCACTCAAAATACCTGACTATGCTTCCTCAGGTAAATAAGCAAAAGTCTGGTTTTAGTCCAGTGGGTGAGTGAGAAAAATATTATCTGGATGACTCAAATGTGCATCCTGGAATTAAAACATAAAAAGCCACTCTTCTGGCTCTGAAAAAGAAATTGCTTTTCATATTCACCACAGGGTACTTCAGGGATTTAACCTCCCAGAACGTGGTTCATTTCTACCTTGTTCTTGCCCAGTGGAATCAGGTGCACTGCACTACAATTTCAGAAATTACAAGTTTTCTTCAAGGTTTTCCTCAGAGTATGAATTGCAGCTTTGTGCTTGGATTTTCTGATTACTCTGATTTTTTTAAAATTTATTTTCTCCCCCCAGAAAAGGAGATGATGGCAAAGTTTTATCTTAGCAAGCTTTGCTTATGTCTCTGTGGCTGTTCTCCTGTGATGTGCAGCTCCACACTTCTGTACATTGTGGCAGACCCATCTGCTTTGGAAGAGGAATGTAAAGGGCAGTGAGGTATTCCAGCATTAAAGAAGTTTTCTAGTATAAGCCAAAATTAGTTTGCTGGTGGTTTATGACTTTCAGGAAATATTCAAGGAAGAAAGGACAGGAGGGATAAGGGATTCATTCAGAAAAACTGAACAGTAAATTATTTTCATTACACTGTGACAGCTGTTCAGTGAGAAGTAAATGTTAATTTTTTTTTCTGAAAAGCAGAATTATGGTCCCTACTCTTTAAATTAAATCAAGGGGAAAAAATATTAATTAAGAACTTAACAAAGTTCAGAAGCAGCTGGGTATTTAAAAAGTGCACATACTAATGCAAGCTATTGCCACTGGAAGCAAGGACAAAACTTCACAGACAAAACATCCCACAGTTCAGATCTGTAGCCAGACCTCTTGCTTGAAAATTTGGCCTGGAAATTTCTCAACAGTTAAATCATAAGATGCTTGATGTTCCTCATTCTGGTCCCAGCTGGGAATCTGGAAAGTGTAACATTTAAGCTGAATATTCACTTTGATTCTTGGAAATGGGAACAAGTTACATCAAGAAACTGTTTCTTTTTTTATTTTCTTTTCTTTTCCATCGCTGAATTGGTTTGCCTATTGCATATCATCAGCAGATGGTGGCACATATGTCATTTCCACAGTCTATTTTGGTATAGGAGCTGCTAATTGTCCCATTTTGACTCCCAATTTTGGAGTATTAAGCTTTGTTAATGCATCTCAGGTAATTGTAATTAGCTTATGTTCCTGAATTATGGCCACAGGTTGGAAGGGTTTTAGTTCATCACATCCTGTGCATAATTGTACCTTTTCTGGTGACTCTGTGGTTCTTCCAAAGAAACCCCAAAATGACAAAACCCGTGGGCTTTTAGTGCACAGTGAGGTATTAATAGGGAAAAGCTACCCTGTGTCCACTGCAGTGTGTGAGCAAGCTACTCCTCTGCTTTTAGAAGTTTTGAGTTTGGGGGTATAGTCAATAATACAAAAGTAAAGCAGTGACACTTCCCCACCTTTGTGGCTGCTGGGGTGGGGGGGATCCTTACCTTGTACACTTTGGAGTGGAATTGGCAAGAAACAAATCTGTATACCAGCCTGAATCCCATTTCCCTGTCGCTGTAATTAAGATGCTATCCCCTCATAGGATGCTTACTAAGGAAGTAATTTGGTTTTCTGTCAACCTGAATTGAATACCTGTGCACCAGCACAAATATTGGAAGACTGGCTGTATATTTTGTCCAAACTGACAGAGACACTTAGACCTAAGGTGGTGAGGCTGCTAGGTTTCATCATTTAAATTTAAAAAAAAATTGCTGTTAATGTGACAGCCACTGTGGTCTGTTTTAGGTTTTTATTGCTCCCCAAAAGCATTTTGGGTTTTGATGGGTTCTGTAATAAGATTTTCCCTGCAGGAGAAGCTGCCTCCAGAAGCCTGCCCTAATCCTGTTAGATGGTAAGCAGAGATGTTTCAGTCATTGATGTGCAGGCAGGGGAGTCTTGGAACAGTGATTTAATAGTTTGAGAAGGCTGTGACTCTTCTTCCTTAGTTATTATTCTTGGTATCTCTTGAGAGGATGCATGGGAGCAGCCACAAGTCCTCTGCCATGTGTCATCTTTGCCCTGAGCCTGAGACATGTGTGTGCAGCTCTGCCCGTGGCCTTCCAGACCTGTGGGGCCACCTGAGAATGCCTTGGAGTGGCCACACACCCAGATTAAAGCAGCAACTGCATCGTGTTGCTCTGCTGCAGGAGGACGTGTGGCACTGCTCAGCCATTTGATTTGGAGCAGGACAAGCTGAGGGAGAGAAGATGAAACAGTGTCTGAAAGTTTCCCACAGCGGGAAAGAGAAGGCAGATTTCTAGTAGAGATGTTTAGAAAAAGGCTCTTTTGACTCTGCTGCTGCCTGAGGGTGTCCTTCCCAAAATTAGAAAGGGGAATGAAGATGATGTTGTTACTGGGAAAGGGTGGAGATAATGAGAACAAGCTGAGTTTGATGTGTTTCCTCATTTGATGAATGCAAATGGAGGAGTGTGTTTAGTTTTGTAACATTTCCACCAGGTTAGGCCGTGGAGCTGTGGTTTTGCACCCTTGGTTTTGTTTGAACTGCATGGATCTCTCGCTTGCAATATAATCTTGCACATTTGCTTGTGGGTTTGTGTGTCCCACTACCCTCTGCTGGAAGAAATGAGGATTTTTCAGCTCTGTCCTTGAGCCCCAAAACAGTCCCAGACCTCCAGCAGAAATGGGCTGGGGAGCAGTTTGGGAGGACCCCAGTTGTGCCCTGCTGTTGCTGGCATCCACCCTGCAGGGAAGAGATAAAAGTGTGTGTTGCTGGGTTTCAGAGCAGTGCATGGCCAGGGGAGGGGGTGCACGTGGTGTCTGGTAGCAGGGATGGTGTGTCCTGGTCTGTTTTGTTACCTTGGCCCTTATTGTTAGGTCTGTTCCAGTTTATGATTAAAGGTGTTGCCAAAATAGGCTGAATCACTGATGATTCTCCTCTCATGTCCAGTTTCAAAAGGTGACTGGTTACCAGCTGGTGGCTTGAAGAAGGGGTGAAACATCCCAAAGCAGGTGGCCACAGGAGCATGTTCTTTCCAAATGCAAAGTTTATATGTTGAAACATGATGGTCTCTTATATTTTCCTTCTCTTAAATCAGCTAAAATAATTTTCATTTTTCATTCCCTGCTTAAAATCTTAATATATTAAGGCTTTATACCTGCTGTGCAAATGTTCTTTTTCAGTGTAGTGAGAATGAGGTATACAAATGTCATGCTTCCAGTTCAGGTTTCCATGAAACCTCTTCAAGAGGATATTCCAGAGGGAAATTAAAGATGGGATTCTAAGAGACACTTTTGTTTTATTATTATATATTTGCTCCAGTACTTGATATATGAGAATGTTTACACATTCTACCTATCTTCTGTATTTATTTGCAATAGAGGTGCCTTTATCTCTTTGTTTTGTTCATCTCTTCTATAAAATATGAAGTCCCTAATCATTTTGGTTCACACAGGGGAAGCTTGCAATAACTGCAGTAATTTTGCTGCACCGTGTGCCTAGAAATCTTGAAACAAGAGTTCAGATTGGAACTTGTTTTCTTTCCCCACATAGGGAAAATGTGCATCTTTGGAAGCACATCATGTTACCCAGTTCTCTGCTAATCCAGCAGGGACATGATCACAGAATTCAGAGCTCAGTTTCTTATGCATATTGGCTCATTGTTAATTTAGGTGGCACATACTTTAATCTAATAGATGCTGTCTTTTAGTTAGGTAATTGCTCCAGTAGCTGTGAAGGGATGGTATCTTGTGAAGTTTAATTTCTTTCTGCTGAGCTCATGTGGAAAAGGAATATCTAAAAAAATCAAATTAACTTTTCAACAAGGGTAATATAGACTGTCTTTTCACTGATGTCACCACCTCCCTCCTTATATCATAATATTTCTTTACTTGTTTCTCTCTCTCTCTCATCACCACATACTTAAAAAGAGCTGCCTTGTTTCTACTACACCCCTCTCTCATTAATTCAAACACTGAATGTGTACTAGAAGTTCTGCCAGTCTGTGGTTGGGGAATACAGTGAGCAAGTGTACAAATCCTTGAGTGCCAGTAGCTGGGATCACCTCAAGTGTGTCTGATAATTTAAACTTGTTTGAAAAAGCAGCTCTGTAGCAGCAGCCCACCTTGGCTTTCCACATTGCTGGATTCACGTGTGTATTGACAAGGATGAAGACAATAGAGAAACAGGAGAACATCCTTCAGCCATGGAGGAGCTATCCTGTGCTTTTTTTCTGTCTTGGGATCTGGCAAATGGAATTCCTTCTATCCAACAAAAACTCGTGTTACTGATTGCTGAGGGGTCTGGAAGGTCATGAGAGTCACTAGTGATGACCAAATAACTTCTTCATTACTCAGGGAAGTGGGACTCTGGTGGACTCAGGATGAGGGGCTGTCCTTCTTAGCAATGCTGTCATAATTGTGAGTTAATTTCATAGTTCTGATGTTTACAAATTCGAAGCACAAGTTTGCATTCCACGTGGTGTTTTCAAAAATGCTCAGAAAAACTCGGCTTGTGTAGCATTGTGTGTCCCTTTCAGACACTGTGAAGTATCTCCTGCCCTCCCTGGGCACTGGCCTGGGCAGCTGGACTGTCATTATTGCTGCAAGTGCTGCACATGGGAGCACAGACAGGGCACTGCAGCCTCATGCACTGAGAGCTCTGCTGTGGTATGAATTACTGGTTCATACAGCATCTTTTGGAGAGAGTTCTCTGATTTCCCATTCAGCAAGGTTTCCATGGCTTGATGACTCACTTGTGTGACCTTTGCAATGGGCTGGAAGTCACTCAGCTGTTGCAGTCAGCGATCCCGGTGGCCAGCCATATGCAGACAGGACTGCAAAGGAATGTTACTGAGTTCCTTCTTTTTCTAACCAAGTGGATTCAAAACTTTCAGTGTGACAGGGCAACTAGTGTCTCTCCTGCTGTGGTTATTTTGCAGTTACTCCTTGTTGCCCTTCTCTTCTGTCATGACCCAAGCACCACCCATACACTCAGCTCTCTTACTGGCTGCTGGAAAAAGCAGAGTTCATTTCCAGCTGCCCAGCATGGTACTAATAAAAGGTTGATGCACGTCTGAGAAGCCCTGGATTACACTTGTCCTTGCCTCTTCCAGCTTGTGTGGCATTTTAGGCTTTGCAAAGTCCAAGATTGAAAAAGCAAACAAAAGGTATTTGTCTCTGGATCTGTGTGCTCACCCCATGTGCCTGCACCCAGAATCTGCTCTGATTTGCCCAAGCACTGGCAGCTGGCTCCTTCCCTGAGGCACCAGAGCATTCACTGCTGCTTGGAGTGATGCTGCTCACAGCCCATTAGACACTTGAAGTGCCATGAAGACCTACTCCCTCACTTTGCTGTAAGCATTATCCTTCTCCTCATACAGAAATGTTACTGTGTGCTCTGAAATCAGAGCAGTGTGCAGTGAATGCCCTCCATCTGAGGTGCCAAGAGCTGGGCATTTCAAGGGCTGCTGCACTATTACAGCTTATTCCTTTACAAGAACAACAAAACCTCTGTCCTGGGCCTCCATGTATGTCAGTAAGTGCAAACTGACTCTGAGTAGGTCCTTAACTCCCTGCAGGACAGTGCAGATTTCAAAGCAGAGTGTGGAGCAGGATTTTGCTGGGTTGCTGTGTATTTGCAGGTGAGCCCAGGCCCTGCCTGCCCAAGCCCTGCTCTGAGAAGTGTGTGAGTGCTGCTCCTGGCAGTAGCCAATGGCTTGGCTACAGCTGGGGTTGCTCTTTCATGTTCCTGGGCTCACAGCAGCTCCTGAGTGTGCAGAGAGCATCTCTGCAAGGCCTGAGCACTGAGTCCAGCCCAGGCCAGGCCTATCTGCTGGCTGTGCACATGATGTAGAGTCACACAGTGTCACAGGTCACACAGAGTCACACAGTGTCACAGGTCACACAGCACGTCCTGCCCATGCCTGCAGGGACAGCCTGTGCCTGGACAGTGGGTCTGGGATGGCTGGACAGCTTCTGAATGTGGGGTGGTGGGTGGGTTTACCCCTGTGGTGGTCTCACTCAGACTGGGTTATTGGTATTGCTGTTCCTTCTCTGTGTTTCTCCCACAGTAGTTCACATGATCTTCACTGGCTTTTCTCAGGTATTTGGAGACTGTTAAAGAAGGGAGGAAGGGAACACACCCAGAGCTTTCAGGCAGCTTTGTGAAAAGGGTAGATTGTGTTTTACTTCGGGGGTGATGTGTAGCCAGGATAAGATTTTTCACCAAGGGCCATGACATCTGAAGTTGACTTTTTAACTGATTTAGCTCCTCTGATCTGTGCCAGACATGAAGCACTAGCCTTTGGAAGGAGTCCAGAGTGTAATGGAAAGTTCACTGAAACCCCATCAGCTCTTGTTAAACCTGAGTGAATTCCAGCCCAGCACATTTTTTGTGAATAATTAAACACATTTAAGCAGGTGATGGATTTGAACCTTTATCTCTAATGTTCATCAGTATTTCAGTGAGGAAGGGACTCATGAAGTTAATGAAGTTTTTGGTGGTGGGATTTAGGGTGATTTTTTGCCTCTTCTGATAGATAACTGCACCTGAAAACTCAGGGTAGATGTTTTTAGGTGCTATTTATCACCAGCATGAGCTGTTCTATGTAGCACTCAGCTCTCATCACTTACTGCTTTTCAGTAATAAATTTTCCAGTATTTACTTGTCCTTTTCCCATTTTTTGGTAACATTTAGATTTGTTATCCTTTACTTTGATATCACTTTCTGTCACTACAACTGCTCTGCTCACAGTGAGAGTGTAGTGCTATGGCAACAATGTATTATCTGCAGTCTTGCCAATGAGTAAGATATGGTGCAGAAATTAGTTCACTTATCAAAATCTGATGTGCAGAGCTGGGCAAAGAACCTGGCAGTCCAGAACCTCCTGCTATTTTCACAAGACCTGCTCTTCTGTTTCACATTGGGTATGACACTCACATAAATTCTCTCCTGACTGTTTCCAGTGATGCCTTGTTAAACCTACAGATGCCTCAGCACCTTGGAAAATGTTTTTAGATGTACAATAATCTTCGTGCTGTCTTTGATAGTGAAAAAAATGGAAAATGAGTGACTTTTTTTTTCTTCCGTTACTATTCCAGAAAGGTACTTTTCTGTAATTTCGGGGTAGGAAAAAGCATATAAATGGAAAAATCTCACCCAGACTGGGAAATGTAAGAAATGTGTTAGGTTAACACTGCTAAAGACTAAGAGAGTTCTGCCCTTCTCTGCTCTGTGGTGCAGACTGGGCCATGACAGCCTTCAGGATGTGTCTTGCACCTTCTCTGTCCCACATACAAACTGGTGGAATGGCCTTTAAAGTACAGTGTTTACATCCAGTTCCAAATCCTACAGCGTGGGTGTTCACAATGACTCAGTTGATAGCCCTTTCATTTATGTTTCAGCTGGTGCAGTGCTGGTTGAGGAGGACTTTTACTCCTGTGGACCTGTCCTTCCTCTGGTGTATCCTCTCACCCATCCTGACTGTTTTGCCTTCAAGGGTAGGGCAGCTTTTGGGCAGCCCAGGATGCTGGTTCCAGCTCCTAGGGTTGATATTAGAAATGTTAAACTTTGGTCAGATGATTAGAAATTGTTTATATGGATTTTACAGTGCAAACATGTTCTTAACATTCAGGGTTTGGCTAGAAACTCTTGGAAAGGAATCAGGGACAGGCTTCTACAATCTTTGGACATTGTCTAAAAGTTTCCAGTGAAATTAGTACTTGTTCTTAGTCAAATTAGTTTGCTTGCTGACCCCTCTTATCTAATTAGTCCCTACTTTGCTGAGCTGCTTCTACTTGCATGCCCTGAATCAGCTATTCCACATTACCCACTGTAATGATGGCAGAAAAGCTAAGAGATGCTTTTTTTCCCCCATGTTATAACCCCATGCCTTGTGGTTTGTGGAGATAGAAATTGTTTTGTTGTGCATCAGCCATCTGTTTGAGGCTGAGGAGAAGGATGTGTGGTAATCTCAGATCAAATATTAGGTGCAGCTGAGCAGCCAATTAGACAATCCTTGAGGGTCTTCTTATTAGATGTGGATAAGTGTCCAAAGCTGGGATGCCCATCTCTTGGAGTCCCCACATCTCTGTGCACTGCACAGGCAGCTTCCAGGAAGGGCAGGGTTGCAGCCTCCTGTGCCATGTCCTGCTCCTCGTCTCTGGCCTCCAGATATGCTCATGTGTGCTTGTGGTGCTCCAGGCAGGCTGTGAAATGAGCCCCTGGCCTTGTGTGCTGGGTAAATCACAGCCCCACCCTCACACCATGGCCAGCAGCAGGAGCCTCACCCCTGCCCCGATCAGGGGAGGCTGGTGGGTGCCCAGAGCTGCCTCCAGGGACACAAACACCACAGCCACCAGCCTGGGCTAACAGAGATGCTTTAGGACTTTCTAACTCTATGCCCTGCAGTGGGGAAGGTGGTCTGACAGGGCTGTGGCCTCATTTGCAGAGTATGTCACTGGGGTGGCTGGGGGGAGTAGGTGGCTTTTCGTGGCTCTGTCAGCCAGTGTCAGAGCCAAGACCAGAACCTGGTTCTTGAAATCCCAGGCTCCATTCTCTGTGGCCTACTGTCTCTCTAACCATGTTTTAATGAAAAATGCCAAATCCTAATTTAGAGCAGGATTCAAGAAAAATGTCCTATTCAATTACTTAATTATAGGTGAACTATAATTGTAAGACACAAACATGTCTTGCTACAAAGCACCAGGCAAAAAAGCAGAAAGGATTATTTGTTGTTTAATTTAGCAGAGGAAGGCAGCTGATCATGCTAAGTCTATCTGACACCTAGCAAGTTGTGTGATCCTATTTGTTAATCTTTTTAACTTTCTGTTTTATTAGGATAGGGTTTCAAGAGCAAATAGGATAAATGAGATTAAATCTGTCACCCTGAATTACTCTCCACTGAGTTATGAACAGAATCACTCTGTGTCAGAGAAGTGTAATTATGAGGGAAATGCTGCCTGTGTAATTGTGTGCTTTGTTTGGAAAAATCTGAGATCCGTAATTATCCCCAGCGTGCCATGGTGGTGTGTGCTGGCTCTGAATCTCTGCAGTAAACAAAGCCAAGGGAAGTTCCTCTTTGGAGCAGTCCTGGATGCAGTGTGGCTGGCACCTGCAACAGTAGCAACATTGCCCTTCAGGTCTTCTGGTTCAAGTGAGGGATCCAAATTAATTTGCAATAGGACATGCATTTCCTTTCTCTCAGAGAAAAATCTGGTGGTGCTCCATTAGGGGATTATACACTGGTCCTGGATCTGTTTAATTCATGTAGCCCTATAAAAGTTGTGGTACTCTTCTTGCTATATAATTCCACTGTGAGATGAGTTGAAGACACAAAACTGTAGCCTCTTCAAATTTTGGGTTCACCAGCCCAAGAAAGCTTTAAATGGTATGTGCTGTTTGTCTGGATTTGCAACAGCTTCTGTTAGGAAAAAGGAAAGGAAAAGTTCAGCTATATTTGTTCCTACACAATAGGCATAATTGCTGCTGGAAGTAGATCTCCTGGAGAGAGAATATGCACAAAGTAAAGAGAAACTTGCTACAGGTCCTGCTTCAACACTTCTTCAGCTTTCTTCTTGAGGCAGAGGGGCAGAAGCCCAGCTTTTACATGATGAATTAGTGATAAAACCACCTGCTAGGCTCAGGTTAGAATTTTTGTTACTTTGCCAAAAATTATATGTGCATTAGTAGAGAGGGGCAGGGAGACTGCATCATTTTGGTGAATCCTATTGGAAATTTTATTTTCTTTTTCAGACCATTTTACAGTTATGAGCCAGAACTTAATCTCCACATCTGTTTTTATTGGCCAGTCCAGTATACAAATGAGGCCCCTTTTGTCCCATCTAATTTTATGTAATCTGTGATGCTGCATAACAATTCTGGGAAGAAGAAATGGAAGGATTGTGAACTGACCTTGTGGCTACTATGTACAGTGACTCACTCTATTCTTTATTTCAACTTCCGTGAAGTCTTTTCAGATACACTGTTTATCCATTAAATGAGCTGTGCAGTTTATCTTATGGCTAAAATTCTTCCTAATATTTTGATATATTTGTTGGGAACATGACAAAATAAATCACAAATGAGAATGTTAAAAAAATGCTTACATTAATCATCTGAGACAATCTCTCCCATTATAATCTTGTTCAGAGTAACTAGTTATCTGTAAGAAAGGGTTTCCTGTCCCTTGATTTGCCAACCTACGTGACTTTACTGCCAAGGACATCTCTCCTCCATGCTTGACAAGCAATGGGTAACTTCATAATCTTTCTCTGTGTAGGCAGTTTCTTCATGGGAAGAAATTAAGTCAGTCATGCCCATTACTGAATCTAATTTTACTACAATATAGAGGGAAGAACTCTTCCCTGAGTAGAATTGATTTTATAACCGCTTACTTCAGGATTTATTTTGCTTTTCTCCAAAGGATGTGGCAGAAACTGTTGTTAGTGGCAGGCCTGCAGTTTGCTTGGCAAGGTCACTGCAGCAGCACCTTTCCTGGCAAGTGAGAAACCTGTGCCTTGCTTTGCTTTTCAGTCAGCAGCAGCTGCTCTGAGGCAAACTGAGCAAGGCAGCAAGTCAGTATGACCTCGCTACTTGCTGAAATTCCACCTTTTGGGAAACATAAGGTTCTTAGGGTAGGTACCTCATGGAATCAAGCTGTCTTTGGCTGATTTTTTTTCCTTCTCCCTTAGTCAGTGTGGAGGTTTGGCCCTGGCCACAGACTTGCTCATGGCTTTACAATTCATTCACCCTGGGTAGGACTTGTCCATCACTTGTTCATCAGGCCAGGCTGAGTGCAGCAAGCACTAGGAAAGGTCTTTTTAAAGCAGTTTGCAGCAGTGCAGTGGTAAAAGCCCAGCTGTGAAAAGGTGGGGAGTGCAAAACAATCTCTTTTTGCCTGCCCACAAAGAAACAGGAGAAGAAAACGTGGTGATTTTCTAATACTGGCCACAAGAGCACGTTGGGCAGTGTCCCTTCAAGGTCAATAACACCATTCTCAGCTGTTCAAAGCAGCCTATTGGTAGCAAACCCAGTGCAAATGCATGGAAGAAGGCTGCTTGCTTGTTGTTTTCTCCTTGTTTGCACAGTCTTCAGCCTGGCAGACAATCAGATCCAACTGTAGATGTAATGCAGGTAAAATACCAGAGTACATGGGCCAGTGTGTGATTTATGCTAATGCCTGCCTGCTCAGCAGCCTTAGAGGAGTCCTTGGCTGTCAAGACACGTGGACATCTAAGGAGCAACTCAGTGAGGGGTCTTTTTTTCAATTACATTCTTTGACCCACATTCTTCCTTGTTTATATTTGCAAGTATCATGAGATTGATCAGATTTTTCTCCTCAGTGGCCCTGTAACACCAAACCTCCTCCTGCAGACAGGAGAAATACATTTGGTGGGGTGTTCAGAGGTTGTGAATGGCTGAGTGAATGCACACTGCTTTTTATTTGGTGAAGCTGCTTGTAAGGCAGGCTCTTTTCTGCCTCATCATGCCCTTCTCTGCTGGTGGGAAGTGTTCTTTGCAGTTTGAACAATTTTCCTCTAATTAACCAGCATTTCCCCATCCTCTTTACAAAGTCTCCTACTTGTCCTCCTTTACCCTTTATCTTCAATTCCTCTCAGTTACACTCACTGGGTAAGCAACAAATCTTTCTGGTGCTTCTGAACATTGTTCACATGGCATATGCCATCCACTTTCTTTTTGCTATTGCATTTTCATGTTCTGCTGACACCTGGAAAGCCCATGCTTGGTCTGACAAAACTTTCCCCCAAGGAGACGTTTGTAGTGTTGGTTCTGAGTGTTGAAAACCATGGAAGCTTAGTGAGAAGCAAATGTGATTCTCTTTGCCTCTGCTTTGGGGTCAGTGGTTTGAATCCTATTGTGCTTTACACCAGGGAAAATTGAAAGTAACCCCAGCTGCAGCAAGGCTGTAGATAAGGTAGCATAAATGCAACAATGGGATGAAGCTGCTACACAGGGTAGTAAAATGCCAGGTTGCAGATAAGGCAATAGGGTGGCAAAGCCCCGTGAGCCCTGTGAACAATCAGTGCTTTCTGTGCTCTGGAACAAAGCAGCTTTACAGAGGGTGTTGCAGTGATCACTGAAACTGGCTCTGTGGAAATTTCTGTTACATTGCAAATTCAGCCTTGCTGCATGGCTGGGGCGGCCCAGAGTACTTCTCTGTGTGATGGTAGTGAGTGGGAAGAAACTGTGTGTTACAGCTGAAAGAGCCTTTACCCATAACTTCTCTTCTCCTCAGGTGCCCCTGGTTGACAAAAGCCATCTCCCCAGCCATCCCAGTGTACAATGGACTCGTTTTCTTGTTTGTACTGGCAAACTTCAGCATGGCAACTTTCATGGACCCTGGAGTTTTCCCACGAGGTAACAGAAATGGGACAGTTGCAGGGGTTGGGGTGGGAGGCATTGAAAATCCAAGCCTAAGTAGGTGCCAGGTATCCAAACACACAAGCTGCTGAGTAATCTTGTAGACTTTATTTATTTATTTGCTATACTTGACTGTCAGTAGGGGTGGGATGGCAGTGAAATGCTGGGTACCCTCCAGCTCCCTTCTGAGCTCCTGGGTGTCCTTGCACTTGCTCAGACTGGCACTCGAGGGCACAGGGTTGTGTAGGACAGTTCTGCTTGGATAGCTCTCCTGAGTGATGTGATTTTGATTGCTATCCCCTGTGTCATGCTGGCACACTGGATTTAAGTCACTGTCCTCACAATAGGTATCAGAGCATGGCAGAGGGGAGAGGCTAAACTCCCTGCAACAGTTTCATCAAAGCACTCCTTCCAGAATACCTTAAAAGAAATGGAGAAGCATTGAAGCTAGAACAGATAATGATTAAGGCTTGCCTTAGAGTGTCTAAAAATGTATACATTTAGAAAGATATTCCTGCTTAAATTAGTACTGATTCACAGCTGATTAAATAGGATAGAGATCACTCAGCTTTTGTAATGGGAACCACAGTGCAGCTCTTTTAACACATCCTAATGAGAGAATTATCACCTCATTTTATCTGTCTTCCAATAATTATTCACATGCAGTTTCCAGCAGAGACTGCTCTAGGCAGTCTGTCTAAACCAATGGATCTGTGCTGTCTGCAAGCTGTGCTTCTTCACCTCTATTCACCAAGTGCAGTGTCTGTTCTGAATTGCTACCTGACAAGAGCAAGGTACCAGTCCTGCTGGCTTCCCTGAACAGCAAGGCCAGGTTTCTCCAGGTAGCATGGTCTGATGATGAGCATCTCTCTGCCATTCCTCTCACTTGAAGCTTCTGAAACCCTGATTAAGTGTTGCAGCACTCCAATTAAGGAAATTATTGTGTGTAAGGGCAATCTAAGGCAGAGGCAAGATTCAGTCACTTGTGTAAGATCAGCTGATACAGTGTATAGGTGCGTAAAGCTGCAAACGCTAGTGACTTTCAAAAGAACTTATGCAGGTGGAGTTTTAAGGAGTTTCCTGGACTTGTTAGTTTCTTTATCTCAGCAGAGATAGCAGTGGTTAATTAAACCATTAAACATTATCAGTCTGAGAATCCCGTGTGTTAGTGCAGGACAGTTCCCTCAGAGCAGAGCTGGACATCACCAGGCCCTGGGAGCAATCAGTGCTGAGTGTATTGTCACTTCATACCTTCCTCTGGGCTTCTCTAACTTCCTTTTGCAAACAAGTTCTTCATTTTGGACTTCGCATTTAAGGAAGAAGCACACAGGAAGATCAAACAGAAACTTTCTCATCACCCTCCCTCCCATCCCATCTCCCTTTACACGAGGGAGTCAGGAGCAAAGCAGAAGGAGGAGGAGTTCCTAAAGTTCACCCCTCTGCTGTCTCTCACTTCATTTGTGGCCTTGGCCTTGCATCTCTGCTGTGCCTGTGCTTTGTCAGGAAGATGCTGGGAGCAAGGGGGGAGAAAAGACATGGCATTTGTCCTGGGAGAAGGTAATGGAGGAGGAGTTCAGATGTGTGAAGGAAGCAAACTGATAAGGGAAGAGATGGAAAAGACTATAAATACCAGTGCTGGGAGGAAAGAGGAGCAGATGTTATTTCAGATCACAAGTGTGCATGTGAAAAAAAGCTTATCACCACCCCACACCGCCCGCAGAGCTGCCAGCGCAAGGAGTTCAGGAATTGTAGGAGTGACTTAAAATGAATGCACAATCACTCTGTTTGCTTTCTGCTGTTGAAATTAGGTTTAATCTTCTTGGTTTTAAAGCTTCTTAGTACATTTCTCATAGTTAGGAATATACTTCAAAACCAGAACAACAAATAAGCAGTACAAAAGCTGAGACTCTAATGAAATCACACAATTCTTGTAAGGAAGCCACCAAAACTCTGTTAAAAAAATATGAGACTTGGCTGCCAGTCAGGGGATCAGTGTATGACAATCTGTATAGTAAGATACATTCCTTTGTCAATGTATTCTTCTGCTCAGGTCTCTGGAAACTGGAAATAAGCACATTTCTAGCTATATGATATGAGCTTACAGGTGTGGCAGATAGAACTTAGCCTATGGAGGAAAATTATAGAACTTGGGCTGCAGAAACCCAGCGTGTTGAAGAGGAGCTTAATCAAACTCCCAGATCTGTTACTCATTTTTAAAAATATTTTTTAAAATTTGTTGGCTCTCTGAATCTTTCTGGTATGAATCAGTATTGGCACCGTGTGAGTGAATTTCTGGTAATACACCAGAATGAATGAGTAGGAAAGGAAGTATTAAGTAACTGAAATTGGGGCTGCCTTGAAAAATCTGACCTACAGTCTAGGCTGAGACTGGCAATGTTTTTTGCTGGCTAATTATACCAACTGCAATTGGCTTGCAGTATTTTTGATGTGGATCTGTTTTGTATAAACTTTGCGTTTGAATTCTGCAAAAGGAACATATTTAAATGCAAGTAGGCATATATAATGTACAGACTTTTTGTCAGCATAGTCAGATTTTTTATAAGAGCTTAAATGGTTTGACTGTTCCGGTGTCTTGTTTTCATCTGCCTACATGTATTACACAGCTTGGGCAGGTTTAGAATGGTATTGGAGAACCTACAGAGTGTATTTATAGAAGTGCCTAAGGGATATAGAGTCTGGCTCTCTCTAAGAGTCCCACTGACTAGTTATGAAGGAAAATTATAGGGAATGGTGCCAGTACAGCACTCTGCTTCCACGCACAAACGTTAATCCAGAGAATACTCTTGCAGATAAACACTGTAGCTGAGCCAGATCCCAAGCTCATCTATGTGAAGGGAGAAATTCCCTCTGAAGTCAATGGAAATTGGATCATGATAACACATCTAGAGAAGATTTAATATAGAACTGCATGACAGTAATTGATGCTCCGCTGGGACAACATTATCAAATTCCACCTAATTTGGAGCCAGTCAACCAATGCTGGCTGCACTATAATGTTTAACCAGGTGTTAAATACATTTGAACTTCTTAGATTTTCTGTCAGGAAGAAACAAATAAAGATCACAGGAATCTAGAATAATATTTTTTCTTCCCAGTATATATTTGTCTGTTATAGACTGGGGTGGGGTTTTTTGTGCATTTATTTTTAAATGGACTCTTTCCTTAAACGAGGCAGAGGCGATAAACCATTGTCCCCAGTAAGGGGACTGTGCAGTGTCCCTGTGTCCCAGTACTGACAGGATTAGCTCTTTTCTCTTTGCCCTCTGCCATCTCCACTAACTCCCAGTTTTGCGTTGAGCAGCGGACGAGGACGAGGATAAAGACGACGACTTCCGCGCGCCGCTGTACAAGAACGTGGAGATCAAAGGAATCCAAGTACGGATGAAGTGGTGCGCGACCTGCCACTTCTACCGCCCGCCGCGCTGCTCGCACTGCAGCGTCTGCGACAACTGCGTGGAGGTAACGCTGCTCTGGGGCACTCAGGGCTCTGCCCTAAGGCTGGGCTGTGCTGTGGGGCATGTTGGGATCTGCCCTAGGGCTGGGCTGTGCTGTGGGGCATGTTGGGATCTGCCCCAAGTCTGGGCTGTGCTGTNCGGGGCTGGGCTTGCACCTGCTGTGGGAAGCAGGGGTTGGGTTGTCCCAGTGTTCCAGTTCTTGGAAGTTCACAGCTTCATGGTTGGACTCCCACTGAGCAGTACCATTCAAAGCACAGCCCTCAGTTATGTGTTACAAATGCAACGATGCTCATTGTCAGCCCTGTCGCCAGTGATAATTAAAATAAAAATCTATAATGTTGGCCGCATCTTCCTTGAAGTAGCTACAGGATTGTGAATGTACAAAAAGGGTGAATGGGAGAGTTGATGCAGAGTTCATGAGAGCAAGAAATTCAGGGTGAACCATTTCAGCTTGTCATGTGTGAGCTTAAGGCTTGTTGTTTAATTTGGAGCAAACTCATCCCTGCATTAGTGGACAAGCAGAGAAGCCACAGTGGTGTGTGAGTACAGGAGAACCAAACTCAGAGTCCAGCAAATGGTTCTCCAGTCAGTGGAAGGAGCCCATGTTTGTTTCAATACCCCAGCTCAGAGCATGAACTCATTCATGTTTCTAATGTTGATTGCTCTGAATTAGGAGCAATCTTGATTCTTGTTACCCTTAGGGTCTTGGTGAGTCACACAGATTTTTAAAAAATAACCCCTAAACTGTAAGATGTGCTTTTGGGCTATAAGCATCTCCCAGACATGTGGGTACAGAGCACTATATTCACAGTAGTGTATTGCCAGGGGACCTTTTTATTGCTGAGCTAAAAATTCTACTTCTAAAGGATCATTTCTGCTGCAAGGTCTATTTTTTTTTTCAATAGGAAGATGAAATCTTTAATATGTCTAAAATATATTCAGCGATGCCATTAAAATGAAAGGAATTACTAATCAGAAGGGGAAAAAATACCAGAGTCAGCTGGAATGCTGTATACACTGCCTTTGTCCTAATCCTCTTTGCCATAAGTAAGGGAATAGTCCCTAAGAAAGCAGCACAGTTACAAGTCAGAGAAAGGCTGCCTGGGTTTATCTTGTGTCAGTCATTTTCTCCTTCAGGGCAATACATATCTAAATTATAATTATCTGGAAGCAGGGTTGTGCCTGGTAACCATCAATAAATAGGACAAGGCTGTCCTGTTTTGGAAGGCTTTAGAAGGATGTGGGATTTTAGAAGCCTGAGAGTGAGGAGCTTCCAAAGTCCCTGGGTAGAGGGAAGTAGCCACAGCTATTTGTAAGTTGTGACACACAGTTTGTTTAGACTGCTGTGAATTGTTGGATAGAGATGGATTTTTGGTAGAAAACCTGAATTGTACATTCCTAGTTTTAAAACATAAATATTTTCACTAATTCTAGGTCCTGAGGATTGTTTAGATTATGGTGAATTCTCAGTTGTCTCATGGAGTTTCTTTCTTCCACCTTCCCCAGTGGCTCAGCATAAAAATTCATTTGCAGGAAATGAAGTTTTCTCAGAAAAAGATTGCTCAAAACTCAGTGGTATAAACACTTGAAGTTTCATGCTGATGTAAGGCCTCCATGGGAGTCAGTTCTGCAGCAGAAATGAAAATGGGAGGGAATCCAAAAGGAGCCTGCACACAATAGCAGGAGGCAAGGTGACTCTGGCTAGCTCTCCACAATTTCTATTGATAGCCAGGTCAGTGGAATGTTCCCTACTATTCTGGTGCACAAGTAAAGAGCTCTGCTTGTAATTAAATTATTACTGCTGTGGAGGAATGTAGGCAAAAAGTATTAATGACTTCTGAATCAATAAATCATGGCCTTAAACATGTTTTATTGATTCTTGTAATGCTTATTTCCTACTCACCTGTCATATTCTAGCAGAGCTTTGAAACAGTAACAGGAGTGACTCTGCTGGCTTTCCATGCAGGATCCACTAGGGTTGTAGTTCACATTTTTTCACTTTCAGTTTAGAATGTACAATAAAAATTATTTTCCCAAATATAAAACTTTTGAACCAATTTGATAAAAATGAATAAGCAGCAAAAGCAGACAGCACTTGCAGAAATAAAACCAATTAAAACTTAAAGCATGCTTTTACCAGAGGGACCCAAAAATGAATCTGTGAAAAAGTAGTCAGATTCTTGTTTTCTTAATTGAAATGTTTGCAATGAATACTTACATAGTTTCATAATCCATAGGCATTTTGGTCTGCCTACAGCCAGATTTGCATAACAGACAGATGTTATGTCAGCATTTCAGATATAGCCTGAAATGATCTCAATATTTTAGTTGCTCCTGTCATTTTCTAATGTGCTTTGAAAAAGCTGTAATCCATTTTTTTGTATTTTGTAAATCTTTGGTAAATGCATTGTGCAAAACTTACAACTACAAAACCCCCTGTGTCATTGAGCAGTGCTTAAAAACAGCATTGCCACAAAGCAAAGAATAAACAGTGCATTTGTCAGTGCAATGAATGTGTAATATCTGCTCTGAAGAGCACAGAGGTAAGAAGGGGTTATTTCTTGCACCTGATCTTGTCTTCACGTCAAGAATAATCCCATTGGAGACAGTGGATTTACATGCTTACAGAACTGTGTAAAGGCACTTGGAGGGTGTCTGTGGCTTGCCCTCGTTATTAAATCTCCTGTTAAAAGGGATCTGACTTTCTGAGGGACTTTGGACTTGTGACTGAGACAAATAGTTAGGTTTGGGTTCATAACTTCATTAACCTGTGCATAACATTGCCTCTGTCTGATCCAGGTGTTCTTTTTCTTTGTGACCTGCTTGGTAAAAAGGTACTTTTGTGATGTCCACTGTTCAAAGTGGATTAATTCAGTGATGTATAAAGACTGAAATGTGGGACAGGGAATTCTGCAGCACTATTGCATCTTCAAACCATTCTAGGTTATAATAACTTCATTGTAATTGACTCATGGTAAGGATGATAAAAAATTAGGGCTTTTGCTGCTAGCAGATAAATAGCCTGTCCTTTATTTTTAATATATCCTCTCTTCAAACCCTATAAAAACTCAAGTACCTCTCCATTCATGGACAGAGAATCAACTTGGTCCTAAAAAGTCTTAAAAAAGACAGTCACGCATTTTGTAAAGCTGCAGAACTCGTCTGATGTAATTTTACATGACAGTGGTTCAGATTAATCTCTAAGGCAATGTATTTTCTTTCACTGTTTGGATATTTTTCCCTGTCTTTCCCTTTCTTTACAAGGATTTTGACCATCACTGCCCATGGGTCAACAATTGCATAGGACGGAGGAACTACCGCTATTTTTTTCTCTTCTTGCTGTCCCTAAGTACGCACATGGTTGGAGTGTTCACCTTTGGGCTCATCTTCGTGCTAAACCACATGGAAAAGCTGGGAGCAGCTCATACCACCATTACGTATCCTTCCTTTTGCTCTTTCCAGACTCAAGGTGACTGAGGAAAATGTGCGAGAATGAATCGGAGTATTTGTCCTGCGGGAGTTGGCGGAGCCTCTCCTGATCCCCCACTGCTCTCCTCCTGTAAATGCTCAGGGCGGGTTTTCCTCTGTTCCTGTCTAACCTCTGTGAGCATGGATTGCTCCAGAAACTGTAGCTGGCCCTTTGTCTTTCTCAGTGTTTGTCATGACAACCCAGCAGAAGGATGAGCTGCCTCCCTGAATTTTACTTACAACCAGGTGTAGCTCTGTGCTGCTGTTTGCTGTGTTTGAAAGTCTGTTGCTGTGTTTTGGAGCAGAGTGTGCTCTGGAAGTAGCCCCCTGCATGGTGGGATAACACATGAACCACTGGCTCTGAGGGTGATACTGCTCTTGATAGGTCAGAACATTCTTTACAAGGTAGAAAGGTAGAGCCACAATCACTGAGTTCATGTTACTTTTTAACCATCTCAAGGGTGAGGACCCAGACTAGGAGCAGATGGACTTAATTTGAGATGAAATTTAGTTAGACCTTGCTAAAGGTGAGGGACACTACTCTGTACTCATGAGACCCCACCTGGAGTGCTGCACCAACATCACAAGGAGATGCTGGAACAAGTCCAGAGGAGGCCATGGAGATGCTCAGAGAGCTCGAGTCCCTCTGCTCTGGAGACGGGCTGGGGGACTTGATGCTGTTCAGCCTGGAGAAGAGAAGGCTGTTGGGAGACCTTAGAGCTCTTTCCAGTGCCTGAAGGGGCTCCAGGGAAGCTGGAGTGGGACTTTGGACAAGGGTCTGGAGTGAAAGGATGAGGGGGAACAGCTTCAAACTTAAAGAGGGCAGGTTTAGATGAGATACTGCATGAAATTCTTCACTATGAGGCCCTGGCACAGCTGCCCAGAGAAGCTGTGGCTGCCCCTGAGTCCCTGGAAGTCTCCAAGGCCAGTTGGACAGGGCATGGAGCAACCTGGTCTAGTGAAAGGTGTTCTGCCCACAACAGGGGAGCTGGAGCTCAGTGATCTTTACGGTCTCTTCCAACCCAAACCATTTTATGACACTGTGACACTCCCCCCTTTTTTTTTTTCTCCTTTTCCTCCCCCTGTCTTTCACAGACTTTTTCTCTTCACTGATCCCAGTTTCTTTAACTCTTGAATACAGAATGGCTGTCATGTGTGTGGCTGGGTTGTTCTTTATCCCAGTCATTGGTCTCACTGGCTTCCATATTGTTCTAGTGGCCCGAGGGCGCACAACGAATGAACAGGTAAGAAGCAATCCTTTCTCCATGTCTGTGGCTAAGGTGTGGAGGTGGGAAGGAAGGTCAGCAAGTCAGCTTGAGTAAAGCCCAAAGATGGTTCAAATCTTACCAGTAATGCTCTTATTGGAGCTTTTGTGAAGACCTAGAAAGATTGCCTATTTTCTTATTTTCAGATTTTTTTTTTAATACACTTCAGGCAAATGTTTCCCTTTTTTAGCCACAGACCATCACCCCAGGCTTATTTATTATTTAAAATCTACTCATGGCATTCAAATAGGTTTTATATGGTGAGTACCATCAATCCCAGAAGTTCAAACTTTATGAGTCCGGCTGAACAATGCATGAGATTGAGTGAAAGAAAGAAAGGAAAAGATTAAATCATTTGCCCTCTCTCCTGGTATTTTGAGCTCCCCCAGCAAGCCCACACTGCCCATAGTAGGGTGTGAGTTGGCTCTTTGTCTCCCTCTGTGTCTCTCTCTTGTTCTCATGCATATGAACACACACACACACTGAGTGCTGTTGGACCCAGCTTGCTTTGCTTCTCCAAACCAAGTGCCACCATGACACCTTGTGCCAAAAAGCCTGTAAAACTCCAGTTCCCCTGCAGTTACTCAAATGTCCATGATCCACAGTCCCTGTGGCTGATGCAGCCCTGCATTCATGTGCACATTAATGGCTTGGTGTGGGTGATGGAGATCAATGTGATGGGATCAATCACAGGCCCCTGCCACCCCAAGGGACAGTGGCAGGTGTGGCACTGGTCTCAGCCCTCATCCCAAGGCTCATGAACTCTGTGCATTCCACTGCTTTACCCTTCCAGAGCTCCAGCTCCAAAGTGCCCCTCACATCTGGGCTTTTTTCATATTTTTACCCACTGTACTTATTTTCCCTTGTGGTTTGGGTTTTTTTCAGATGGGTTTTTGCTGCCCTTGCACCCATGGGTGCTCTGCAGCTCCTACTGAGCTGTTTTGGCTGCCCTGGGGGCTGATGGCTCCTTGCTGTGGAGCTGTCTGGCTCCTGGGCAGGCTGTGAGCATTGAAAACATCTGTCTGAGGCCAGGCCTTCGTAAACTGAGACGACATTGTCTCCGTCCCACAAGAGACAATAAGAACTCTTATCCAGAAGAGTGTGGGAGGTTTACATAAGCAAGGAATCTGAAGTCATCCTGAACAGTTGCCTAACATGGCCTTTGAACAAAGCTTCCATAGCTTGTCATCTCCAAATGCTTTTCTCTGTCCTGCTCAGAATCGTCTGCTCTTCATTTTAAAATTAATTTTAGCCAAGTATTAGATTTGATAGTGCTAACAATAGTAGCATGAAGCTCAGGGCATTTTGGTATCATAACCCAAATTGTGGTTTGCCTTAGGCTTGTCTTTGTGCAGTGATATAAACTCTGCATGAAAATTTTAGGCTGAAGAAGAAGGAAAAATTTAACTTTGAAAAACGTAAAATTTAACTTCATATGTTTGTGGCTGCACTAGAATTTAGAAAGGTTGAGAATTTTTCTGTGATCAAAATAACTGTTGGAAAATGTATCCTAGCTTGGTTTAGTTTCCTGAACTACCAAACCACTTGAGATTTAATTCATCTTCCCATGCCATTTTGAAAGTTAAATATAATCTGGTCTTAATTTCTTCATAGTCATATGTAGCAGTTATCTGTAACTGAAGGATGGATGTTCCCAGCCCTGAGGTCCTTTCAGAGGAAGCATATCTAAGTAATTAGAGCACCAGACCAGGAGAGATGGATATGAGATCTGCTCCTGGCTTTGCCACTGTTCTAAACCATTCTCTTTTCTCCTGCAGTCTCAGTGCTGATTCTCTTTTCTCACACTGGTAGTTATCTACTGTCAGCTTTCCAGTTGCAATATGCTCAGGTTATCTTGTCCTCTTTTCCCAGTACATTTTATAGGCCAGTGGTACAGACATTTTTGGGTTTTTACTGTCAATTTTTGGTATTTATTCATTCTGGAGTTTGTAAGTTCTGAGCATTCATAGTAGGCAGACTGTGATTGAAAAGTGCATAGTTGCTGGGTTTAGATGTTTCTGAGCTTTCTGAATGCTTCTGAAATTCTTTTATGGAATCAAAATAACCCATAACCCAACATCTGCTCATATCCTGGTATTTTTAGTTTCTGAATAGAGTAAATAAATACCCTTCCTTCTTAGACTGCTTTCTAGCAGTGGTTTTCAATCTACTTTAGAAACCAAACTGATATAATTAGTACTGTAATCTGTGAGTTGGAGAAATTTTATTTTTGTACTGTTTTTGAGAAAATGGGCACAGAGATGTGAAATGCTTTGCCAGCATCTGGCACAAGTCAGCGTGAGCCTGGGATTGAATGCAGATGTGCCAAATGTCCCAGGCCCGTGTTTTCATCAAAAGGTTGCTCTTCCAAATCTCAGAACTTCCAGCCTCTCTCTCTTGGCCTCTTAAAGAGTTTTATATTATATCAACAAGGCCAGCATAATATATTGCAGAATCATTTAATTGTGACTTTATGTGCAAGTTATTGAAGTATTTCTGATACTCTGTAAACTTGTTGCTAGATCAGAACTATGAGCTGATTAAAATGCTTTACTTGCAAACAACAACAGTAATGCTTTTCATGGCAACCACTATTAATCTCCCTGGCTTTATTGGTGTTTATCCCCATATGGTGACTTTGGAGTATCTGCCTGTAGAGTACAAACTCTTTATAATGCTTATGAAACCTTGAATGGATCCCGCCAGTCTAATGAGGCTTGGCTTTTATTAAACCTGCTCATTTACAAGCAAACATTGTAATCATCAGGGAGTTCCTGGCACCCTCCCACATAAGGCAGTGGTTTCTACTGATTGCTGCTCAGGATGGGATCTGAGAGAGAGGAAACATTGTTCTCATCCAGCATTTGGGAATGTTGATTCAACTTAGCTGTTGGTTTGGAGGGGACTTGCCAAGGCAGAGGAGGGGAAGGGACGGGAATGGAAGAGACCAAAACAGGATGTCTGGCTGGGAGCAGACACAAATCCAATGCAGGAGCAGCATGGAGAGGTGAACACATCACTTTGAAACCCAGTCACATTCAGCAGTGTCCTTTTGGGAAGGATCTTGAATTGAGTGCCTCCTAGCTGGAATTAGCTGACAGAGGTGGTGTGTTAGAGCTGGAGAGAAAAAGTGCAGCATTCAAAGAAAAACGATCTGTTTGGGAAGGACAGAAGGGTCAGACTTGCTCGTGGCTTTCTGATGCTTGGATGATGACTTTCATATAACCAGAGGTTTGAGCACTGTCCTGAACATGTTTCCAGGTGACAGGGAAATTCCGTGGGGGAGTGAATCCTTTTACCCGAGGGTGCTGTGGAAATGTGGAACATGTGCTCTGCAGCCCCTTGGCTCCCAGGTAAGAGAAATGCTCTCAGCTGGGAATGAGGGAGCAAGAGTAGTTGTTGGGACAGGGGAAGAAATGTGCTTGGCTGGGCTCACAAGCCAAGGATCATTGATGGAATAAGAGGAAAGCAAAGCAAAACAGTCCTGAAGGCAGAGCTCTGTGATAGCTGCTTCCCCCTCGCATGGCTCTAACCTGTAATTCACCCCCCTTATCCCAGAAATATTCTTTTTGAATGAGCTTGTCAAATTGTGTCAAACTCATGCCCTTGTCTTCACCAGCTTGTTTATCCAGTGGATTTCAGTAGCAAGGTAAATATCCATATGTTATCATATTGCCCACACTGCTTCTGACACTGTACAGGCAATGTCCAGTCTGCTGGGGAAAAGGAAGGAAGCTAAAATCAGCCTTTCTCCTTAAGACTAAAGTCTAATTTAAGGCTGGTGTGGTTTTCAATCTCACTGGCACTTTCATTATCATAAAACAGATTATCAATGTGGTCTACATCACGGAACTTGAGATTTTATTTATGGCTTTCTATTTTTGGGGAAATGGATTTATCATTTCACATTTTGAAATCAGGATCTTAATGCAGTAGATCAGATGAACTATAAATAATTCTAGTTGCTGAGCTGTCCAGCCTGCAAACATGTTCATAATCTTACTACAGGACTTATTTGAGCCTTTTTGGGGTGTTGAACAATTCCTGACACTCTTATCTGCCTTTTTTCCCCCCTTTGTTATACAACAAATAAGTCCTAAAGGACTGTTACATGTGTTAAAGACACTGGAGTAGCTGCTTCTCAAACCTTCCAAAATGTGAAATCAGGTCAAGGTGGATGAGAAGAGCTGGGTATTAATGCTATGGGACACTTCTGTTAAGAGAGGGGTTGTGAGTACCATAATCATGGCTATTCACAGAATTATAGCAAGCAGAACATTTGTGTTTTGTGAAGACCTGTTCAGATTGTTCTGTATATTGAAGGTCCCTGAGCCATCACTACAAGAATGTCCTGTTCACTACATAAAACAGAGAAAGCTGGTGTGTGTATTGATATTTAGGCATTGTACAGCCACTGGCCAATTGCACTTAGAGAATTCTATTTCACTGGAGGGAAATTAGATATCTAAAACCAGCCATTTCTTCTTAGATTTTTTGCTTACTATAGACTAGGCAGTCTCTTTTACCTCCATTTATTTGAAATCTAAACATGCTACAGAAACAAGTCACCATGTGCTAAGTTAGAACTGGCAGCACATCATCTTCTCCCCATGTGCTGGGTCTTGTTCCCCAGTCACTGACTCCCACTACAGGGCAGCTGTTCCATGTTAACTGGGATGATGTAGTCAGTCACTTCTGTTGGTGACAGGCCTCTCTTGCTCTCTTCATGTTCTTGTCCATTAGTGCTTCAAAAATTGCTGATTTTTTAAATGTATCCTCTCCTTTCACTTCCTAATTATTTTTTTATTGCTGCTTAATTATTACATACATTGAAATAAATTGAGGTTCTTACCTAGATTCTGACACATTCTTAAATCATAACCTGGAAGTGGGAAGATGTTTAAGCCTTAGGTTACTGTTTATTTTAATGATGACTGTTGCACAATTAATCAGGTATGTGGTGGAGCCCAAGAAAAAGCAAGCTGTGAGTGTGAAGCCTCCTTTCCTGAGACCTGATTTGTCTGAGCGACAGATCACGGTGAAGATCAGTGACAACGGCATCCAAGCCAACCTCAACCGGAGCAAGGTGAGGAAATCTCCAAGCGCTGCTTTTGAAGGGCATGGATTGAGCATTTTCAAGCCTGGGAATGAGTCTGTCATTGACAAATCTCTTTGAGATGGTGCAGAAAATAGAACTTGAGTCCTTGTCATATACTTCATCCTCTGAAAGTAATGCAGGTTTAGTAACAGCAGCTCTTGATCCAGTAACAGGCAGATCTAGCATGGAATCCCTCTGGGCTTCTTTTGGAAGAGTTAACTGTTCTTTGCAGTGGTTATTTTCTGTCCCAAGAGCTGTCACCTCTTGGTGTTCAAATTAATTTTAATGAACCCTTGTACCACCAGACCAGGTCAGCTGTTCTGCTTCAAAGAATGTTCTGAGCTTCCAGGCTGCAGGAAGGCTTGTGGTCCAGGGCAAGGAATGACTCAGAAGCTGAGTTCTCTCTTTTCTCTTCTCTTCTCTTCTCTTCTCTTCTCTTCTCTTCTCTTCTCTTCTCTTCTCTTCTCTTCTCTTCTCTTCTCTTCTCTTCTCTTCTCTTCTCTTCTCTTCTCTTCTCTTCTCTTCTCTTCTCTTCTCTTCTCTTCTCTTCTCTTCTCTTCTCTTCTCTTCTCTTCTCTTCTCTTCTCTTCTCTTCTCTTCTCTTCTCTTCTCTTCTCTTCTCTTCTCTTCTCTTCTCTTCTCTTCTCTTCTCTTCTCTTCTCTTCTCTTCTCTTCTCTTCTCTTCTCTTCTCTTCTCTTCTCTTCTCTTCTCTTCTCTTCTCTTCTCTTCTCTTCTCTTCTCTTCTCTTCTCTTCTCTTCTCTTCTCTTCTCTTCTCTTCTCTTCTCTTCTCTTCTCTTCTCTTCTCTTCTCTTCTCTTCTCTTCTCTTCTCTTCTCTTCTCTTCTCTTCTCTTCTCTTCTCTTCTCTTCTCTTCTCTTCTCTTCTCTTCTCTTCTCTTCTCTTCTCTTCTCTTCTCTTCTCTTCTCNTCTCCTCTCCTCTCCTCTCCTCTCCTCTCCTCTCCTCTTTTCAGTTTCTCCTGGCATGAATAATAGAGAAGGATTTGTTTAGTCCCATAAAAACCAGTGGATTCAAAGGAAGCCAACTTGCGAGATTTTTGTGGGTAGTTACTTCCTACACTCTTTGGATAGTTACTTGCTGAGAGCTACCTGGAAAGTTGCTGAAAAATGCTAGAAAGCACTATTGTCTTCTACCACATATTAACTAGTGTGATGATTATAGTACTTAGTATGCCAAGTAGACCAGGATAATGCATTTAAAATTCTACTGGCTGGTTATGACAATGCTAATTTTACATGTGACAGTCCTTGCCTACAGTGGATGTTAAATCCTGTTTGTCATCATAGGTATAGGTAGTTCTGGTTCTCTGGTACATGCAGCACTCTGCCAAATGCTGTTATTTAACCAAGTTGCATGTAATGATTGATTTTTTGGATCATTTTCAGTCTAAAATCAGCCTGGAAGGTCTGGAGGATAAGAGTATGGATGTGCAACCACCTCTCCCACCCAAAGGAGATCCGAGCAAGTACTCTGAGCTAAAAGGGCAGCTGGGCACCAGTGAAGGTACAGTTGCATGATCATTGTTTTATTTTTATTTATAAGAAACTATTTTAGCCTCTTTAAAATGTTTCTTGTATTCTTTCAAAACATGGAATCCGGATGAAGGATTTTTTTTTATTTATAGGATTTCCAGACTAGGGGAATTAACAGCAGGAAAAGGAGAGAAAAGGTAGCTTGAAATGGTTCATTTAAGCCTAGGTTGAATTTTTCATGTCAGTTTTGCAGAGTTTATAAACTCTTTTAAACCCCTTATTAAATCAATTTTTAAATTAAAAATGTCTAAAGAATCTAAGGAAACAAATATTAGCATGAAATTCTTAGGCATTGCAAACTGAATTATTTAATCTTTAGGAATGTGACTTTATGCTTTGATACTATTAAAAAAACTTCTTGCTTTTTTTTTCAGACAGAGCTAGTAGCTGAATTTAACCCAAATATTTAATATTTCAAATTAGGCAAAATTTCTACCCACCAAAATATGTCACCCCAGTCAATATATTGTGTCTTGTTTCTACTCTGTAGATGGCTGATCTGGCAGCAATGTGCTGTTACTGCCATAGGGAGCCCACTGATTTTGGTGGAATGCTACACAAAAGTACAGCACATTTTATTCTCTCCAGAACAGATCCATCTGCAGAGGATGATGGAGAGCAAGGAATTATGGCTGACAGCTTTCTGTCCACACACATTTTAATAGAAAGTACTTTTTTTTTTTTTTCTTTTGCAGAAGGTGGCCTCTCACCCAAACTGATCAGCCCTCCTACTCCTGCCATGTACAAATACCGACCAGCTTTCAGCAACAACCCCAAAGTTCACTACCACGCCACGGCCGAGCAGGTGAGCCCGCGAGTTCCTGCTCCAGCTAACACCAGGCAGGGTGGAGCTGAGCATCAATTCACTGCAGGGCTCTGGTGTAAAAGTAAATAACAGCCCTTGGCACTGCTGTGTGACACTGCATTATTTTCACTGTGCTCCTTGTGGAAACATGTCTGATTTCACAGCTTCCCCCCGCTGACAGGTGTGCGCTGCTGGCTCGGCCTGATCCTGGGATGCTGACAAGTGTCACCTCCCATCGGCTTCTCCTGGCAGAGGTGCCACCTCACATTCCCTTCAGAGGGAGCTGGGCATGCTGAGTGCTTCTCTGGATCAGACCCTTTAGCCAGCACGCAGTGTTCTCACTGATTCCTTCAGATGTCAGCTTGCAACATAGAAAGAACTTTTAAAGCATCCCAAGAGATACTTTAGTGAAAATTAACAGAAGACTCCTCGTGTTTGACCTTCCTTAGCACCTATTCAGTGCATCCAGTGCATTTGGGGGTTATATGGAAAAAAAAACCTTCCTAACACTTGACATCATTTTCACCTATCAAGAAAACTGAGGTTCAAACAATTAGACAGATTTGCTGTGGAATTTTGACAGTTTTCTCCTTTGCTTAGAAGTTATGAAACTTATTTCTCATGGATTTATTGCAAATATTCCTTGGCCCCCAGGACCTGAGAACAGCATTTGGAAAATCACTGGTCTAACTTGTATGTTTGCCATATGTATCCAAGTCTTCACACACCAGTGGAGACACCCTTAAAATACACATACCACACACAGTGCAGTTTTCTCAAAATTAATTTAATCAGGTCCTTCGGTGTCACTCCTGGAATAACAACAAGGGGGTGATAGGAAGGAGTATTATGAAAGAAGTAAGGAAAGGGGAAAATGGTAGATAAAAATAATTTACTGCAGCAACACTGTAATAGGACACAATGTTCCTTAAATGGTGAGGAAAGCTTTTTGTGTATCCTTCTCATTTTGAAAAGGAAGATGGTAATAGATAGTGGAATTCCAGCTATGACCAAGTTTAAGTTTTTGTCTTTCTGCAGTAATGGTAAATCTTATTCTCTGGATTTGTCCACTTAATGAAGAGAAGAGTGGCTTATGAAAGGGAACACAGGAACAACAGTGTGTTCACTGTATCCAAAAAGTTTAATATCCTATCATTTTCATTTTATTACATGAAAAATGGCTTGACATCCAGTTCAAAATATTCTATTTACAGGCATCATCTAGCAATTTTGAGCTGTGGAAGCCACAGGATTCTGAGTCATAATGCCAAGAGTCAGAGAGCCAAGGAAGGAGCCAAACTTGTTGTGTTCATTCAGTGCCCAGCCAGAGATGCAATATAGATACAGGGCAGGTTCTGATTAGGCCAGGGGACTGGGCAGTGCTGTGCAATGATAACAGGGAACAACACCTGCATTCTGAGGGTTGCTGTTTCAATCCTAACCCAAAACAGTGCTGTTGCTGTCTGGTGTGCAAGCTCTGGGGACTTGTTCAGTTTTATAGTAGTCACAGCTCTCTAGTAGTCAGCTGGGAGTATCATAAAATGGGGTTCACGTGGTGAGCTGAGGAGGGCATGGATTTGTCTGCCAAGCTTAAGTGGGAGGTACAGAGGGAAAGAGACTGGGCTGTGTGAGGAATGCCATGCTGTCTGTTCTGCATCAGTTCTTCAGCCTGTCAACGTAATTCTGCTTTTGAGCAGTGAAAGCTGCTAGGAAAGAGGCATTGGGACACAAGGATAAGTAGCACAAATATACTTAAAAGCTACATCATTGCTCTCATCCTCCTTTACAGGCTGGCACTTGGTCTCCTCTTTCCAGAGAAGGCCAAATTTAGCACCATGCTCTAGAAGAGAGTGAGCTGATTTGCATATTTCTCTATCTTCTAGCTGAAAGGAAAAAGCTTTTTTAAAAAATCCACAATAAACCAGGGGTTTGTCATTCAGTTTTTTTCTTTCAATAGTTTTCCTTTAGAAGCAACTAAAGAACAAGTTGTGCCAACTGCATTTCTGATTAAATGTGTAACTGATAATAACTCTTTGTTTGCAGAGCCAGTGTAGCCAATTTATTGGGCACTGTGGCAAACTCTTCCTTAAAAATAACAGCGAAAAATATTTGCTTAGCACAGAATGGCATTTTAAGTGAACAGAACTCTGAACAATTTTCACAAAGTAAAACAAAGTGAACTTCTATCTGTTTTCAGAGCACATAAATAAATTATGGCCTTTGTTTCCTTTTCTTATGTGGCAACTTTCTCCTACACAGGCGATAAAAAAGAGAAAATTGCTTCATTTTGTTTTCTAAATGGTGGGAAGGAGCCTCTCTGCTTTAATTAAGGTTAGGGGCCTAATTTTGAAGACCTATGACCAGAAATTCAGAGTTACTGAATATTCATAGTGCAGAATAGAGCAGATAGGAGTGTGCTGGTCCCCAGTGTGTTGAAATGAAGCTCAAAGTATTTCTGTCTCAGCACACAAGACCAGACATCCCTCAGCTCAAGAGCTATTTGTAGAAAATGTGAAGTGTAATGTTTTTTCCAGGGGCAGTATCATCAGATAACAATCTGATTTACCTTGACTGAGACTTGAGTCTCAGCTTGGGTCTCTCATTCAGTGTTTTCAGTGTCCATGTATTAACTTACTTTTTACTGTCAATATTAGCACTTACTATGAATAACTCCTCCTTGCTTCTAAGGTGCTGATCCACATGTTGAACAGGAGTCAGGAGATTTTCTTGTAATGGACCTGGGCTGACAGTTGGAGGGAAGACCTTCAGCTCTGTCCTTCCCACGCACTCACTGAGAGAGTAAACTTGTACTTACGTGTCACTGGCTTCTGTTTCTCATATTCACCTCTGTTTTAGATCACCTTGCAGGAGGGACACAGTCAAGGGGCTCTGATAGAAGAGGATGGCAGGAGCCTTGATTACCAGTCCGAACCCAGCTTGGACATGCCCAGCTACCGGAAGAGCTCCCTCCACAAGACCTATCAGTCTTCCCCACTCCAGATAGATTCCTTTGCCATCAATTCACGATCCTTAAGCCTGAAATCTGCTGGCAGGAGAGGGACAGACAAAGTGCCCCTTCATCCAATAAAGTCCGAAGGGGCGGCTTCCACCCCGTACAAAAGCATCTTTTCTCCCAATTCCCTGTCAAACAGAAATGGGAGTCTTTCGTATGACAGTTTGCTGAACCCCATGTCTCCCTCGGGGAGGAAGTGCATTGCCCATTCTGCAGTCAGCTCTGTCGGGTACCACTCCCCATATTTGTCAGCCAAAATGTGCCACCTGCGGGGCAGCGAGCTGCAGCGCCAGCCACCGCAGAGCTTCAGCCCGGTGCTGGGGAGCCCGGCCCCGCATCAGCGAGACCCCTCCCCGGTGCGCTACGATAACCTTTCCAAGACAATTATGGCATCCATCCAGGAAAGGAAGGAGATGGAAGAGAGGGAGAAGCTCCTCCACTCCCACCCTGACTCGGTGTTCGCAGACTCGGGTGTGTATGACACGCCCAGCTCCTACAGCCTTCAGCAAGTGAGCACGCTCTCGGAAGACCCGCGCAGCATGGCCATGAGATACGGATCCAGGGACAATCTGATGGCTGCCACCAGCTTTAGCACAAGGAACCCTATACTGCAGTCCTCAGTGTCTTCACTCTCAAGTGCAATGACAAGAGCACCAAGGACTTCCACAACCTCTCTGCAAGCTGATTTAGCCAATAATAATGTGCAGTCCCATCAAGCGCTACAGGGCAGGGTGAGCAATGGCTCCTACAAATCCCCAGGCCACCAGGTCCCATCGTCCCCCACAGGGATGCCTAGGTCACCCTCTTACGGAGGCCCGAAGGCTGTGTCGTTTGTAAACACTGTGGAAATCACAGAGGTGCAGTCAGTGGGAGCACAGAGGTATGTACTGCTTGAGGGGCTGAGAGCAGTGCGAGTCTGCTTGTGAGCAAGGCCCAGATGAGGTGTTTGCTGTGGGCCACGAGCGTGGGAGGTTTGTGGGTGCTCTTCAGTTCTGTCACACCCCCACAGCAACCTCATCATGACAAAATGTTTGCACTTCTGCTGTGCCTTGAACTGCAGGTGGTCAGTTTTGCTGTGAATTCATACCAATACAGTGTCATAACTTAACTGGGGAATTATTTCCAAGGTGTGAGGCAGATTATTCCTCCCCTTATGCACAAAAGGGTGGAGCTGTTTTAGTGTGCAGCCTGAAGGGAGGCTGACCCAGACAGAGCATGGGTACAGAGGCAGAGCTGAGATCCTACTTGTGCAGCACACCCTGCACTGAGCGAAACAGATTAAGACCAGTCCTGGTGCTTGGCATTGAAAGCTCTGTATTCAGCAGTGTTGAGTGTCCATAGTACAGAACTGCTGATAAAAGCACAGAGCTTTGTGATATTACCTTAAGGCCTTGCTGCTCTCTTCCTTTCTGTGAGAAAGCGTGGAGAGAGAGGATTTGCTGTGCCAAAAGCCTCAGTAACTGCCACCCGAGCAAGATCCTCAGCTGCAGCTTCTGCCTGTGCTTCTCTTTTCCTTCTGGAAGCCATGGAGCTTGCAAAGCCTGAGGAGATCATGATCCTGCTGAGAATGCAGTATTTCAGCTTAGTTGGGACCTGGAGAGCTGCTCTTCAGAAATATCTAAGTTTCCTTTTTATCTGGTACTTACTGCACTGTGCTGGCCTCTGGTTAAGGTCCCAGGTTCTCTCTCTCCTGTTATCCAACAGTTTTGCTTACTGAAGAAAACTTACTGAAATGTGGGAGAACCATTATTGTAGATCTCCTGAAGTTAAGTGTCAACAAGTTGTTTCAGAGATGAGCAACAAAGTTTTGTTTACCCAGATATTTAACTGGGAAATGTTTTTTTCTGAGGATTTATATCTGATTTTAAAACACAGTTTGGCTTAAGGTCAGTGGTGAGCAGTGGTAACAGTTAAACCCTCCTGCATCCTACAAATGCCTATGCAGTTAGTTTGGATCAACAAAGCATTTAAGGAAGTAATTAAATTAACAAATATTACTCAGGCGTGGTCCTCTAACCTAATGGCCAGATTAATTCTCTCATTTCAGTGGCTTTTCATCAAATGCACTGGCTTCAACCAGCTTGCTCCCAGGCTTGAATATTTTGCAATGCCAGGAACTTGGGGTGACAGGGGTAATTGTTTATTCTGAATGAAGCCCTTCTGCTGTCACACTTTGTCACTAATACTGATCTTTTGATATTTCTTTGATGCAGGGATGACATGCAGTTGAAGACACCTCACAGTAAAATAAATGGACAGCCAAAAGGAATAGCCAGGTTGGGTTCCACATCAAGTTCCCAGGGGACACCAGTCAGCCCTGCTAGACATTCAAATGTTAAGAAGGTGTCTGGAGTTGGTGGAACAACCTATGAAATTTCAGTGTAAAATAAAATTAATTAAAAGCAAAGAGCCATCCACTCAGCCAGCCATGAAGCTAGGAGCACTGTGAAGACTCAAATAACAACAAAGAAGGAGCAGCAGCAGTCGGCCACTCTCCTTTTCTTGTTTTGGGTTTGTTATGTTTTCATCTTCCTCTTTTGGCCAAAAACCAGCTGCAGCCTTATTCTTGAGGGAATAACAAAATGTACAGTCTATCAGACTCTTCCTGAACCAACAGGCGGGAACTGGCTACAACCTAAGACCACCACAGAGCGGAATTCCTTCCTGCAAGAGAGCGCTAAAGCCATTGTGCGCGTGTCTGTCCAACCACTCTGTTGTGTACCAGCTGTGCTGTGAAAAGGTACAGTCAGTCCAGGATCAGTCAGTTTTCCCATGCCCCTTCCCAGTTCCTCTGGCCAGCAATGTGTCCAGCAGGAGCCAGAGGACCAACTGCTGTTTTCCTGCTGACATGGAAAGTGGGATTCCTGCGCTGGGCAGGAGCTTCTCCTCGTCCCAGGGCATTGCAGCTCACGTTCCTCCTCCTGGGAAGGAACAAGGCAAGGCCACTTGGGCTGCAGACACCAAGTCTTCTTTAAAAGTCTCCCTGGTCCTGGATGGGGCAGCAGAAAGGATAGCAACAGCTTCTCCCTGTCTGCCATTGGCCTCCCTGTGTGTGAAGTCGTGTGTGTGTGCGCGTGTTTGTCTCCGTGGAAAAGGACCGCAACACCGGCGAGGATCTGCCACTCTGACCTCCTGCTCCCTGGGGTTTGAAAGGCTTCTCTGACCCGGAAACAAAACCAAGCAGATAAGAAAGGAAATGTTCAGATGGAAACATATTTTAAACAGCTGTCAGCTGCTTTCCCTGCGCCCTCCTTACCTGTTGGATTTAGGCAATAACAGAGTTTACTGCCTTGCCCTGGTGCCGTCAGTGTAATCCCGCAGCAAGGCCATCATGAGCTGTCGAATTTACAGTGTGTGTAACTGAGCCAAGCGTGCATCTAAAGGATATAAATCTTCTGTCTGCCTAATTACTAGCACATTCCCTCTGGTCTTCAATACTGTTAGACAAAGGATTTTCAATTTGGGTTTTTCCCCCCGGGGAACAACTTTTTAAAATAATATCAATCAAATCTATTTAACATTCTGAGGTTTCTTTTTCCTGTCTCCAGAAAACTACATTTACTTTCTTGGATTTAAAGACAACTTTACCATAAAAAACAAGAAAGGGGTGCATTACTTTTGTCAAAAATATGAGGACAGTGGCAAAGTTAATTTTGAGACAAATTGATTTTTATTTCTCTGTTCCTTATCTCCTTTTCGTTACCATTCACTTACCACCTCAGAAGTCAAAAGTACTGAGATCTGGACCAATGCTAACTAGCCAGATCATGTGTGCAATTAAGAATATCCTGAGCGACTGTTGCCAAAGTCACTAAAAATTACTATTTATCACTGAGCCAGTCAGCATACAAGACCTCGACTTCCCACCTGGTTCTCTTGGTGAATAGTTTTGATTAGAGATCTAAATCCATCATTTTTCAGGATATTCGTTTCAAGGGGTTAAATCCTTTTCAGTCCTTGACTATAATGGAAAGCTCTCCAGGTATTTGGTAGCAATTCAGAATGTGTTCATAACATCTTATTTGTTTTCATGTATGTTCAGGTTAATTACTCCAGAAGGCAAATACTGACCTTAATTTTGCCTGGTTAAAATTTATATTTTGATTTGATGAATCTTGACATCTGCTGCAATACATGGTTATTATGTCCCTTGTATATCACATTATTTTTTGGAGACAAAGGTTGCAGAGAACATTAGAAAGTTAATCATCTCTCTGTGTAATGCTCTATGTTGCCTGAAGGAAGAAACGTGGAAAGCAATGCATCTGCAATAGGCTAAAGTTCTGAGAGAGTGAAGTAAAAATCAGTGTGCATTTTATTGCCTTGGTGATATTTTAAATGCCTGGTGTAGGGATATTGCAGAGCAGAGGAGCAATAGTCTTTCTGTGCAGATTTGCTCACTGGCATGTAGAACATTGTCTTTAGTTGGGGCACCATGGTACCAGAAGGATGCTGGCAAACTGGATCAGGTACAAATGGAGCAATATATGTTAAAGAAGTGGATGGGCTGGCTAATGAGAAGATTTAAAGGGCTAAAACATGCCACTGGCTAAGCAATGAAGTGGAAATTGAGTATCATCATTTTACAAGTATGTTACTTAAAAGTTGTAAAACCAAAGGTAAATCAAAGGGTTGTCACTGGTAACCAATGGCTACATTTAGAATGGGGCAGAAAAGATGGAGAGGAAGGGGCAGTGAATAGTCTTCCAAGCAGAGTTTTGGACAAACTGTTTAGGACAGTCAAACTGTATTTGGATAAGTCATTAAAATATTTCTGTGAGAGGTGAGTCTGTAGGGACAGGGGGTAGACCAGATGGCCTTACAGATTTCTTCCATCTTTAACTGTTATTAATCTGCAGTCTACCCTGATGTTAATTCCTCAGGAAGATGCAGTACTTCTTTAAGGACTGGAATTCACTCTGGTGCATAGAGTATCACAAAATTACTTGTTTTTAAAGTATCATGTATGCCATATGTAAGCCCTGAAAAAGAGGGGGTATGAAACACATGAGATTAGGGAGTGAGACAAGGGCACATTTTATCATGTATCTTTGAATACGTACATGAAATTCATGCAAGCAAGGCTGAAAATTTGCACCAATGTAATATTTGAGATTTGCATCCCAGTGATGCTCCACTTTGATCGTTCTTTCTCTTGCATTTATAAATGAAAACGCTACTGAGAAACTTGAAGGGCCAAAGAGCCTTTGAAGTTAACTACATTAGTTCATGAGAGAATTTCTCAGTAAGACTAAACACAGTATTGTGTGTGTAAAGCACTAATATCCAGGGTTATTTTGACATAGTTCACAAGGGGTAAGGGAGAAAAAAAGGATGCACTGTGTCAGTACAGGATCAGCAGTAAGGATTATGTATTTTGTGAGTAGTTTTGCCCACAGTTGAGAGACATTGAACTTTTTCATAGGTTTACAATGGTACCAAAGTCTTTTTTTTTTTTTTTCCTTTTGAGGTTTGCATTTAATTCAGTGCACATAGCCTGGAGTAAATTATTCAAATTTTCTGAAAGAATAATCTAAGCAGAACTGTTAACAGGAGATTGCATGCAGCAAATCCAGCCTCATTTTCATCCAAGGCACTGAACCTGCAGCTATTTACTCATAAATGTAAGTGTCTGTTCCATAGTTCCTGTTGTGGGACTGGGGACCTATTTATTAAATCTAATTTTTGAGCAGAATCCAGCCCATATTAAAGTATAGTTCTTTAAGCAGTTTACAGATCAGCAGTAAGGTTCTTCTGCCCAGATACCCTGTTTTTACAGACACTGCAGGCCAAATCTTCAGCTGGTATAAATTGGTGTAGCTCCATGAAAGCTCATTCAATTGATGCTAATTTATAGTAGGTGGGGATCAGCCATGAAAATCCAGCAAGAGTTAACACATCCTGTAAAGTAGCTTCTTTATTTTCGTCATGCTTATTTCATGTTTCAAAGGTCTTAAATATTTTCAACATGTTTTTATTTGTAGCTGTGGATTGTATTACTTATTTAAAAAAAAGCAATAGGTTTTTTTAGTTTACGCATCAGTTTTCATTGCATATTGCATTTTATTATCTGTTTGTTCCCTGTTCATATGCTCCTATTTAGCCTCCAGGCTTTCATTGTAGTACTTTTCTGCCTTGAAAAGTTGGATCTCTATATCTTTAATTGTATAATATATTGAGTATTATGGAATTAAATGTACCTTACTACATGGGTGGGAGAGAGAGAAAATATTTTTACTTGAAGCCTTAATACTTTCTTTTTTACTACTTTGTTTGTTGACCTCATAGGAAAGTCTGAATAGCAAAGACTTTGAAACTCCGGGCCAAATACTGCACTGACAGACAACCAGCATTTGGCCCCCATGTCAAAACTGGATGCAGACATAACCTGAAGTGAACAAGGGAAAAAGCCTCAGGGTGGCATATTTTCCTGAAGATCATTAATACAGTCTCAAAACATGTCTGTAAGCAAGTACATTAAAGAAGTCTTCAAGTCTTGAATTTTTAAGGAAGGTGATAGCAGGAACTGCCCTAATATCTTACATCCGATTTTTTTTTTTAAATTAAGCAAAACAAATGTATTTACTCAGTTTGGTTCAGCCAGCTCGGGGGGCTGCACAGAGCTCAGTGTTGGTAGCCATGTGCAGCACATGAGCTGTGGGGTGTTGCTGTTCTAATTCTAACCAAGCGTGATGTTGTGTCAACTCAGCCCGCCAGGATCCCTCCCGGGCCTTACCGTGGACGTTCCTCAGATGATGCCTACTCTCCTACAAGCCTAATATGGAAATTGCAACGTGGTTTTCTTTGGACTATATCTGTGGTCCAGACTAGAGATATATAGAGAGATATATATATAGTCAATATTTTTTTGTGTGTGTGGGAAAGATGGGGTCAAGCTTTTCTGTCTCTGGCAGTCTGGAAAGTTAATGTCGAACCGTTTTTCTGGTCTGTATTCACCTGTTCTGCCACCTTGAATTGTTGGAATGTATCCGTGCAGGCTTTGTGGAGCTCTGTCTGTAACCTTTTTTGTGGCTCTCGTAATACATATATATTTTTTAAACCTTTGAGTCACTTCAGTATTTTCAAGTGTCCGTTTCTGCCTCAGCTGCATTCGTTTGCTGAGACGGTTCACGGCGCGCTGCCCTTTCTCACTTTCTCTTGTGCAAAACCTGAACTGGAAGAGCAGAACTGGAGAGGCCAGTTCCAGTGCAAAGGACAAAACTGACAAAACATTAAAAGAAGTGACTGCACGTTAAATCTCATTTTCAAGCTGCCTATGGTAGCGTAGGAGATATGGTGAGTCTTTTAAAGAGTGTGTCCCCGTTGTGACCAATGAATCGTGTTTGGGAGGTCACAGCAAGTGGTCCATGAAACAACACTAGATGAAGTTTTCTGTACTGTTTATTTAAGTTGTGGGGTTAATAGGGATCCTGTGGTCCAGCACAGAGTTCAATCACTGCCACAGAGTAACTGGAAAAATTTTTATATTGGTATTTGTTGAATACATTCTGTCCAGGTCATCTGGGTTTATAAATCCCAAACATGTGCAATTCTTAATCTGTCTTCATCTGTCTATCTGTTTCTAGTCTTTGGGAATATGTCCATTTGATCTGTCAGACTGTCTTACAACACACACAGCTGCCAAGCCCTGCAGCTGCTGCAGGATTTCTGATGCCATAATTTGCATATATAGGCTAATTGCATTAAGCAAGGATCCATTCAAGCATGTTCATTATAAATGCCAGTCATATTTGTGTGCTGTTGTGTCTTCACGTGGCAGAGATTACCTTTTATATAAAATGGCCCAAACTGTAATCACCAGGCTCCATGGATGTTGGCTACATCAAGCAGGATTATATAAGGCTGTGATCTGTTTCAATACATTTTATTTAAAGATACCTTGGCTTATAGCAATCTTGGCTTTCCTCTCTCTAAGTAATGGGTAAATTACCCAAGTTTGTATTTCATATTTTCATTGTTCTTATTTTTCATTCTGCAGGACAAATTTAGGTTCACATTTTGGAACATAATAAGGAGAGACAAAGGAAACTATTTATACAGGTGAATATGTCTTTTAAGAGAGAATCAGTTTTACAATAAATAGATTACAATTACTGTCAAAATTGGTTTTGTTCATCTTGTCACAGTAACTTGAAATTTAATGTAAGACTTATTTCTCAGCTGATATCTCTAACCCTGAAACATTTTTTAAATGTTTAAAAACATTTCAAAAGTATATGAAGAAATATGATCTACTTTTACAGATTAAAACAGTCCCGGAGAGATGATGGTACATTTTACAGTGCCTTATATATATGTGTATATATTTATATGTATATATATAATGCCTATATGTATATAATGTATATGTAATTGTGTACATAGAGTCAGGTAAAAGTAGTTCCAGGTGTCTCTCTCTGATATATTTTAAATGGAACTGATCTGTCTTGATAGAAAAAAAATGGTTGTATCAGCAGCAAAATACAGAACCAAAATTACCTTTAAAAATGTAAGCAAATAAAGTAGACTGGAAACAGTGTTTCTGCCAGTTATTATGTTCCAAGCCATGGAAGACTGGTAGACAGACCCACCATTTTAAGGGATATTCAGAGAGAAGGGAATAGTGCTGGAAGCTTGGAGAAAGTAGTGAATATGTAAGAGCAACTTGCTTTAGAAGCTGTGTTGCCATCTTGTTCAAGGAATACAGAGCACTGACATAGCCTGTCCATTTGATATTAGATGTAGAATATCCCTGGCCTGGGATGGACAGTGAGCACTGTGGGCAATGCTGGGGTTTAATAACATTTCTAGACTGTGTTAAGATATTCTGTCAATCTGCTCCTCATTAATCGAAGGAATTTCTGCCTTTGTGGGCATGGGCCAGTTTGATCAGACTACATGGCAGAAGCCTGCTCCTGGGTTTGGCTTCAATAACTCTTACCATTACACACAGTCTTGAAGTATGAGGACTTGAAGTAGGGCTTTCAGCAGCAAAATCACAAGATTTTATAGCCCAAATGAACACCTAAAATGAGAATTCCTGTTTTCAGAATAACAATAACATATTGAGCTCATGAGTGCCATGCCTAGCTCACACTGAAATCTTACTTCCCCTGAAATCAGTGGTGGTTTTTCCTTTAAGATTTAGGGTGCTTTATTATACTTGACATGCCATTGGGAGTGGCACCCACAGGAATTTGCTCAGTACTGTTGTTCATTGACATTAGGACTTCTTCAAGCCTTTAACCTGGAGCAAATCAAATATTTGCCATCTTTATTTTTTTCCTCACAACAGCACAAAGGGAAAAGTGGAATTTCATAAACACATCCCATTCTGGGGTCAACTCTGTTTTTAATGGAACTTCTGTCCCTACTCCACAGAACAGAGATAGTTTTCATGGAGGCATTTTTGAGTGGCAGGCAGCAAGGAGGAATTTGGGATTAGTGGTGGAGCAGCAGTGTGGGCTCTTCTGCCTTCTGGCTTGTCCTTCCATGCAGTGTGCAGGGGAGTGGCTCCTGTGCAGTGGTTTCCTCCTGCATTCACTGTTCCCATGGATATGAGGTGGATGGCTCCTGGTGTGCAAGTTGCACATTCATATAACTTGAAAGCCTCTTTTAGTTACATAGAAGTAGAGCACATGGGGATCTTAGGGTCAGAACTGACTGCGGAAGCTCATAAAATTGCATTATAGTCTGGTTCTAGTCACAGGCACAGGTGGTTTAGCAGAATACAGCTTTGCTGTCAGCTTTTCTCTTGTACAGTCATTGGAACAGATGGTGAAAGGATTGTTGAGGGTCTTTTTTTAATACAAGCAATGCTACTTTTTCTTAGGAAAAACTCCTCTTGTAGAAACTGCAGTGTCTGAGTAAATTCAGTGAGTAACAGCATAATCCATTTTTTGCAGCCTGTATATTATGGATCCATCTGGCCTTGGGATCAGCCCTTACTGTCTCATTGACAGATACCTAAAACAACAGACTTAAAAACAGAGAAGTAAATAGTTATAAATAGGTGGTACTTGGTTATGACTAATTTTTTGGGCACACTGTGACATAGTGGAGACAAACTGCTCTGTTGTTGGCCACAATCTCTTCCATCAGCACTCACGTGCTTTGCACTGCTGTTGTTGGGAGCTCTCAGCTTTGAGCTGTGACTCACAGTGACAGAGGTACCAGCCAGATGTTCTCCAAACACTGGCTGCACGTGAGGCACAGGAATTCAGGCATTCTGGCACCAGTTCCTGACTCCACTGCAGATTCCTGCTGCCTCGTTTGTCTTTCTGTGCCTCTTTGCTGCATGTTGGATGGGGATGTGACTTCCTGACTCACAACTGTGTTGTGTTTGTGAGAGGCTCAAGCTCTGCTGTTCTACAATCAGCTCTGTAGCTGAAGTCAAGCCTCCCATAGGTATCCTGGAGCAGTAGGGCATATTTGGGGCAATTTAGCCTCAAATGAAAGCATCACTTAGGTCATGTACTTGAGGAGGAAGTTTTTCGGTGTTTGTGGTGGGTGCTTTTGACAATAATCTTGGTATTTCATGCTGACTTTGGCAAGCTGTTTTAGTAAACAGATAAAGACATTTCTGCCTTGATCCTTCCATTGGCCCCCTGCATATTTCCCTATAATCCAAAGCCTCTGCACATTACCCACACACAATCCTCCTTCCAAGAGACCATATGCTTCATTGCCTTAAGCAGTTCTGCTCTTCCCTTCCTGCTTCTTGCAGCAGTTGTACATATATATAAATATAATGTCTAAAATGACTGAGCAGAAATACAGTGAAAGAAATGGCTGTAGCTTGGGAGTGACCTCGAGAATGGGGGACACTGATGTGCTGGTGAGGCACAGAACACATCAAGAGCTGCGTTCCACAGCCATTGACATGTCGTGGGCAGCTGAGGAAACCCAGCCTGTCACATCTCTTGAGAGCAAGGACTGAGCTGCTGTGCTGGCATGTGAAAAATGTTATTAATTTCTGTCCTTTTTTGTGTCTGTTTTGGTGTTGTACAGAAGTACATATCCATTTATCTACATTGTCATATTAACAGCACATAAAGCTTACCAAAGAAGGAATAATGTCTATTAGTGACCAGAATTATTCCTTTTCTAGTATGGTCTTTCACTCAAGGAGCAGGAATAAGATGGAAATTATTAATTCTTGGCATTTTAACACAGGAAAGCACATCCTGATTTAAGGAGTAGGAAAAAATAGGTGTGTCCATGTGTAAACAGAACTGCATGAGTTTATTTAACTGTAAAGGCAAAAAAAAATTGTTTCCACTTATATTGAAGAACAAAATAGCTAAGTTTTTTTAAACATGTAAAAACCTTCATATAAATGGATGTCATAGAAATTTAGTGTCTTTCTCCCTCATTTTAACAGGATTTTTAATATAATTCTCTTGAGTATTTTGAGAATATTATCTTTTATCATATGTACGCAAATTCTTGGGATATTTCTACAGCTTCTGTTTATGTATCTCTGAAGCTCTGGATGCGGCAGGACTGCATTTCAGCACTGTGACACAAAAGATGGAAAGAGTCCTTTTTGGGCACACCCTTTGGGGTGTGCTCTCTGCTGTTGGTTCAGTTCTGTATGTATAAATACATATACACTCTGCTACTATTATTAGCAATCCCCTGCATGGGTTGGAAGAGCAATGCTCTCCTTAGCCTGGGTTGACACTACTTGATTTTTGAAGGTGAGTTCCTTGGATGCTCCATGACTGCCTAATCCTAGGCTTAAGGATAAATTCATCACTTGAATCCCACAACTAGTGACTTGAATAACTTACACTAATGTGCTGCTCAGACAGGCTCAGTGCAGCAGGCTGATTTTCACCTGAGGGTCCTTCCTTAACATTTCCCTAGGAAATGCTTAAATACATTAGCAGAAAATTTGATGGAATAAGTTCAGTAACATAATTTGGAAGAGAGGAAGAGCCACAATGCCATTTTGTCTGATCTATACCTACAGCAATTTCCAAGTTGTTACACACACACACATAAATATACACATACATTTTTATGTGCTCAGATATTTATAAAACCCACCACAGCCTTTCAATTGTGTGTGCTGTGATTCATCAGCAGCAATAGTTTTTGGCAGGGACATAATTTCAAATCTTCTGCTGAGGATGCCTGCCAAAACATTGTTGGACAGAGATAGGATGAGGAAAGTTATTTATAAATGGGGATAATTAGGTCTCGTGCTTATTAGTGTTGAGGATGAGATGGCATGTGTAGTAATGAGTATTGTAATATGAGAAGATGCTCTCCATGATTTTCTAATTGTTGAGAGAAAAATTTTTGTAAAAAACCCTCTCAGGTGAAATAACATCATTATGTGCTGCTCCCAGCTATGAGATTCAGACTGGGAGTTTGTGTACTATGCTGTAGCAGAGGTCTCACACTAATGAAAGTTTGGAATACTTCCACAGGATCCAGGTGCTGACTGTCATAACTGAGATTAGATTCTGTTTCCTCAGTCCTGGACTTTGCAGTTTGTGTTCAGGCAAAACCAAACCTTGATCAGACACAGGAACTGCTTAACTCCTTTAATGTGGAAGCAGTGCTCCCAGCCACACCGTCAGGAGAGAGCACTGTGCTGTCTGGTGCTCTGCTCATCACCTCTGTCAGCAGAGGCAAGGCCATTTCTGTGTTCCAGCAGTCATGTAGATGAATGTTACACCCCTTTTTTTCTTCAAGAGATACTGTCACTGGGACAAATTCACCTTTCCACTGGTATTCTCCCTGGAGATATAAATCCAGTGAGCACAGTGTGGAATTCCTCCCTGCAGGGCCTGTGTGCTCACACAGACTCTGCACAGCACCCAGGACAATGCTCTCAGCTAGTTACTACAGAAGAGTGGTCACATTGTGAGTCAGGAGAATAGCCATTAATATTAAAGATTTCTTAGCTCATGGCTTTGTACCAAGCTTACTAGATAGTATGTCTAATGTGTAGGAAACACTTAAGCACACATCTGTGTTGAAACAGTTGAATATCCCATTAACTTTTCTTACTTCCAAGCTATTTGGACTGGTCTCACAATGCTTGGGATTTTTACGGCCTGAAGTCTCAAGTAAATGGTTGCTTTGGCGGTTTCTGAGTTTTTCATTAGGGGTAAGGGGAAGAAATAGTCTTCAGCATTGCAGAGAGAAGCTTGAAATACAAAATGGAGTCTCTCCAAAGGTCATTATTTCCCTTTGTGTGAGTGTGGAGTCTTTTAAACACTGGCGCAAGACTGACAAGGTCCAGTGCCTCCAGAAAGATTATTCATGTATTTAAGGGTGGGTGCAGTGTAAGCAAGTGCCTGGCTTGGCCTGGGCCTTGGTCTCTCTGAAGGGGGAGTGGTGGTGAGAGAGCTCGTCTGGCTAAATCCCTGCCACAGCTGCTATTTCTGCCCTGTCGCCAGCAGAGAATGTCACCTGTGTGCCTGAGTATCTCCCAGGCTCTGCAGACCTGGAGTTAGTGTCACTTCCCCCAAAACTATTTCATCCCAGGGTTTTGCCTACACATCCTCAATGCAGCCTCTATGTGAAAACACTGCATTTAAATGCTGTTGCCAAAAAAAGAATCAGCAGGGTTTAAACAGCCTGTGCCAAGCTCATCCCTAGGGTGATTTTTTTGAAGTAAAGCAGGGAATATCTAAAACAGCTCCTGGCAGAGAGATAGGAAAGAATATTTGAGGGAGCTAGAATTTTGTCTTTGTATTTCTTGTAAAGCATTAAAGGGATCCTTAGAACTAGAAATCTCTGAAAGTGTGTAATTATGTATGTCACGGTGTCTCAGATGGTTCTGCAGGCAGAGCACTCTCTTTCCTGCTAAGGGAATTTTGCAGAGCAGCTTTTTTAGTGATTTGCAAGGGCACCTAAAAGCAGTGCTGGGTTTACAGACTGCAGTGCCTAAATATTAAATGCTCAGTAGTGACAGTTACTATCAAACACAATAGAAGCCAACACTGTCAAGACCATAACAACTATTTATATTTCTTTCTAAAACAGAAAAATAAAGGAAAATGGTGCAAAGGGAGAGCAGTTGAACTTTGCAAAAGAAGCATGTGCTGTTGCAAAAGCAAATTCTCACTTGCTAATCAGGATTAGGAGAAATGCCTGAGTTGTTTCATTGTTGGGAGCTATCAGCAGCACCTGTGCTTCATTAGCAAAATCAAAGTTACTGTTATCTAAGACAAAAACTTTGGTGGGGGCAGGTGGTCCTTGAGGCAATAATATCAAATCCCCTTTTGTTTCCTGGAGAATGATTACAGCAAAATACTTTGCTTATGTTTCCATTCTTTAGACCATCTGTTTCAAATTAAACCCTTCTGGCAGGATACATCACCATTTATTAGAGCGTTACATTAGATAATGCAGTGTTAGTAGGGCTGTTACAAACCCTTAGGTTCATGAGTGTGACTTCAGGGACAGAACTGAGGTGTTTACTTAATGAAAGGGCCAGAGTCTGTTAATAAAACTGGTTTTCCAGTTCAGAAATGACTTTTTTATAGGTCTTTCGCAATTACATTTCTGGTGGGTGTTGATCTGCAACTCTGAATGCGTTTGGTAGAGTGAAAACTTCTGCCTTTAGATGACTGAAAGCAAAGGTACTGAGAAGGACTTGTCAGTACCAAACTGAGACACCTAAGGCTGGAAGCACAATCCCTGCACATGATGGGGTGACAGCCACTTCCAGGAATCTCCAGTGCCCTGTAGCAATCAAGGTACACCCCATGTGATTCTAGAGCACACAAAAATCTGGCAGGTAATACCCCCACAGCTGAAGGAATTTTCTACATTTTCCTTCTTGTTCTTTGTAGAAACTCTTTATTTAAGCTTTCCATCAGAGGCAAAGCTTCACGTGCCAATAGACAGAAGACTGGCCTTGGTCCTAGAACTGAACTGTCACTGCAGTCTCAACCATTTGGGGACAGTTAAAGAAGTACAAGACCATGCAAGGAGACTTTTTTTTTTTAATTCCCAATCCCAGGAAACAAGAGCAGTTTCACACCACCTAGATTAAATTCAAGATCTGAATCACTGCTATTATAGATATATATAAATATATATATATGTAGAGTTTCTTTCATGCCACAATCTCCCAAAATTTTGTGCTGTATTTACCAAGACAGTATTTGTCCTGGTTACCCTTCAGCAGTGCAGTCAGACAGAGTCAGGAAGCCAGCATCTGCTTCAAAATATTTTTTTTAACTGGTCAAATCATACTAATCAAAGTTGCTTAAAACCAGTATTCTCTCTTGCTCCATTTAAAAAAAAAAAAAAAAGTGAGCTTAAGTAGCATCATTTTATAACCCAAAAGTTTAGTGTATCATTTAAATGTTGCAGGGTCTGAAGCAGGCCAGGATGACATCAATATTTCCTTTAAGAAGGCCAGCAGTAAGTTCACAGTGTATGACTGAATACATGCGGTTCAAATGACATAATGTTAACTTTTTTCTCTCTCTCTGTTTCTCCTTTGAGAATAAATTGACACTGGTTTGTTTTTTGTGGTTTTGTTTTG